>CM061533.1:235533124-236133124 GCA_030545055.2 Neoaliturus tenellus
GTTGAGTAATGGTTAATGTTGTGTTTTTTCATTAAATTTGCAAATTCCTTATTAAAATATTCTTTTCCATCATCAGTTTGTAAATGTTTTATAGTATGTTTGTCTTTTTGTATAGCTATTTCCATTGCTTTTGTAACACTTTTGCCGCTTTTATCTTTTAGTGGTAAAGCATCCGCCATTTTTGAAAAACAGTTAATAACAGTCAGTATGTATTTATATCCTTTATTTTGTTTGCTATAAGGAATCATTTCGATTAAATCCGCTTGATATAAATCATTAATTCCTTTTATCACCGTATTTCTTCGTGGAAACTTTCTTCTTGCAGGTTTATGAAGTTCGTTGACAATTTGTTGCTTCAAGTCCTTCATATTGCAGGTTTGTATGTTTCTTGTGTCACATGTATAATGACAATGAATGTTGTCTTAAATATTCACATCATTTATATAGGTCAAGGCCATCCAAACTTGTGTAAAAAATGGGGAACACGGCGTTGGACTTGCCGTGTTCCCCATTTTTTTACGGAAGGAAAAAGGAATAAGGTCGAAGTTGTAGAAGGTCGAAGAATAGGTTAGTTGATAGGGTTAATAGAGTAGTGGCCAAAAGGGAGTGTGTGAATTTTGTCTTCCATAATGTGGCGTTTGTCATCCTTAGAAGAAAGTGCTTTTTTTACTTCTGTCACACTGAAAACTTGATGTTTTTCGCTTCGGATTGTGTTAAATTTGGCTTTCAAGGTAGTATCTTCAAATAAACACTTTTTGTATTGATCAAAATTAATGTGTTTTTTCAAATAATTTGTTTTCACACCCTTGGCCTTCTTTGTAGTTGATGGTTCTTGTTGTTCGCCCTTTATACACATTGAAGGAATATAATTTCGACATTAGTGCAACAATTTCTTCCATTACTTGCCCATTACATTCATCTTTAAATTTGCCTAAAACTTTTTTATTATTTTCGTTGAAGTTTGGATGATTTTGTGGGTAGTCTGAAAAATCAAAGTCATTCCTGTGTACGAAAGTTTTTAAATCTTCGTACATGTCTTGAGTCTTTATCCAATAGATAAAAGCGTCAGTATCCATGTATGCTACTCCTATATTGTCACGACCATAGTAGTCAACCATCTTGTTATAATGGAAATCGTACATATGGGTTTTTGAAATATCCAATATGCACATTCCTGCGTATAACGGGCGGTCCATAACAACTTTTGTTTTCTTCATGCTTACTGCCACAAGGTTTTCATTTATTATCATTGTTGATCCAAAATTCGGTTTCTGTACAAGTTTTTCCAATTTTGCAGGGTCTGAAACTAATTCTACAATTTTGTGTTTCCTCTTGTTCTCCCAATGTTTTGCCAAATATAGCGTTGTTCATTAATTTAAAAAAAGTCCTTTTGAAATGCTGATGTTGCTCTAGCTCTTCTTGCGGTGTTTCCATCGATGTAGGATTTTAGCCAGCATGATTGAGAAAATTGTAATACTCGGTGAATTTTTGTTATTTTCAGTCCTAACTCCAACGCTTGTTGTACAACCCAATAGTGCGCCACATAACGATTTTTGTTGTTTAATGTCATTATTAATTTGGGCCATCTTCCTGTCGGTGATACTTCAGTTTTAGCCAACAGTGGCAAGTCGTAATGATGATCGTGTAGTGTTTCAGGGGTACTCAAAATCACAGTCAAAAATATATCGGTGTCACCTTCTTTGGGAATATCCATAATATTTTCAATTGAATCTGGGTTTATCCATTTGAAGTCTCCGTGAGGTAGCGGTTTAGACATGGCCCAACCATACAAATTATTTGCATCAAAATAGCCAAGAAAAATTGAATCTTTTGTTTGGTCGTAGTTTAGCAAAAATTTATTATTTGCTTTCACATGACGAGTAACAGCTTGGGTTAAACCTCCGCGTACACCGGATTCAATCATTAACACCATATCGATATCCGTAAGCAGTTCAAGGCGACACTTGGTAGATTTCAACATAGCCTGCCAGGCCAAACCGGGAGAAGTAAAAGAATGTAGCGGGTCCAGTCCATAGGCATCAAAACAGGTGTTGCGAAATTCTTCCATTATATCGCAAAGAAGCGTCACATCCAATTTCATATAAAAATCGGAATATTGTCCGAGATTTTGCATGTCCAATTCATTCCACACATTGCAGGCATGCTCGTAGTCTTCGATAGTGATTTCACTTCCAGTCAATTTACTGGTAAATGCTTCCCTCGGCGGAAGTCTTCTTTCTTCGTAACGTTCCGAGCTGTCGATGTAGTCGTAGGGGAAAACCCCTTTCCGTAGAACCAAATCCATCTTGTCCTGCGGGACAATTTTAACTTGTTTCCCTTAGATCGTGTCTCCTTAGGTTATCGGTCAGTTTGCTAAGACTGGATGGCATAAATCTAAATGAATCAACAAATCGAAGTTTGATTTTTTTTGTCAACAGTTTTTGAAAAAACTAATAATTTTTCTGTTGTTTCTGCCAACACCTCTATTTTCCTATCGTCTCTACCCAATTCCGGAATGATGAAGTGTGAATCATAGCCACTAAGGTTGTGTAAAACTACAGGAATAAATTTGGGTAGTTTGTAATTTACATTGCATCTGTTACAAGCCGCACCTCTATACTGTCCAGTTTAAATGGTCATGGTCTCTAACTTTATAATTATCATCTGTAAATTGGTTTTTGCACAAATAACAAATTCTTGCCAAGTCATGTTGTTCCTCCTCTTCATAATCCAGTGGTATCATCGGCTCTTTAACACCATACATAGTTTGCACTTTAAGAGCGATTTCATATAATTTATCCACAAAAATTTTTGCTGCGTTTTCACCTCGGTATAATACAGGTAACGATGAAAGTCCATAATTTTGTAGTTGTTCTTCAGTCAAGGTGGATTTTAAAATCAAACAAAAACTATTTGCTTTATGCTCTTGATATTTCGTCCTTCTGTCGATCTCTCCGTTCGCTATATCTTCTGGTATGAGTATAGATTCGAAATCTGCATACACCACTACTGGAACTCTGTACTGATGAGAAATTTTTTCAAATTTTACTATTGATCGGTTGGCAGAAGGCAAACAAACTTTTACTTCATAGTTGTTATCACACAATTTTTTATGTTCAGTCAACCACTCTGATCCTCCATGGGTCAAATCGTTCCAAATAAAACAAAAACATCTTTTACAAACTGTTATTGGTCCATTCCTTTTTGTCAACTGCTTTTGAACCAAACAAACAAAATTTTTAATGTAAACATAATGCGAAACTTCTCCTTGAGTAATTAACAACAAATCTGTATGATCTCGGCGTTCGGTCTTTGTCACTCTCAAGGGGTAAACATTATTGCTATCATCCAGTCCAAAAATATTTACACTTACAGCAGGATTTTGTTTTTCAAATTTACAAACATCTTTAATATTTACAGGGTATGACAGTCCTTGAAAATTATATCTATTATTGACATTTTGATAGTACCTACTCACTCTACATGGACGCTGTTCTGGCAAAAATATATTTACACAACATAGCATATCTGAAACATTCATTATCTACATTTTGCACATTTATACAGGATTTAGTAGCTTGAATTTTTTTTTGGGTAGAGCAATATAGCTGCTACCCCTCATGCCGTATCCGTGTTTTTGAACTCTTAAATCAAGTCCTTCAATTGAAGTTAACCACCATCCGGATCCTCTACGTTCATGTTCTTGTAATTTAGTAATCAATTCTTGCAAACAATCAGAAATAATATTATTTACATCGGATGCTAACATGAGAGTGCGATTTTTTTGTTACGAATCCTCTCAATGTGGTTTCTCCATCTGTGTTAGTAAACAACGCGTCTAAAACCAATCCAAATTTAATAAAGTTTAGTCTTGTCAATTCTTCTTCCAAAGTCTGTTCAATTAATAATTTTGCTTCGTTTAAAAAATTATCCAACTCGAGGCGTTCATTTTTAATTTTAAAATGTACTACCTTTTGACCAGGCAAAGCTGTAGTACGTAGAGGTCTTGTTCCATTTCCATCTGCTTCCTCTTCATGTCCATTTCCGTGTCCGTGTCCGTGTCCGTATCCATGGCCGCTGTAGTTCTTCCTACTCCTGATGGTCCAGCACCTCCAAACTGGATAACGCTGGGCCTTCTCCGCTGCATCCGTTGTAGGTAAGTATCCCACTCGTCCAGCCTTCGATGGTGTTCGGCTAAAAATTGGTCAAGCGAGTCCAAGTCTCCCTCGCTGACTTGCACATCTGCCGTCTCCTCTGCTTCGTGCAGTTCTTGATGGATTTGAAGAATTACTTCATCTGGGAAAAATTCCCCACAAATATGGCAAAGAAGCATTTTTAACACTTTTTACCATAAGCGCGTTTAGGATGTTTACTCAACGAAAGTTTATCCAATAATGAGAGACTGGGTTGGCCAACCTTCTTTTATAACGGGTGGGGGGTGACCTTGAAAAACTCCTTCTGCGCATGCGCAGAACAAAATGTAAAAATACATAATTCTTCTGGCAACTAACATCCTATTCATTGGGGCGGGGGCGGGGGCGCAGGGGCGGGGGGCGCAGGGGCGGGGGCGGGGCGCGCAGGGGGTGGGGGAGGGGGGGCGGGGCGCAGGGGTGGGGGGCGGGGGGTGGAGGGGGTCCACCCTCAGGGGGTGGTCACCAACTACACTTCTACTCTAAGTCTGAGTGTCTCAGAAAAAGTAAAAAGTAAAATTTTCTAAGTGTTGGCTCAAACCTGGAGGTACTTCATTTACATCTACTAAATTATCTACTAAAACTTTAAAAAATAAATCCCCGCCTGGGGCATTTAGGTTGCCATCGCTGTAGCCTCCGATGAGACCCAACTATGGACAACAGCAGACTTGTATGTTAGTAATACCTAACCATTAGGAATTTTGAAAACTACTAATATTTAAGGTCAAGGTCATGAAAAAACTTTTAAAAAAATAAAGCCCCACCTGGGGCATCTAGGTTGTCATCGCTGAAGCCTCCGAAGAGACCCAACTATGACAACAGCAAACATCCAATGTTGTCTGACCTTCACCACGCAAGAGTTTTAAGCATTTACTGCATTGCTAACAAATAACTTTTTCAATAGCTCATTCAAAGTCATTTACATAATTTTGAGAGAGGTTGAGGACAGCCCTAGTGGCTTACGTCCTCGGTCCGAGTGCAGAGGCCGCCGCAAATTGGCCACAGCTGTGGTCTGCATGCCAGCGTACAAACGGACCGGTTCCCAACCCAGCCGCAATAGTGCATGCCTGAGAGGACCCATGCTAACGTTGGTATAAAATAATTTTACACGGGGGCCTACTCCGTTCCCTATCTTTAATATTTAAGTTTAGCAATGCATTAAATTTTATAAGTCGTTACTAGGTCAAAGCCACACGAACATTAAAAAAATTTCGGCCCCCGTACATCCATGGCGAACCACGAATGTTCGGGGGCCTTGGGGACTAAAAACACAAATAGCTAACAAAGATTCATTTACATAATTTTGAGTTTCCAGAAGGGAAACAAACTGAGGACACCCTAGTGGCTTACGTCCTCGGTCCGAGTGCAGAGGCCGCCACAACCTTTTGCTTGCCAGCGTACAAACGGACATGCTCCCAAAACCCCAGCCGCAACCTGTTGCATGCCTGAGAGGAGCCTACCAATAGTTAAAAGTGACTTTACACGGGGGCCTACTCCCGTTCCCTATCTTTAAAATTTAATTTGAGCCTGTGAAAAAAGCTCAAGGGGGAGTGCTAAAACAAGCGTATAAACATTAAATAAATATAAAACATATAACATAAAGACAAACAAGACATAGGACACATATGGTACAAGTAAAACACTCAAATATAAAACAATCCCCAATACCCAAACGCAAGCGCAATATCTTAAAACTAATACAAGTCTTAAAATTAATACAAGTCTTAAAACTAATACAAGTCTTAAAACTAATACAAGACTTAAAATTACATTAGACTTCGCTAAACAGTGAAGGCGCCTTTCAGTGTTTAGTGAGGCCCATGGTGGTCCGTCCCGATCGTTCACGTTCAACGCGCGGGAGCGGACTGCGAGCCGGCTGTGGCCGGCCGCCTTATATCCCCACCGGGGGGGGGGGGGGATGGGGGGGGGTTCACTTCTCGTCTGGAGCAAGAAACTTTTTGGTCAAGGTCAAAAATTTTTCTTAAAAAAAGTCCGGGGGGGGTTCACTTCTCGTCTGGTGCAAGAAACTTATTGGTCAAGGTCAAAAATTTTTCTTAAAAAAAAGGTTCGGGGGGGGGTTCACTTCTCGTCTGGAGCAAGAAACTTTTTGGTCAAGGTCAAAAATTTTTTCCGAAAAAAAAAGTTCGGGGGGGGGGGTTCACTTCTCGTCTGGAGCAAGAAACTTTTTGGTCAAGGTCAAAAAATTTTCCGAAAAAAAAGTTCGGGGGGGGGTTCACTTGTCGTCTGGAGCAAGAAACTTTTTGGTCAAGGTCAAAAGTTTTTTCCGAAAAAAAAGTTTGGGGGGGGGGGGGTTCACTTCTCGTCTGGAGCAAGAAACTTTTTGGTCAAGGTCAAAAATTTTTCCGAAAAAAAAAAGTTCGGGGGGGGGGGTTCACTTCTCGTCTGGAGCAAGAAACTTTTTGGTCAAGATCAAAATTTTTTCCGAAAAAAAAAGTTCGGGGGGGGGGTTCACTTGTCGTCTGGAGCAAGAAACTTTTTGGTCAAGGTCAAAATTTTTCCGAAAAAAAAAGTTGGGGGGGGGGTTCACTTCTCGTCTGGAGCAAGAAACTTTTTGGTCAAGGTCAAACATTTTTCCGAAAAAAAAAGTTCGGGGGGGGGGTTCACTTCTCGTCTGGAGCAAGAAACTTTTTGGTCAAGGTCAAAATTTTTTCCGAAAAAAAAAGTTCGGCGGGGGGGAGGGGGGGGGTTTTCTTCTCGTCTAGAGCAAAAAAGTTTTGGTCAAGGTCACGGAAAATAAAAATAAAAAAGTCGGGGGGGGGCTTACCCCCACCATTTTCATATGCCTAGAGTACGCGAGGTCTGACAGTCAGTCGCTCGCCAACTGTCGTAGGGTGCACATCTGTGTCGTGCACTCTGCTGTGCAGTTTTTAATTAAAGTTTTGATTTTTAAGGTAGCACCAGAACGGTGCTACCTTGCTTGAGATTTAAAAGTTTCCCAAGGTCATCGCAGTTCCCCCCACCACTTCCCATATACCTAGAATGCGCGGGGCCGGACAGTCAGTCGCTTGGTGTTTGTCGTAGGGTGCACATCGCGGTTGCTACTCCAATTCCTGACAATTTGGGGTAGTTCAAGGTCACCACACTTTAACTCTAGGACGGGATCAACTTGTAGTATTTCTGTGTTTTCACTCAAGGTCATCACAATTTAACTCTGGGACGGTATCAACTTGTAGTATTTCTATATTTTAACTCAAGGTCATCACACTTTAACATGTAACTTTAAGGTAGCACCGAAACGGTGCTACCCGGCTTGACATTTTCAAGTTTCCCAAGATCATCACAATTTCCCCACCACCTTCCCATATACCTAGAGTACACAGAGCCGGACAGTCAGTCGCTCTGTGACTGTCGTAGGGTGTGCATCGGTGTCGGCACTCTGTTGTTCGGTTTTCAAGGTCACATTCATGGCAAATTGGGAGACCTGGCTCGGTTCAATGACCTCTGAGGAGTGACACATGATGGTTTAGGCAGAGTCACGTCGCAAACTCCAGCTTGACTTGGCACTTTTGCTGTTTCTAGTCTCATATTCGCTCCAAGTCATCAAGGTCACGAGGACTCTGACTGAAACTCGGAGCGAAGTGTGAGAAACGGCAAAAGTGCCAAAAAATTTTAAGTTTCGGCATGACCTTGACCTTCATGGTGACGATGACGTCATATTGATGATGTAATGGGTGGTGACGTCATCAGCACGTCATTTCTGTGACGTCATGGGTGTGACGTCATAGTGATGACGTCATTGACGGTGACGTCATCGATGATGCAATCGATGACGTCATCGGTGACGTCATCGGTGATGACGTCATCATGACTCAGCACATTCCTCAGGGGTCATTGAACTGTCCCAGGTCTCTCAATTTCCCACTACTTTGAACACTTTTCAAAATGTTTTCTAAATGTTTTTAAATACTACTTAGTTTAAAAAGTTTTTAAAAGCTTTGTCAATATTTTTAAAAAGTTTTCCTTGCTACTTGGGAATTATAGCGTTTCATTTACCACTAATGGAGCTATATCCGTCGAGTATCGACGGGCAACAACTAGTAGTTATTAATAGCGATATCAGTGAGCTTGACAGCCTTATTTGCGCAGTTTGAATCTGAATACCCATTCTTGATTGAGCCATCAATGGGTGAGCGGATCTTCCTTCCTGTTTTTGGGCGAGAAAATGAAGGAGGTCCCCATGCTGAGGTAGAGTCTCTGCATGACTTTTCTGTATGATATTACTACAGTACAAGATCTGTAATTTAGTTTGACAAATACTGTAAGAAAAATGTAATCTTACCATGTTGAGGTATTGTGCTCAAATTACTAATAAAATTTATCGAATGCACAACTGACAACATTTATTCGAAACGTTGAAACCATCAAATGGTTGGTTGACAACTCAAACTTCATACACCGCAAGAGGCACCGCAATCACTGACAACGGTTCTACCAAAAACCAATCCCACCAAAGGACAAAGCGGCTCCTGGGGTCATCAACCTCCGGCTCACCCAGAGTCCTGGAGCCGGGATCAACGGCCGTTCTCGGGCTAACCTATATCGAAAGCGAATGTGTGCCGGAGCATCGACCTCAGTGTGGGTCACTGACCGCTCGCCGGCGACGTGTTTGACCTACAAATGAAACCGAAAGCGATCATCCTGGGGACATTGAACTTGGAGCCGCTCGGAAAATATCCTTGCAGTCGTTTACCCAGGCGGAAGGCCATTGCACTCAGGGTATACCGCACTGATGGCTTCTTGTAGGTTGCCCTCACCCAACCACAAGACAGAGAGATGGCGTGCATAAGGTCAAAAAGTGGAACATCTTTGTACTAATTATCACCCAATGAAATTCATGGAATATCTTTATCTATAGACACCTACCATTCCTATTTTCGACATATTGGTCCGTATAATGGGATTTGACTCAAGCCAACTCAGAATCGGCTAATAATTCTGTTATCAGAGCAGGCATCAGAGTAGTGTTGTGGCTTTCAACGGGTTTTCCTTTTCAATTCTCCTACACAGTCACTAACTGTGTAAGATTGGCTTATTCCTCCTCAGAAGAAATCGTCGACAGCTTCATAGTAAAGTATTTAGAACACTTTCAGAGAAAAGTCAAGAAATAGCTCTTCTAACTCCAACCCACACACATCACATACTTCCCAGCCAATTGATATATCTGCACAAAAAAGTTATTTTTTTCAACTTTTTTCAACAATGCATGTTTAAGAATTCTAACAAAATGAAACCACAAAAAACTGGCGTGCTTTAATTCAATGAAACGTTTATAACTTTTAATTCGCTTCCCCACTAACAAGAATAAGGTTCATTGTTTCGATGGGTTTCCCTGACAGGGTGTGAGCCCATTCAATGGGCGACCGATATTTAAACTCTCATACTTAACCAGTGATATCAATTTAATTTTATGTTTCAGAAGAATTGTTCGGTGATTGGATAAAAATAGTGAAATAATATTATCCATTACAAACATCAATAAAATCCATTATATTACTTTGACCCCGTATTACTCAGGTCAAATGGTCAAATCCACAAGACTGGACCTAGGACCAGCTCATATTCAGACTTGAAAGCGGCCTTTGAATGAAGCCTTTGATCTTTTGTCAGCCCAATTCCACATCAGCCAATCTCACCGGCGATCTGCTTGAGATCAAGGAGCTGGTTCTGTTAGGAACAGATCTTGTTAAACGTGAATTCTAACCTCAGGTAAGGGCTTTCTGTTTCGTTTGAAGGTTAATCATACAGGTTCTGAATATTTTCAATCAATGCTTGATTTTAAATTTTATATATTTATGTTTTAGCAAGTTATAAAGTTGCTTTAGTTTAGAACAGCTCAATTTGTAATATAAGTCCTGGTGGGTTGTCCCCACAGGCCTAAAAATAATGCAAGACCCTAACGTATGCAATCTTAAGTTATCACGGTTTTATCACCGTGAAAACGTAGGAAGGTCCATTTCTTAAATAAATAAATAACTTAATTCGTTTTCATATTATTTGATTTATTTTTTTAAGTTGGAAAGAAAGTACTACTGAAATTCGAAGAGACCAGTATGAGTTTGTTTATGAGCACTTATCAAATTGTATAATGAAAGAAAGGAGCCAGAGTCATAGTTTTCATTAAATCTTAGCACTATTCCTTGACACTAGTGTACTTGTTGCTCGAAATCGAGCAATTTGTTTTGATAAAATACAAAAGTTACATTGTTTACTTCCGCGCGCGCGGAATCCGTGAGAATTGGCGGAATGGACGCGACGTCCAGTGCGAATGCGAATGCTTGACATCGATGTATAGCACCCCTTCCGGAATCGCCGGATCCATCGATGCGAATGGATGCGAATGAAGACGTGACGTGACGTGACGTGACGTCGATGTATAGCAGTACCTTAAGGTTTTAAGGCACAAAACAAACATTCGGACAAAATCCACCCTTGCTCTCATTGGTTCCGAAGTTTCCCGATTGCGTACGAAGATACCCGAGGCGAAAGCCGAACGGCCGAACGGACGTTCGTAGTGGCTATACAGCGACGTCGCGTCACGTCACGTCACGTCTTCATTCGCACCCATTCGCACCGATTCGCACCCGAATGCTCCTCAGAGCATTCGAGTGCCAATGGATGCGAACGTGGACGTGACGTGACGTGACGTCACGTCTTCATTCGCATCCATTCGCACCGATGGATCCGGCGATTCCGGAGGGGGTGCTATACATCGACGTCAAGAATTCGCATTCGCACTGGACGTCGCGTCCATTCCGCCAATTCTCACGGATTCCGCGCGCGCGGAAGTAAACAAAACAAACATTCGGACAAAATCCACCCTTGCTCCTTGCTCTCATTGGTTCCGAAGTTTCCCGATTGCGTACGAAGATACCCGAGGCGAAAGCCGAACGGCCGAATGGACGTTGGTAGCGGCTATACAGCGACGTCGCGTCACGTCACGTCACGTCTTCATTCGCACCCATTCGCACCCGAATGCTCCTCAGAGCATTCGAGTGCGAATGGATGCGAATGAAGACGTGACGTGACGTGACGTGACGTTGATGTATAGCCGGTTCCATTTGAATACACAGGGAGCATACCATGCGAACGTGGACGTGACGCGACGTGACGTGACGTCGATGTATTAAGGTGCTGCTATACATCGACGTCACGTTACGTCTTCATTCGCATCTATTCGCACCGATGGATCCGACGATTCCGGAGGGGGTGCTATACATCGACGTCAAGCATTCGCATTCGCACTGGACGTCACGTCCATTCCGCCAATTCTCACGGATTCCGCGCGCGCGCGCGGATTCTGCGCGCGAAAAAAAGCGTTGAGATATGGTAAAGGTATGGGAGATATAGAAAAGATATGGGAGATGTGGAAAATCGTTGAAAAAAGGTTGAGATATGGACTCCATGTAGATAATAAGTTAAGGGTTTTCTATAGATGTATTTAAATATGTAAGGGCTGTAAACATATTATATTTGAAGTGTAAGGTTTTCAATATTATAAAGAGGGTTTTACTGTATCCAAAGACAAATTGGCGATTACTCCAAATGAAGTAGGTTTTCCTGTGTAACTGTTTCAGGAATACAACATTTTACTGTCATTGTACGTACATTCCAGCATTTTAGCATAAACTAATAACATATTTAATAAAGTATTGAAATAATTTTTAAAATGCATAAATAAACATACGAGTAGCGACATAATCACTACTGGCAATATAGAGGTTACCTTTTGTGTTTCGATAAATTATATAAACAACCGTCGTCAACACATAGAATTTTTGTGCAATATTTGAGTAGGGTTTTAAATGGAAGTACTGTTCATCTGTGTCGCAATTTCTCCCCAAACAGCATTTCTTCTTACATTGCTCATGTACAGTTTGTGGGAAGGGTCGTAAATTTCTTTCTTTTCTTCCACTAAACTAATTAGTAACTCATCATCCATGGTAATAACAATTGCCAAAAACCCCACGCGGACCACTCACTCTCATGCTCTCATCAACTGATAAGAACTAGGCCTAGACGGAAGTAAACAAAACAAACATTCGGACAAAATCCACCCTTGCTCTCATTGGTTCCGAAGTTTCCCGATTGTGTACGAAGATACCCGAGGCGAAAGCCGAACGGCCGAATGGACATGTTCCGGTTCTACTATTAATCAGTTAAATTTTTTCTTTATAGAAGGCTTTATGCCTAGGCTTTTCGTATCTGTTACTTTATATATTTGCAGATGCAGGACAAAACTGTAACGAACTTACGTGTATATTTTTTACAGTTTAAATACATCATCTAACGGGTCGCTCCCAAAAATTCACATTCTTTCACATATTACCTAAAAAAATAAATACTTGAGGTATTTGTTCGTAAGTAACTAATTACTGTCTCAGTAGGTTATCCGCATTGTCTTAAAAAAAACGAGTGACCGCGTGCGATTTAAAAATTGGGAACAGAGCACCCGACAGACCATCGGTGCAGCAAATACTTCCAAGGGTCGATGGTAATCAATAGAGGAATGTCAAAATCATCAATGGAGCTGAACCCTGCACTGATCTAAGGGAAGTGGTGAGAGAGTTAGCAAGGGGGCAAAAGACAAGAAAAATAGGGGTAAGACGGCGCTATGGAGGGGAGACTACCTGAGGCCACTGCAAAACCTTCCTGGTGCCGACTTTCTTTGTGGCATTAATAACGCTTCGATGATTTTTGCCGATGGACAGGTTTTGGTGCCAACTTTCATGGTCGCCAATACTTTTTGGAACTTTGAAAACCTGTGGGGCATAGCCCTGGAGTGGGGTGAATTAGAACGGGAGTCTCCTCATCTACAGGACTATTTCTCAGTAACCGTATGCGCAGATTTCTCCTACGATGCTCACGAGCAGAGAAAAAAGGAGGAAAAGAAACATGCTTGGCTAATAATATATAGATAGATTTGTTATGCATTTTTATGTAACTAAAATGTACAGTTGGTTGGATTCAGAGTCAAATTAAAAAACAGTATTTGTAAAGTGATATGGGCAGGTAAGTTAGGTAAGTTATCACAGTTATATAAGGCCTACAAATTGATAACTTAATTTTAGATTGAGGAAAACAAAATTCCTATGAACCAATACAAAATATCTTACAAACATTCTAAATGTAGGCTAAGCCTCCAATTTTCTCTGCTCTGATGTTCCCTCTATTCTGTTCCATTATTCCTGTGCTATTTTATGTAAAGACAAAACCATCAAGGCAATTTTACTTTATAACCATGAAGACACGTATTTTCTTCTCTGAATTTACAACTATAAATAATTCCTTTAGATAATTGGACCTTTATCCCTTTTAGAAGGTTCTAGCCTAACCTTCTAAATGCATTTTCAGGTGATAAAGGTCCATATTGCTTCATAAAGTCGAGAATCAAGTCAATTTCACCATGTAAAAGATAATTTTATTTAAATTATGTACAAGGAGCAGTTTCTTAATGTACAAGAGCAAAAACCTACGCTACATATGTTATGGTCAAATGTTCAATAAATATTGTAAAAAGAGAGGAATATCTAACAAAAGACTCTTTGGCGGGAAAGAACCGTTACTTCCCTACCCTATTGCCCAACGGAGGCTGATGGTTTGGACTACCACAATGTACCTTGACAAAACCAATTCGAGGGTTGCGTAAGTACTTCTTTATAATCCACTTCGGAGAAGAACAAAGCGGCCAAGCTTCCTGTGAATTAGAGCGGAGCGATTTCCGGTCTGGCCGCCCGCAGCGAATCCTTTGTCGTACCAAGCGGGTCCTGTCTCGTCCTGTTCTGGCGCCAAGTACAGTTCCCATGCTCTCCAGGGGGCTCTTTTACTGCAACTGGGTCAAGGACAGAGGGGGTTGTCGCTATTTCGCTAACTCTAACCCAACCCTCTATTGTTAATTTCAGCTGAATTTTTAGTATTCTCGAAAATGGCATGAAGATCCAGTGATTCATGAATGATGTTCGTAAAGTTACATTGTGACACTACCACTGACCTTAACTTGTTCAAAGTTTACCTCACAAACCAAATACTAGGACTTAATAACTTCTTCATTCGTGGCAAGAGGAAACGTTCGAGATAAGGGGATGGTCGAATTGTAGTGAGAAGTTGTGCAAGGGTTTCGTTTTTGGAACACTATTATTTATGACAACTTAACATTCACAAATTACGAATATCATTTCGATGACCTTGACAGAGGCATATTAGAAAACGGTCTTAGATCTTGCGAATTACGTTCGCACCTGATTTTCTCAGATAGTTTCTTGTTCATGGATTTATAGAATTTTTGTCAGTGGCGAAAAAAGTAAAAGTGTTGTAGCCGATATATAAGGTTCTCCTAAACTCCACATTCAGTACATGAGCTGTGAACCATTGCTATCAAGATTTGGCGATTCCTCTCTAGCAATTGAAGCGTTCGTGAGTTTTTATAGCTCATCCCAATCTCAATTTCGTTTATTTTCATATTTTTCATGTGATAAATAAAAAACATGTCTAAGAAGTGACTGTATTAATATTGCAGACTGGTATTATCGGTAGTCTTAATTTTCCGTTAAAAGAAAAGTAATGTAACCACTACCTTCTCTTGCCCTAGAACAATCGGTAACATCAGCAAGAGCATACTTCTCACCTGAATAATGTGTCTTCAAGATATCTTCTCCTGGTATAGGCCAATGCTGATGGGCATGGGGAAATTTCAACATCAGGAATGTATAACGATAATTCACATATTCCCCTAATAGAATAGAATGGTAATGTCAATGTCACCAAAAGCTCTTGGCTATCTATCATAGCGATGTTACCAGTACGCAGTCAAGGCTTTTAGAGGTGTGGTCTTATGGGATACTTTCAAGACCATCAGTTTTGTAAAACAGTTTAATCTGCTCTTACAAAAACTTTTTAAACGTGTCATTGGACATATAGTTATAGTCTTGATTTCAATTAAAGAGTTACAAAGAATATTTTGTGATTCCGTATGATTATTATAATCTAGTGGTTTGTTTTGGGATACGATCAGACAACAAAATTGTTGTGATGGAGCACACTACTGAATGATTGCTTCACATTCTAAAACGTTTCCCTCTATGATTACTCATTGTTTATTTTCTATGCGTTAAAGTAAATCAATTCTTTCTTAGGTGTGGGTACGAAATATGATTTTGATAAAGTCCTGTGGATAAACTTTGGCCTATTTATAAAGCTGCGTTCGCACTGGACGAACATGTACGCCGAACAGTTGCTAGTGTGTAGGCATTTTTTCTTGTGTAAATCAGATGGTCAGTAATTGTTCGTTTGAAATGTTTATTGATTTTTTGTGTCCGCCGAACAAGTTCGCCACGAATGTTCGGCCAGTGCGGACGCGGCTTTTCAATTAATTTTGTACACTACCAATCTATGAATGTTTATATTTCAAATAAAAATCAATTCCCTTATTTTCCCCTTTCCCCCAATTATATACGTTTCCTATTGTTACATTTCTTCCCCAACCCTTCAAACATTAGGCCAATATTTTAGGATTTATATGCAAACTCTGTTGAATATAAAACTTTGATTTTTAACTTAATAGATAAAAAATTAAAGATAAATCGTCCTTATCACCCACGTGTTTCATTCTTCAAAAGTTCAAACCGATATAACTCACCGGATCGACCGAGCAGTAAGTGGATACTGTGGTAAAAATATTCCTGGCCTTGGCGGGCGGGATGGAACGACAAGGCCGGCTGTCTGTGTCTGTGTCTGTGTCTGTGTCTGTGTCTGTGAGCTACCGACCGTCTCGTCGCCACCGCGGGCGATGACCCCAGGGAGGGTGGACTGGACCATCGCATGGACACAGGGACGGCGGACTGGACCTGGCCCGCACAGGTTGCCAGGTTGGGGAACGGTTCCGAGAAACAATACTCTTGGCTCTTGAGGTACAAAAATGGGGTAAATTAAATACCGGTACTGTAAGAATAAATTGCCACAGTCTCAATAATTAACGTTTCACAACGTTGGAAGGGTTCTTATACAAGAGGAATAAAAGGACGTAAAAAGCAAGAAACGAACAAAGTTTTTCTCAAAAATGTAAGTACCCTTGATCAATAATTGGCCAGTTATATCCAACATGTTAAAGTAATAGTGTACACATTTACTCTACTGTACTTAGATTTAAGACCTACGACGAATGATATACCTATGGTTCGTATTTTAGACCACGGATAAAGACAAAGGACTGATGTGGTTGTGACAAGAAGTATCAAATCATAATAGTCTACGATTTATTTGTAATCCCTCCCATATTCGTCAGTCCGATCGATTACAGACTCGGTCTTTCTGAGAAATAATATTAACTATTTTTCTTTGGTCATTTGATTTGAGTATACTGTATACTCGTTGTCAGGCAACCAATGAACATTAGCTATCAGTTTCCATTGGATTCCAGTGGGAAGTTATGGTGCAGAAGATTTTCAACCCTAGGCATAAAAAGCATGATTTTCGTTGTTAAAAGTGACGGTGGAAAACATACGTTATTGATGTATTGTGATGAAAAGGATGTTTTCCTCCACCACTATCTAAAGCCGTAATTTACTCCTTGGAATAGAGTAGGCCTACTAAAGTACTTATTTTTATCCCATGTGACTTAAATACGAAATTTTTACCAAGGAAAAACTTAACTTTTTTTGCACCACGGGGCTAAAGTTAGTTACATAACAATAACATTAAAAGAGAGATTAAGAAGAACATGGGTGGCAGTCAAATGTCTATCATTGTATTTGTTTCGTTATGCTTTGTTTACTAATAGCGCCTGATGTATATAGTGTAAGCTGTTTTGTAAACAGTTTATTTGCTTATACTTCGCTCCAGTCTTCTGTTGTTGTAAAATGAATTGTAGTGTGGATAGGTAATGATTTTAAGGAGTGGTAGTAGTAGGGAATTGTTAGTTTTTATTCCGCCAAACATTAAATGAGGTAGAACATGTAACATAATTTCCTGAACACTGTTTTACAAAACTGTGATGGTTTAACTGTCAAGGACTATTATCAAAAGTGAGACCAAGTTAAAATGTTTTTTGGGGTTTTTGTGAGAATTTGGACTAGGCCTAAACTGTGTTTAATTCTTTCTGTTGTGTTCTATAAAATAGATATAGGCCTTCGGTATCCTACGTTGTCAGCGAGTGTGTGTGATTTTTTTTAAGTTAATGTGACTATATAATCCAGCTTGTCGGAGCAAAGGATCATATATTTGCATCGTTATTGTTATAGGCCCAATTATTTGTTATTCGTGTAGATGGAGCAAAAATGTTGTGTGCATCTAGGGACTACCTACGTTTTCTCGCTCAGGGAATCGACAACAGTTTCACTCAGGGGAAAATTCTACTTTAGTCATCTAGAAGCAATAATAACTATATTCCTTCACGCAATGTTTGAATTTCACTTCCTATGAAAGTCAATAATGGATGCAATATATAACTTTATACTGGTACCCGGACACGGACACCATACCTTGTGGTCCTCAGTCAGGGTCGCGGCCGTCGCGTCGGGCCGTGGTGGAAGTATCCTCTTACACCGTCCATGGTCAGGAGGGACCATCACGTGGGCATATCCGGTATCGTGTTATCCACTCCCTGCTTGCGACAGAGAATACAAGGCTAAGGTGAGGCTGAGCAACTATTAACTTGTAGTTTTGTAAGTTGTACGTTGTACTTTTCTATGGGTTTTTTGTGAAGTGAATTCCTTCCCTACACCTCTGAGAAGAATTTGCACCACGTGCAGGTTGAAACAGGGTTAAAATGAACTAAAATACATATTATTAATGATGTATTGTATTAATTAATATACATTTTTAATAAAATAGAGCACTAAAAATATTATTCTATATATTTCGTATATTCTTAACTATAAGAGTTTTGTCTGTTACATCCCTTTTTATCGACCTACTTAATTTTAAGATTGAGGTTTTATTCTAAAGCTTGTGATTTAGTGCGTGTGTGAATGGTGATTTAAAAGTTAGTTTTGTTTCGGACTTAACCCCCTTTAGTCTTTTATTTATTTCTAGAGAGCGCTTTACATGTCGAACAACTGTCATTTTAAACATTTTAAAAGTGAAGTGTAACTTAACAGCTAATTACCTTCAGATGAATTTTTAAGTCAGATTGGAAAATATATACCGTCTGTGACTGCATAATATTGTTAGAAAAATCATATAATTCCTTCGAATGGTTTTGTTGTAGGTGAGTTTCTCAGAATTAGAAAGAAATATATAACGCGCAATTTTCGCATGCCTCCTAATTTTTTTTTTATTTGTATAACTGTAGGCACTATTTATTTAACTATGACATTTGCCCTCTTTATTGATGTCAAATTAGTATCCGTTGAATACTTTTATTACTTTAGTAAAGTAAAAACTAACAAGAAAACATTCATTTCACTTTGGATTTACCAAATTGAGATAATAATTAATAGTAAATATAAAGTTTAAAAATCCACAAGTGTTTTTACGGCTAGGCCCTTATAATGCTGTACATGCAAACCACATGATGTCCATGGTTCCAGACAGCTGCATAATGGAGTCATCCGATAAAATACAGCATTGCGTGCCATTCGCCATGCAGACGTTTTGCAATCATAGTAATTTTCTATTCCAGGAACTCTAACAATATCTAATCTAATCAAATGATTCATGCTAGTAGCTAGTAGTTATTCTTGCACTACTGCGCTGTAGACAAAATATAAGCAATGGATTTCCTAAGATAACTCAGGTTTTGATGTTGTTATACTGTAGAAGGAATTTGCGATATACCCTTATCACCCAATTTCCATTACTGTTCAGTTTACCTCGTGCCGCTCCACTAATAGCATTCTATGCTATTGTTTTAATTACTTTTGAAGCTAGATACATGTTCATGGAGTTAGACAGTCAACATTGGCATGAACCACCAAGTCTTCAAGCGGACAAACCTTGTAGAAAAATAAATTAAAATAATGCAAACAAGCGCTGGGTAGATAGGAAGGGCAAAGACGTATGTTTCCTATAATATGGTAGAACGTTCATTAAGGAAATAAATTTAAATTGGAAAACATGGTAACTTTTTGGAAATATTTATAAGTAACTGTGTGCATGCATTACTTTCAGAGCCTGTATTATCATCTACTTAAAAAAATCTAGCAGAGCCTAGTATCTGCTACTTAAAAAATTTAAATGTAAAACTTATGATGTCGTAATCATTCACCTGTCTAAATAGAAGTATGGGTGTGCTTGAGCTTAAAAAATGTTTTTATTTAGGTGAGTATATTTTTGAAGTATAGTATGAAATTAAAAAAATATAAATACAATTATAAATTTAAAATTGTAAAAACTATCACAAAACTACATACATAAAATGAAATAATTAATTATTTACCCATTAAAAAAATTAAAATTAATAAAAAATTACAATTATATCTACTATATATTTGTCAAATACCACTCACTCATGTATCAGAGAATCTCCATAACCATGGGGTATAGAGGGTTGAAATTTTGCATGGATGTTCCACTTTGCTCAAAAATGCTCACTAAGAAACAGTTTTGCAAAATTCCTTCAGGTCTCCGCCCCACAGGACTTCAAAATTTCCATCTAATGTTAATATTATGGCCAATTTTTAATACAAATCAAAGCAACAACGAATCTGAAAAACTATGGGACCTATAATATTATAATTTAGCACGGGTGTTCTTCTTTGCTCATAGGTGCTCACTAAGAAACGGTTTTGCAAAATTCAATCAGGGCTCTGTCACACAGGACTTCAAAATTTCTATCTAATGTTATCCTTATGGCCAATTTTTTATATAAATTTAGGAAACAACGAATATAGAAAACTATAAGACCTATGATGTTGAAATTTGGCATGGACGTTCTGCTTTGCTCATAGATGCTCACTAAGAAACGGTTTTGCAAAATTCAATCAGGGCTCCGCCACACAGGACTTCAAAATTTGTAATGTTATTCTTATGGCCATTTTTTCATATGAATCTAGGAAAATCATATCTGAAAAACCATATGACCTAAGAGAATTATTTGGAACATTTTCAATGGGAGATCCACTTCCCCAATCGGTGGTCACTAAGAAACGCATCTTCGGTGCTCTTGGAAAGCATCTTCAGGGCTCCGCCCCTCGGGTCTATTAAATTGGTCTAGGGCCAATGGGGTTGAAATTTGGCATGGACATTTCTCTTTGTTCAAAGGTATTCACTAAGAAACGGTTTTGCAAATATAGTTTTTGGAGTCCTTTAGGGCTCCGCCCCACAGAACATCAAAATTACTCTATTACATCTGTTGTTGAAATTTGAGATTGACGTTCCTCTTTGCTCACAAGTATTCACTAAGAAACAGTTTTGCAAATATAAAGATTATTATTTTATAGTTTTGGATGTCCTTTAGGGCTCCGCCCCACTGGACTTCAAAATTACTAAAGAGCATATGGGGTTTAAATTTGACGTAGACATTCCTCTTTACTCATATGTACTCACTAAGAAATGGTTTTATAAATATAGTTTTTTATGTCCTTTAGGGCTCCGCCCCACAGGACTTCATGATTACTATAAAGCCTACAGGGTTGAAATTCTAAGTGGACGTTCCTCTTTACTCATGTATACTCATGAAGAAACAGTTATGCAAGTCTTTTAGTTTTTGAAGTCCTTTAGGGCTCCGCCCCACTGGACTTAAAAATCACTCTAGGGCCAATGGGTTTGAAATTTAGTATATATGATCCTCTTTGCTTATAGGTATTTACTAAGAAATGGTTTTCCAAGTATAGTTTTTGAAGTCCTTTAGGGCTCCGCCCCACTGGACTTCTAAATTACTCTTGGGCATACAGGGTTGAAACTTGACTGGACGTTCCTCTTTATACTCATTTGTACTCACTAAGAAAAGGTTATGCAAAGATAGTTTTTGATGTCTTTTAGGGCTCTGCCCCATTGGACTTCAAAATTACTCTAGGGCATACGGGGTTTGAAATTTAACGTGGAAGTTCCTTTTTACTCATATGTACTCACTAAGAAACGGTTTTACAAAATAAAGTCTTTGAAGTCCTTTAGGGCTCCGCCCCACTGGACTTAAAAATGACTCGAGAGCATATGGCGTTGAAATTTGACGTAGACATTCCTCTTTACTCAAATATGTATTCACTAAGAAATGGTTTTATAAATATAGTTTTTTATGTCCTTTAGGGCTCCGCTCCACAGGACTTCATGATTACCATAAAGCCTACAGGGTTGAAATTCTACGTGGACGTTCCTCTTTACTCATGTACACTCATGAAGAAACAGTTATGCAAGTCCTTTAGGGCTCCGCCCCACTGGACTTCAAAATTACTCAAGAGCATATGGGGTTTAAATTTGACGTAGACATTCCTCTTTACTCATATGTACTCACTAAGAAATGGTTTATAAATATAGCTTTTTGTGTCCTTTAGGGCTCCGCCCCACAGGACTTCATGAATACTATAAAGCCTACAGGGTTGAAATTCTACGTGGACGTTCCTCTTTACTCATGTATACTCATGAAGAAACAGTTATGCAAGTCCTTTAGGGCTCCGCCCCACTGGACTTAAAAATCACTCTAGGGCCAATGGGTTTGAAATTTAGTATTTATGTTCCTCTTTGCTTATAGGTATTCACCAAGAAACGGTTTTCCAAGTATAATTTTTGAAGTCCTTTAGGGCTCCGCCCCACTGGACTTCTAAATTACTCTTGGGCATACAGGGTTGAAACTTGACTTGGACGTTCCTATTTACTCATTTGTACTCACTAAGGAAAGGTTATGCAAAGATAGTTTTTGATGTCTTTTAGGGCTCTGCCCCATTGGACTTCAAAATTACTCTAGGGCATACGGGGTTGAAATTTAACGTGGAAGTTCCTTTTTACTCATATGTACTCACTAAGAAACGGTTTTACAAAATAGTCTTTGAAGTCCTTTAGGGCTCCGCCCCACTGGACTTCAAAATTACTATATAGCCTACAGAGTTGAAAATTGACCTTTTTACTTGTTATGTTGCCTACTAAATAAAAAAATGTTTTGCAAAAATAGTTTTTGAAGTCCTTTAGAGCCCCCTACGTTAGGTCTATGGGGTTTGAAATTTGACATATTCGTTCCTATTTGCTCATATGTGCTCATTAAGAAAATTGTTTGCAAAATTCAATGCTCTGCTCACACAATTCTTAAGAAAGAAGATTTCGTTGCTCTTTAAAGAGATATTATTACATGTAAAATGAATTTAATCACGGGCGAAGCCGTGACGGGCAACAGCTAGTTTTAGTATAAAAACTATTATTTATATTACTCATGTATGTTGTAAATAATTAGCTAGGCGTATAATACGAGCATAAGGTCCGCTTCAACAGGGTTTTGGCGGGCTTCTCTTGAAGGACGAAGACCAGAGACAATTAGTCCCGGTCTCCAATAAGTCCCGCCGCCAGATTGAAGGCTGTATGACCATGACCTTGCCTGCACAAGGCGCTGTTGTCCCGTTATCAGCGGCGCCACGTAGCGCCCCAAACAAGGCTTCTTGGAACCCGTGAGATTCCGGTTCCTGGAAGATGAGGAAAACCTTTTTAACAATAAAGACAAGGAAGTCCAGCCGGCAGACTGCACGACCGCACCTGTCTGGCGCTTATCACATAACGCTGATTCGTTATCAGTCACCGCCGCCGACCCGACGGCATTTCCTGGAACTAGAGGGTGTCTTGGTTCCTGGAAAATAAGGACCTTCCCTTTGTGCGATTTTGCCACCCATGTTGAACTTTCCCACGGGGAGAGCGACGACACGTGTCAGTGAGGATAATGCCTCTTGAACATAACAAGTCAGTAAAATAAATAAAGTCTTATAAAGTGTGTTCATTTTGCTAAGTTTTTATAAAAAATATTATAAAATTAACTATTAAAAAATTGTAATACATATTGAATGAAGTTATGTGGGTGTTTTAAAAACGAGAGGCTTCATTGCCAAAGTACAATGTTTCAACATTTATGAGGTTTTCCGCCACGTGCAGCGGAGGTGCAACACCACTGCATCACTTCAGCAGACGGTGCACTCGCCTGGAGCTGGGCCACGTGTATCGTCGTCATGGTTACTGCTTGGAGAAGGGAGGCACCACCCGAGAATGCAAATAAAAGTGTTACCGTACAGAAAATGTTGGAAATTCAATTATGTAATACTGTATAGTTTTGTCTATAACGTTCACGAAAATAGTCCGATGAAATTTTTAACAGCCTCATGTGTAGGCCTAATATAGAGGATAAAAATATTTTCTGGACAGATTTGGCAACAATACATTATATCTCATCGGACTATTTTCGTGAACCTTACTAGTGTATACAATTGTATGTGTTACCCGAAGTCCCGAAGTAGCATTATATTTTTGATACATAACTTTAATTTTCCTAAACAGTGGATTCTAAACAAATAAAAAGTTTCCATAAGCTCTTAAACGCTAATTATCCAAGTCATTAGAAAAAAAAATAGTAAAGAATGTAGTAAATAATTGAATGATTATTATTTTAAAGCCAGTAGGCCTACTAGTAAATTTAGTTAGCTGGGTTGAGGTCTTCTCTCCGCGGTTTTTGGCAGTGAAAAGTTTTACTTAAACAAGCTTGTGAACAACTTCTGCTCAAGCCAACGTGCAAATGCTAATTCAGATTTCCAATAATTTATTTTCGTCCTTTTTGTCACTTTTTTGGCACTATTCTGTCCAAACTTAAATTTTACGTCACTTAATATAAAATAAAATAATATTTTACTTTTTTATAGAACCTTTGTTTTATAGTTTGTTACTTTAAAACGATTGCTTTGTCATACTACACTATTAACCCTAGATCTGGCGGTCGTCACTTTTGTGACGATTTGCGTGCGGTTACCAGCGGCGTCGTCACTTTTGTGACGATATCGACACGGGTCGGAACTTTCTAATATTAAAATATGAAAACCGTTCTTAACCGCAATGAATCTTATACCATTAGAAAGAGGAGGTTCTGAGGATTCATATTCATGTATAAAACATTATTGAGCGACTTTTATGTAGCGAGAAACATAGTTCGAAATAACAAGAGATTTCAACATTTGTTGTCGCGGCGAAAATATTCGTCATGTGATCACCAAAACAGCTGTTTTTGTCGATCGACAGAAAAGTTAATACGAAACACAGTGAAATGCCAGTGTTACCATAGAAACCGAAATTTCTCGGACTACGAGTTGTCTGCTGACAGTTTTTTGGTATCTATTATAGTTACGGCAAAAAATATTTTTCAATAGAGTAAGGTTTTTGTGTCTGAGCGGCAATGGCCTCAGCGGCGGTCGTCACTAAAAAGACGATTATAAAACAGATGATATTTAAGTTTTAGAATTATTTTTTCTGGAATATATTTACAACGAAAGAAAGAAGAAGAACTGCCCTTTACTTTGATGTGACTTGCTTCACGTTGCGACGGTAATTTTTGTTTTTGGAGCTTCTGAAAGGTCACTCTGATTTCTCCGTTCTCCTTCCGTCTTGGCCCAAAAATGGGTGCAGTAATCCCAGACGCTGCGCGCGTGTTTATTTCGTCAGTTGTAAAACGTTGTGAAATAGTTATTTTTAGTGTTGTGTTTATTGTAATGTGTATATTCGTGTACCTACTGCTCATGTATACAATACTGTATCAGTAGAGTACACGAATAGTACACAATTATTATAAAAGCTGTTATAATTATTATAAAATTATTATTATTATAGTCAGCTGATGTGAGTCTCATGTGTTTTATATATTTACTTAGCCTAATTTATTCTGTTATAATTATATTATTTTTATTGTATTTATTGTGTTTTTATTTACTAAAAAATTTGCACGGTTTGAAATAGTTGCTAAAGTGTGGTCGTAAATATCGGTAAGCGTTATAATAGGTACCAAATGTAATTTTTTTGAAACTACAATATATTTCCTACAATATCAACATCACATTTTACTAAAAAATCCATTTATATAACAATATTTTACATATCTGTGAAATACTTGGAAAACTAGTCAATGTCTGAGGTTGTAAAAATCCGTACGCATTATCATATATTCGCCTGTACACCTTTTTGTGTTGTATATTTTGTACAATATTTTTATATTTCCTAAAACTAGAATAAATTCACTACAATTTGTATATCTCAGAATTTTTATAAGGTTTGTTTTATAAATTTTGTGTTGCTTTGAAAATGTCATAAAAATTAGGTTTTCGTAACAACAAATTCTAAGACTTACATTCTGACGTAATTTACTCATACATTTTACAATTCAAACCTATAAAATTATATATTTTTCAAAGATCAGTTATTTCTCTATCATGCAGTATCATATCTATTTACTCTAGATGCATCCTACTATTTTATATATGACAATAAACAAAATGTGTTATTTTTCTTGTTTTTTGAGTGTTAGCAATTTTTATTTATAAAAAATTTTTTTAGGATCATAAAAAAAAAAAACAATGATATTTCTACGTAGGGAATCATATTTCAAACAACTTTTACATTTAGGTTAAATGTGAAAAAAAATTATTTGATGGCTTTCTTGCGGGTTGTTTTCAAAATTTATATTTCGCCGAATCCAAACATTTGCAAACATTTTGCTTTTACGCCTAAACGCATTGCTAGAAATTTATTTTTATTTATACCATTCTATTCTACATTTATCCCTGAAACAGAAAATATACATATGTGTACATATATCTCAAAGCAATTGGTCTGTGTGACGAAATATATGGTACCACTACAAAAAGGCAGAAATGGCTCTGCCAACTGTGCCAAACATGAACGCCAGATCTAGGGCTAAACACGTCATAGTTTGGTTTGAAAATAATAACTCTGATGAGGCGTTTCTTGAGAGATATTATACATTATTAAAAACGTTATAAGTTCCAAAGTTTTTTTCGATAAGTTTAAAATTTTCACACTTTATGTACATCCGACTTACCTATTCTCTTTAATTCAATACGGTACACGAGAATTCTATGCACATATTCCATGAAAGTAATAAAATTGGGTTTTCTTAAATTCATCCACCACCAGATAATGGCCACAGAAAATAAATCTCTAAGATAAAGAACAATATACCGTTCTTTTTTCTGTGGTGTGACCGATTATTGGCAGGTGTTTATGTTATGGAGACTCCACCTCGCAAAGCTACGGAGCCTATCTGAGAAGCAGCAGATGTGTTCAGCGAGAGATCGCGGAGGATATTAAAAATGTATACCGTGCACATACTTTCTCTTATCAAGATAGTTATTGAATCTCTATCAAGATTAGGTAATTGAAATAAATTTTCATGGAGATATTATTCCTATGTTGCTGAACTAAAACTGGATTTCAATAACTATTAGCGGTCGAGTATAATTATATTACAGATATTAAATTAATCATTCAAACCGATCGCGACAGCAAAAATTGCCAAACGTGAACCTATTTATTTAATTTCTGTTTCAAACAATTCACAAATGATTTAGCAAGCAAAGTAGAGACTTCAATAGATAATTTTCTGATTACTGTACATCCATGTTAAAAATGTAACATATTTAAAACTCATATTATTCTATCAGCAATGATAAACTTTTAAAGATTCAGGAGTACAATTTTATACAGTTTTTTTAAGAGTCGTGATTAGGCTACGTCAAATGGCTTAGTTCGTTTGATAGAATAGTTTACCTGCACATTTATTTGTTGTAAGGAAGATGTAAGAAGTTTGATCTATGAATGTAAGGAGCGTTCAACACGTGCATTAAGCAAAATGAAAAATGAATAATAACCTACGTTTTATAGTCTACTGATAACCTCCCCCCCCACAGAACTCGTAGCCAAGAACCTTTCCATTCCAGACAGGGGGCTATATTGGGCTGCGGTTGTCCTTGTTGTTTACCCCGATGGCCATTGATTGAGTTTTCCACCCCCACCGCTGGTACTGGGTGGACGGGTGCTCACTGACGTCACCAAGGTATGACGTCATTACTAACATTGGGTTCCCCGAAGATCCAGTCTGGATAAGTCATGTTTGAAGCAATGTTGTAATTTTACAGCTTTAAAAAAGTGTTAATGTTTGATGCAAGGAAGGTTTCAGACAGTCCGGCCCATGAGAATGCACTTGTATCCGAGTGAACAATCATATGGAATAACAATTCACCCAATAATATTGAATAGTCCTTGTAGTCCAGGCTCTGAACAGGTTGAGCGTGCACTAAAAGTCTAACGAAATTTGACTTTTGATTATTGTTGGGAACATTTAGTAGATGTAAAAAATCGATGTTGCCACATTTCCAGAGTGGGCACAACAAGGGGGACGGCCTCTAGAGGAAGTCGTAGAGGGAACTGCATTGGCCTATGTCATGTTATATATCATTTTAAAGGTCTTTGAATGTAGATTCGAATGCCACAAACCCGATCTCTAAAGGTCGTATATAACGCGTGTTATTGCGTTTTGAAATTTCGGTAAAATCCTTTCATGTAAAATTTGACTGCCTGCCATTTCTGGCTCAGACGTTCATTTGATGTCGAGTTGGCAACATTGTTTTCAAATTTATTTAAATTCTATTTATCTCCTCTTTATAAGGATCCTGAAAATCAAGTTAAATGTTTTATTTTAAGTCTTCATTTGCCGTCTTCAATTGCTGTCGAAATATTATGTTTACATTATGATTTTCAGCCCGATTGGGGACAACCCATAGAATCTTTTATGAAATATTTAACGTGAGCTTTAGGATCATGTTTAACAGAGAGCAATGCCGCAAAGCCGACCTTAAATTAACACTCGAGTCAGAAATGGCAGGCAGTCAAACTTTGCATAAAAAGCATTTTGCCGAAATTTCAAAACGCAATAACTCGCGTTATATACGACCTTTAGAGATCGGGTTTGTGACATTCGAATCTACATTCAAAGACCTTTAAAATGATATACAACATGACATAGGCCAATACAGTTTCCTCTGCGACTTCCTCTAGAGGCCGTCCCCCGTGTTGTGCCCATTCTGGAAATGTGGCAACATCGGTTTTTTACATCTACTAAATGTCCTCAACAATAATCCAAAGTCAAATTATGTTAGACTTTCGTGCATGCTCAACCTGCTCAGAGCCTGGACTATTGGCTTTTTGTGTTTATTGACCAATTTAAACCGACGGAAAACAAGAACAGGATTCGTTACGGCCTTTTTGTGGTATTTTGAGAAATGAAAATTAACGGTATTCTGCTTCGTGACTATATAGGCAGGCGTCGTCAGTTTGGTTAAACTAGCCTAGGCGACCACTGGAGACTGTAAATTTGAAAATCGGTGTACGAGTGGACTGGGATTCTCGGTGTAATGCCTTGGAGTATTTTATATTTTCTTTTGATTCGTAAGCTACTAATTAGATCCAAAAAATTGTTAACTAAACAAAAATATCTATATTTTAAATTCGCTGAGTACGCAGGTCTACTGCGACGGGGGTATTTTGTCATTGGGACACCATTGGAAAAACATTTCAAATTCAACTTATTGTTGTGAAACTCACTTATTTCTAGAGCACAATAGCGTTTTCAATTATAGCATCTAGCTATGGCTCGTTGACGACGGAAGGATAATACACAGCAGCTTTGTCCGCCACGTTAGCAGCAGCAGCAGCAGGTGCGGCAGCAGGTGCAGAAGCAGGTGCAGCAGCAGGTGCAGCAGCAAGACCAGGAACTGTTGCACAACCATCGATGTCTCTTCGCGTTACCATCTCTGACGTCACTGGACTGCGGTAACGAGATGTCAACAATATGTCATATTTCAACACCTCAGACCGTGAACGTGTTAAATCATTTGGCCGGATGTGGAGGCAAAATGAATTAACCTCGCTGCACATAACACAGGATTCACACGTTTACACTTGAAGTAAAATAGAAATTCAAATACATTAATACATTGATCATAAAACAGTAGAACATTCTAAATGCATTGTAGTTCTTGTTCAACTTATAATACCTACTACTAATTATCTATTTCCATTTTAATTTTTTTCAAGCAAGTCGTTTATTATTACACGCAATGCTTGTGGCTATAAACATTATGATCTTTAATTGTTTTAAGATAAAAAACTTGTTCCGTTGACGTAGATCGTTAAGAATATTTTTACTACAGGCCCTAGTCGGGGGCAATAGAAAAGGCGTGTCAAGGTCAAGTCTTTTAATAAGCCAACTGATTTTTTTCTCTTTAGCTACATGTTATATTCGTTAATTTACCTTGACCTTCACATGCCTGTTATATTGCTGACGACTATATCGGCCTAAATTAGAAGATTAATTTATTAATAATTGGAAATCAAGATGTATCCAGCATTTCTTGACTAGGGGACTTAATTATTATTATTTGTCTTATTCTATGCTATTTTTTGTGTATATAGTAAATTTTTATGTAAAAGTTTGTATTATTTAATAGCAGGACGCACTTTAGTTTATTTTTTACCGTAGTAGGCCTACCAGGGGGACCGAGCTTATGCTCGGTAAAATTATTACTTTTGTTTTACACAGAAAGCTCGTTCGCTCCGCTCACTCGCCCTCTTCCTTTTTAGACGAGCTTTCGCTTCGCTCACTTGCCATACCGGAGGGTGCTGCACTTTGGTATAATTTTGCTAAACCACAGGTTGAAGATGTAACACATTGGTTTATTTTATCTACAGTTATCAATTGATTTTTGTTCATTTTAAAACACCCCATAAGGATAACATGGGAACTTTGAAGGGCTCTAGCGCGAAAACCGGATTTTCCCAGCCATGGGACCAGTTCCAATCGATTCCTGGTGGCCAAAACCCCCATATTCAATCAAAAAATAAAAAAATCCTTGGAGCGAAGAAAACTTTGCCCGTACAAACGGAGCTTGTTTTAGAGTATAAAGTACCAGGGTGACCGAGCTTAAGCTCGGTAAAATTATTACTTTCGTTTCTCACTCAAAGCTCGTTCGCTCCGCTCACTCGCCAGGCGGAAGGTTTGCTGCACATTGGTATGATTTTCTTAAAGCCACAGGTTAAAGATGTAACACTTTGGTTTATTTTATCTACAGTTATCAGCTGATTTTTGTTGAATTTAAAAATCTCCATAAGGATAACATGGAAACTTTGAAGGGCTCTAGCGCGAAAACCGGATTTTTCCCAGCTATGGGACCAGCTCCAATCGATTTTTGGTGGCCAAAACCCCTATGTTCAGTAAAAAAATAAAAAATCCTTGGAGCGAAAAAAAACTTTAACCGGACAAACGGAGCTTGTTAGCGAATTTCCCATAGGGAATAAGCTATTACCGTAGGTCTCATGGTAAGACCTAAGCCCGGGACCATGTTACTTTTTCATTTTTAGGTGCCCAGAGACCAAAAATAATAGTCATTAAAATTTATATATATATATATATATATATATATATATATGTATGTATATATATACGTATATATATATATATATATATATATATATATATATATATATATATATATATATATATATATATATATATATAAATGTGTCCCTAGACACGATAACTCTCGTAAAAATGGTCCAATCGACACCAAATTTGGTAGAGATGTGTAATCCTACATTTATTTGGATGAGTTGGTAAACCAGATATATCAACCTACCGGAAGGGGTAGTTTTGGGGGGTTTTGTACCCCAAAAATGTGTTTTTTGCATTTTTCATGTGTGATTTTTTAAAATTTTTAATTTTTATTTCCACCATTGGATTAAGCTCAAAAAAACACACAATTTAGTATTTTGAAGTTTTGCTCTATCTCCATTGGTTACCGAGATATTAAAAAGTCTAAAGACAGTACATTGTATTTTTGGGCTTCAATGTTAATCTTATGGAGAATATCAATAAGTTAATATTTCGCTTTTTAACAAATATTTTTGGATGAAACTTGGTATTTAGCTTCATTTCGATGAGATTCAACCATTTATGTTAAAAAATCTTGGTTTTTGTACTTATCGTGGCAGCAAACCTGCCTACTCTTTTCCCATGTTAATCATATGGAGAATAGTCAAACTCCTTTATTTATGGACATAGATTGATGAAACTTAGTATATGGCTTCATATGGTGGAAATAAATTTTTTATGCTAAACATACCTACTTTCAGTGTGTTCCCCATGGCAGCATACCTGCATACTCTTTCCCTATTCACCATAAGGAGAATAGACATGTATTTCCCTATTTATGGTTTCATGTGATGATATTTGGTTTACAGGTTTATCTGGTCAAAATTAATATTACTAATTTGGAAATTCGCTGAGTACGCAGGTCTGCTGCGACGGGTGGTATTTTAGAGTATAAGATAATCGTGTACTGACGATGTAAATCCAATGTAATTGGTTCATGGGAAATAAAGATCTTGACTCTGGACTCTTGAAAGAAGGTAAATTTTCGATAAATTAATTAAGTAAATTCTCGTTTTTGATGCCACATTCTGGGCCTTCTTGTTTAAGGGATAATTGTTTAGGTTTAGGCCTAGGGTGAAAACAAAATTTATGGTGAATTAAATTCCGCAAATTTTGAAACAATACTAATTTTAACTAAAATACTTCAAAGAAATATGTAATTTTTGTTAATCATGCCGTACTGCATATTATGAAGCAATAAATGGATATAAAAATTTACTTAGAGGTTAGCGGACCTCTTTACTCCATATTTTAAACATCAGGTGCAAGTGAGCCTCCACTTCAATAAAATAAGCTTTTCTCACCTCAGAGATGACGAAGAGGGGACATTTTCTGGCAAGGTCAGTTATTCGGAACTCTTGGAATCTCTGATGTTTTGTTTATCATGCCTTTTGGCCTCCTCATTCCTGGCATTATAAAGATCATACGTTGGAAATTAATCTGCATTCCTCCACGCTGAAATGCAGACAAAAAGAACTAAGGAATTGTGCCTGACCTCTTTGTAACCAAACACTAAAATGCCGTAGGCCTACTGTATACATTTATATGTGCGCAAGGTGTTTTTTTAATACATTGAAGTTAGTAAAAAAAAACTTTTAGTTCTTTTCAAAACTTCAGTTTTATAACTTACGTGAGTAGGTTATTTTAGATTTAAAAACAACATTTTACACTTGTCTATTTAGTTTTGTGATAAACATAGACCAACATTTTGTACTACTTTTTAAACACCACTTTTAACAACACGGAACTTATAAATAAGTAAACAATCCAAAGGATTAACATAAATGACAATATGAGTACGTATTTACAAACTATTTTTCATGCATTAAAACACATTGCAAATGTAGAAAATATAGGTCGTTACTTTTGACAAATATATCCTCAAAATAGTATATGTGCGCTTTTATACTCTATGTTAATGTAAATTTTATATTAAAAGAACCCCCATTTTCGAACCCAATAGCTGTGATAATAAGTTGTATCTTGAACTAGCTTCAACAAGCCACGCTGTGTATCGAATGATCTGTCACTTGATGACGTCATAATTCTTCGCCATGTAACCGTAGAACATTCGGCGGCGACAGCTCCGGCGCGTGCGAATGTCAGCTGTTGCGCATGAGTGACGTCATCTTGCTGACGTCATTCGCAGATCGATCCTCGTGCATTTCACCAGTTTGCTCAACATTTAGACAGTTTTGCCTGTAATCCTAAAACTTTGATATTAAATAAATTTTCCTTTACAGCTAGGCGTCTTGTCAATTTTCGATAGTTTCAATGTTTTGGATATTTTGAGAATCAATTTCTTACAGGAATTAACGGAAGTAAAGGAATAAAATATATTTTGCCATTAATCAATCTTAAAAACACGAACCAGTTCTTAATCTATAAATGAAAATAATTAATTTGGAAACTTTGGTCACTAATCTTTCATTATGGATTAAATGAAAGTTTCAATAGAATCTTTTTTTTAGAACTATGTATAACAATGTGTTTTTCTTTAAGTACAATAGTATACAGAAACACTAAATGTCTTTTAAAATACGGATAGCTTCACAATCACAAATAGTTTTATTCATCTGACAAAGTTTAGGCCTAATGTTGTTTGGGAACTTAAATTTTTTAAAGGTTTTTGCACTTATTTACAATTTCATATTTTTTATTAAATACATTTTCATTTATTCATCTTCCTCTAGTTTTTTTTTCTTTGTTTTAAACTTATTTTATTATTTCTTTTTTCTTCATTCCTTGTTATTCCTTCTTATTTCGTAGTTCTTCTTACTTCTTTCTCCACAACTGCCGGTATATTTATTTTGTTTATGGTCTGCCCTTCTTTTTCTTTTTAATCTTTCTTCCTTTGACCTTTCTAAATGTCCCCTTCCATGCTTTGGCCTCTCTATACATAAGTTTCTTTATAAGTTCCTTGATTTCTTGTCTTTACGTTGGAACTCTCAAGTAGATACTAGCAATTTCAAATGCTCGCAAACAGTTATGAAATCCCTAAATTTGAGAAGTGTTGATTACGAAGACAATCAAACCAATAAAACAATAATGATAAATATTTAATTGCAGTAAGTTCTTTAAATATCTTTTTATATTTTACTGTTCAAGTTTAATAAAAAAATAATATCAGTACCTATATTCAAACATTACGAGCAGTGACGAGTGTATTCAAGTATTTGTTCTCGGCATAATTTGTTATTTGTTTTTACTATGAGACTTGTACTCTCAGCTAATAATGTTGAAAATAACCGGATGTAGAGAGTTGTTTTTTAAATACGTCACAATATTTTGTTTATCGTTACACATTCGGCAAAGAGGTCAACCATTTTATGACCAAAAATATAGTAGAAACCATGCGACAGTTATTACTTTAAATTAAATATAGTATCAACTCCCATCATCAATGAATTCAATTAATATATAATTATAATATATTGCAATTTATATAGTACTCTAAAATCGAATACTGTACTATTTATATACTGTATTATAATATTTTTATTAATATTTATATACCATTACACAAGTTATTATACCAAGTCAATTATGGTGTTATTATAGACGTAGTTATGGTGGCATTTGATTACGCATGACTTAGTCTATAGGAACTCGTGGAATCTTGGACATTTAATATTTGTACGTCAGACGTTTTGATGTCAACAACCGTTGGTGGCTAATGAAAGCAAACCACTAAATGACAATTACTGCGTTCCATTGGGTAATGACGCAATCGCCCTTTATGACGCACCAGTGTCTGCAGCTGACTGAATCAACGTCACTCACTTATACAGAATAGGGTGTTTATAGATTACCCCAAGGAGAGCCGAGTTACGGAGCACCTTACAGAAGCGGTTACATTGGTCAGCCCTGCTTTATGTAATTAACTTATAAGACTTTCAGTATAGTATTTGGATATATTAATACTTAAACTTCCGTGTGGATAATGTAAATGTAATATAAGTTTAAAAACATGCATTGATAACGTTTATTTGTGAAAAAAATCCTAGTAAAAATAGTTGTTCTATACAATGTAATGTTTAATCAGTATTGGTCTTATCTGTACTAATTACAATGTCTAAAATGTTTAAGGTAAACCAATAAGAAACTCAGATTTGAGCATGTATTAAACATCTTAAAACATGTAAATACGGCAAAATTCTAACTACCACTTCCATTTTAAGAGATAAAAACACACAATGCTTTTTTTATATTCTCCCAAAAACATAATAAATTGCTAAAGCCTATTATTATTGTGTAGAAGTGAATTGACGAGATTGAGTTGTAGGTTTGGTTTTTCTGTGGTTGTAGGTACACCATGGTTGTTTTGTATTTTCCCCTATTATAAAAAAGGTCTTAGAAGGGCGCTTGTTTGTATATCCATTTGTGTTGTTTGTGTATCCATACAAACAACACTACAACTCTACAAATGGTCGAATAGTCTAATTTTGATAATATTTGGTACTTGACATAATCTTATAATATCATTAAATTAAATGTTATTTAATTTTCTATTTAAAAATTCTGTTTCAAAGAAAAACAACCCACAATTCGATGATTTAGAAAAACTAATACTTGTTATTAAAATAATTGCTTTTGTACCGTATTTCATTTATTGAACCAAATAACACCACCCGCATGTTTGAGAAAATACGGGTAAACTTTGGGATAAACTACAACTCTGTCAGTGACATGGGAAGGGATGTTAAAGGGATGTTCCAGCTCATTTTAATCCCATTCCTTTTTAACTCATGAAAAATCTAATCTGTGAAATCTAATAATTGTATAAGGGAAAAATTCTTATCAATCAAAGAGTCTGCGTCATTGTCCTATTGTATTCACTTATACATGTTACAGGAAATACATAAACGCGCAAGAGATTTTGTTTAAGAGTTAATTAGTCACCACCAGTAGGTTGCAAGTTTAAAATCCGACACAGTATCCGATCGCAGAAAAAAGTTTCTAAGATTAGTTTTGCAGTTGGAAAATGGAAAATTTGTGCCAAAAAATTATATTTAAATAAACTATATAGAAACTCCCACTCTGGTTATAATGTTGGTCTTCTCGTGTGTGGTCTATCCTAGATAGCCCAGTCAATGAAGGGTAAACACCGGAACAAATTTGTAACAGTTTGAAATCTATACCATTCGATAGTACCTACCTAAGGAGTCAAAACCCCAAAAGTCCCCAAAAATCCCCTGGTGGCATTTCGCACAGCCCCCCTTTAAAAACCCCTTGGACCCCTAATTGCATGAGTTTATAAAAACCCTTGTAGAATCGTTACCAGAAGGACTAGGGTCCTAAATCTTTTTTTGTTGTATTCCTTATTAAATTGTCTACAGAAAGTGTCATTATGCATTTTTAGCTAAGGTCACTCATTAGTCACTTATTTACAGTCAAACTAAAATTTTATTAAAATTTTAAAGTATTATTTTGCTTTTTTTAGATCTAAGATGAAAATACGAAGTAATTCGTAAAAGTGCTTGGGACAAAAGTTATAGGAAATTTAATAACGAGTAAATTGATATATATAATATGGTATCTACGGTCACGAAAATCTTGTAACGATCGTCCAAAGCGAGAGCGGTGCCAGTTGCGGGCCGGCGCTGGGGTCGCGCCGGCCGCCGCGAGCCAAATGCTGTTTCGCTCATCGTGCACCATGTTGATATGAATAACTTTGACAGTGACGTTGAAAATAGTTTATCTTATAGAAACACGTATTATGAATATTTATACCTTCATTCGGTCCACATTTTGTGACATTGCTTGTAAAAAAGTTTTTAGGAAATAGTTTGTAGGAAATAAGGAATAGTTTTTAATTTCTAAATGTTTAAACTTATTTTATAGTTTAGGCACTTTAAACATTTTTGGGTGCGTTAAATCGGGTATTCATGATTTTTTTCAAAGTTGTATAACATGATTAAACTTAATGATTTCAACAATTTTTGCCCTCGGGGGACGAACGGATCATGAAAAAAATATTGAAAATCTTAACATTTTCCCACATTTTTAAACTTTTTTGTAGTTTTTTATTTATAAGGGCGATTTTTCCGAAAAAAAGTTATTCTAAAAACCACTTTTATTACACTACAATTGTAGTTCCCTACAATTTAAGACCTCAATAATTGAAGTACAGTTTATTATAAGTAGTTCTCTTCTTAGGCCTACACTAATTCAAAGTTAGTATTTTTTTTTTATTTCAGGGGAAAATTAAGGTTTGAATTTTTATCCATTAAGGCTAGCTAATTTAATACTATTCATTATTTGAAGTAAGTCCTAAACAATGGTAAATTTTCATTTTCAAATAAAAATTTAAATTTTAGTCTCAAATTTTTATATTATTAAAACTATTTTTTATGTTAATAGACCCATTTCAGTGCATGTGTCCATTTAATTGAAAATATAAGCAAATGCCAAAACAAGTATCAGCGTTAAATAAGCAATTAAAAATAATCAGGTCGGTAGATCCATGCCTGCGGTTTTTTTTATATGGGTTTAAAGGGACCAAAAGTCATTATTTTCAATTTTTCATAACTTGCTCATTGAAACTTCACAATGACATTTGAACAACTTATAAAATAAATATTTTAGTGATTTGAAATTTTTAATATGTTGGGGCCTACTAGTGCGCGTTTTGCTCGACATCGAGCAATTTATTTTGATACAATAAAAAAGTTACATTTAGTTCTAAGTCAATGACATACGACCAATCCAATATTGTGAATATCAGTCAACACCAAAAACTACAGCTGTACGTTAACTGATGTTTAAAATGCTCAAACCAATCTCCAAGTTATTCTAATTTATTCTAAGTTATTCTAATTTCACACTCAATTTGTGGATAGCGCCCTTATTTTAAGTCCGATTCTCATAAAGTTTTGGCTTAAACAACTACAGACCAAACCCTATCCAACGACACCAAAAACTTGAAAATCGTTTGAGAATGTAGGAGTTCTCTACACAAAAACCTTAGCGTATTATTTAAGTATAGATTTGGTGGCAGAGAAAATTAAAAAATATACAATACAGAAATAGTATATTTCACCACTAATCCGGAAAGTGACCCATTTCTGGGCGAGATAGTGTTTTACGCGCGAGGCGAACCCGAGCGTGGAAAACACTATCGAGCCTGGAAATGGGCTTTCCGGACGAGTTGTGAACGATACTTTTCATCACGACTCAATTATTAATAAATGTAGAAGTTTTAAAGGAGGATTATTTTTGTAAATTCTTCGCCATTGGACAAAGTAAACAAAGCTGGAATTCAAAATTTAATTTGTTTTAAACCCAGCTGATTGTTGCTGTACGGAAAAGTTTGTTTACCTTGAACGGAAAGTAATGTTTACAAACATTACTTTCCGTACAGGTCAGTAAAATCAGCTGACGGTGACAGTTTGGGAAATGACTACTTTCCAAGGTCTCAGCTGTACGGCAAGTTGTCACTTTCGTATACGGAGTGATGAAATAGTATATTTCCTCACTAGTCCGGAAAGTGGTCATCATCGGTGCAAGATCGAGCTTCATGTACGAGGCGAAGCCGAGTACTTGAATTTGATCGAGCACCGATATACCACTTTCGGACGAGTTACGAACAGTACTTTTCATCATATCACCTTTAATAAATTTACAGTTTGGATAAATTTAATAAATTTTAACCTATACACCCCCTCTTACGTTGTTATTTATTTATCTTGAATTTGAAATATTTACAGCTGTTATTAAAAAATAAAAATAAATTAACTTGTATAGTGTCCCGAAAACCATTGTTTCGCGGTCTAGTCCCGAAAACTTTGTTTACCAACACGTTAATCCATCCCACCGGGAATCAACTAGTTTCGATCACAGCTGACTGTTTCGAAAACAACGTTTATGTTATGGTTATTTAATGGTATGATGAAAATTTATTAGCTAACATCATGTTTAGATTGGTATTTTCTAAATAATATGCCACAAACTCGATCTCAAGAGATCAAATATGTCTAAAGTTATTGCATTTCATAGTTTCAGCGCAGTATGATTTCCAGTGAAGTTTGACAGCCTGCATATTCCGGCTCGTTCATTCATTTGAGGTCGATTTTGCAGTATTAAAATCTACTAATGCCTTTTTATGTACAAATCAACCTATCCTTACATTTAAAATTTTCTACTAACTCCTAGTAGGCCGAACTCAGTGGCATTGAACTCTCAGAAATATCAGTAATTACAAAGGTGTGGTTAAAGGTAAAAATTACAAAAAAGTGGAAAATGTGTGAAAATGTTAAGGTTTTTTTATTGTAGGCCATGGTGTCACAAAACATGGACCGAGTGGAGATAGAAATATTCATGATACGTGTTTTCATAAGATACACTATTTTAGCTTCCAACTGAATTTACTTTTTTGTTTTTTTTTTAACTAAATTTATAATAACAATATTAAGCTGTCTCCAGACTTCTCCACATCCCTCGTAAATAGTACTGTGGATTGAAACGTAATTAAAATTCTAAAAACTAGAAATTTAAAATAAAATTCATACAGTTATACCGATATTCATGTTTATTCTACTTATTAACGAAATGTTTTTTACCTCAATGAATAATATATTAAAACATACGTTAAAACAAAGAGCTTATATATCTAGTGTTAGTTCTAAATTAGGTTGAAATAATTAAAAATAAACTCTATTTATATGTTACCAAAATTTTTACCTACAAGCATCACATTTTAAATATAAATTTAAACTGTGTTTTTTTATCATTGCTACCTCGTAAAATGTTTGTGGTCTGCTTTAAAAAAGAAAGATAATACTTTGTTAATCAGCACTGATTGTCTTAGATTGGTCTAAATAAGGTTTAATTGTTATTTTACGGATTTATTGGCATTCCACAAGGGATTTTAAATTTTTCCTATCATCTAGGGGCCATAAGAAATCCATTGACCCCATAATGATCACTATATGTTTAGTAGGTTTCTCTCTAGACGCTTAAATGCAATCTTTTATTATATACGATAAGCCTGGATAAACATATGCAAAAATAGGGTTTTTCTAGAGAATTAAAAATGAAAATTTAACATCGTTCCGGGCTTATTTCAAACAATGAATAGTACTGTGTAAGCTGCTAAAACCTCAATTTAAAAAATAACTAATTTTTTAAATAGCTTAAGTAGAAAACTACTTATTTTTTAAATTATTGAGGTCTTAAATTGTATGGAATTAAATGCAGTGAAATACGAGGATAATCTTTTAGAACACCTTTTTTTAAATAGTCCTTGCAGGTAAAAGTTACAAAAATGTGAAAAATGTGAGAAAATGTTGAGTTTTTTCTTTTTAGACCTTTATGTCACAAAATATGGACCAAATGAAGGTAGAAAATATGAACCTATCTTCATATTTTCTATATTCATATTTTCTGTATTCATGGTACGTGTTTTTATAAGATAAACTATTTTCAACGTCACTGTCAAAGTTATTCATATGTACATGGTGCACGATGTAAATATCCGTTGACTCGCGGCGGCCGGCGCGACCTCAGCGCCAGCCCGCAACCGGCACCGCTCTCGCTTTGGACGGCCGTTACAAGATTTTCGTGACCGTAGATACCATATTATATATATCAATTTATTCGTTATTAAATTTCCCATAACTTTTTCTCTAAGCAATTTTACGAATTATTTCATATTTTCATCTTAGACCTAAAAAAATAAAATAATACTTTAAAATTTTAATAAAATTTGAGTTTTACTGTAAATAACTGACTAATGAGTGACCTTAGCTCAAAACGTATAATAACACTTTCTGTAGACAATTTAACAAGGAATACAACAAAAAAAGATTTAGGACCCTAGTCCTTCTGGTAACGATTCTACAAGGGTTTTTATAAACTCATGCAATTAGGGGTCCAGGGGGCTTTAAAGGGGGGCTGTGCGAAATGCCACCAGGGGATTTTTGGGGACTTTTGGGGTTTTGACCCCTAAGGTAGGTACTATCGAATGGTACAGGTTTCAGACTGTTACAAATTTGTTCCGAAGTTGGCCCATTTTTGACCTTCATTGACTGGGCTAAGATGAAGACGGCGACGTGACGCGACGGTCCAGTTTTATCATATGCGACGACAATGATTGATGATGACTATAACGATGACGATGATGACGATGGCGATGATGATGACTATGATGATGGTTATGTTTTACCGAAGAGACGTAGACTATTCTGTGCAAATAATAAATTGGCGAGCGCCAGTTAGACACATTAATCAATAACAGCCGTCATGTTACACGGCCGTTCCGAAGCCATTCTGTTGCGAACGTCATAATGGAGTATGTGCAGGGTTATAAATAACAATATTCTGATTTGGCTGTTATGTTTTCTGGCGGTGCCGATTCTTGTTAGGATTTATCTATGATTCGTATCAAATGTACGTACGGAATAGTTAAATTTTAAACCGTGCTGTCTGGTAAGATATTTATATAAAACTTTAAATTGATTCAAATTTTATTTTTCACATTTTTTAATGAAACGTTATATTTTTTCTACAATTTTTGTCTTTAAAATTTGTTTCTACCCGTCTGTGTGTTGAGTACAGAAACTCTCTACTTTGTTTAAATAGGTTCTTTTTTTTTGTTAATTATAGCGTCAAACTTAGTAAAACTCGTAGAACATGCGGGAAAAGTTCGTGAAAGATAACAAGCGGGCTACGGTAGCGGACATGTAATTAAGTGTATTCGTTATTCGGCCGCAGTCCCATTGTATTTATTTTCAGTTATAAGTTTAAGTACATTTTTTATTAGACAGAGAAAACCAAATTTCCTTCAGAATAAGGATAAATATTTTGTTTAATTTATTTGCATAATACAGTATACCACAATTCGTGGACAATTGCAAGAAATGACTGTCATAAAAGCTTAATAATAAATGTTGTTGTATAAATATTTTTTATACAAGAAAAACCCCCATTCTTTATAAGATTTAAAACTACCATTCAATTTTAAATTAAATTTAAAAAGCCACTTAAAAACCGTCGTCAAGGTAAGGAATGAAGAGTTAAATAATAATTATATTTGAGTATTTCATTGTTAAGAAGTTGTCGTTGACGCGTTGATGGACTTCACCGAAGCTTCAATTTCGCTGTAGATCTTGTCAGTTCCAATTAGTGTCTTGGTAATTAAAACAGCGTCTCCTTCTGCGAATTCCCACTTTGTTTGAAAGTTACAAATTACCATAAACGTGACCTTTTTATTATTCGATAGATTCTATTTTGGCTTTTAAATGAATAAGCAATTAATTGCTAATTGTGTTGGCATTCAAGTGTAATAGGGTAAAATTATCAATTTTATTAACATAAAAATTCCATGTGGACTGCTTTAACAAACACGATGGTTAAAGGTACATTTTTAAAAGCTGATAAGATAAAAACAATATAAAAGGCAATACACAACTCCTTTTTAAATATGAATTATTATTCGCTTGTTCATGTAAATTTTATTCCGTATAACCTCCGCAAGCAATAAATAATCTATATATTAATACGCAAGCATGTTTCATTTCCACCTTTTTTCTCAGCTCGTGGGCATCGTAGGATAAATCCGCAGATACCGTTAGAAAGGAATAGTCCTGTAGATGAGCAGAATCACATTCTAATTCGCATCGGACTACAGGGCTACGCCCCACAGGCTTTCAAAGTTTCAATGTTAATCTTATGGAGAAAGGAGAATTGAATGAATCATTAGACAGCTGTTGTAAAAAAACTGCTAGAAAATTAGGAAGAAAACAGATGTTTTAGTTCTAAAATGTTTTTAAATAACTTCTTGGGTCCAAATCAACTGAAATTTTGATCGAATTTCGATCAGGAGGCGATCTCTAGTCTATATACTAGGAATACGCTCCGATGTCCGTCCCGTACAGGAATTTTTTACTCACTTTTTGAGTTATTAGGTGACGCTTTTTATGTTTTTTTTTTTTTTTTTTTTTTTTTTTTTTTTTTTTTTTTTTGAGGGAGACGTAAGAAAAATGCATTACGCCTACAGGTGGCAAGCCTGTAGTGTGGGACTCCCCTAAAAATAGGTTTACCCGCTAAAAAACCTCGCCTCTACTCTTTAGGATTCTAACCTGCAGTTGTTTATCACATTACGTAGGGCTAGGCCTAAATTTCGCTTATGCCCGTGGGGTCACTCCTTATCCAGCCTCTCGATCAAGGGATCTGGGCCACTTCGCGGTCCAGATCATGTTTCTTTTCCAGGAGGATGCCCCGCACGAACTGTGATAAACAATCCCAGTTGCCCTGATCCTCCAAGCATGGGCAGCGGAAAAATGTGTGTTCTGCATCGTCGGGAACGCCCGAGCAATAAATTAAGAATTGGCCGCCGTTCCACCCATGGTTGGACGTGCTTGGTAAGTCGCGCAGTCCATCGTCCTCGGGTGTCGTGCTCCCAGCTGTGTTGCCACTGCTGGAAGGTTCGGGAGCGCTCTGCTGTTCTTGCCGTGTCCTTGCCAATCTCGACTTGTCTCTGATAAATTGCCTTCCTCTCTCCTGCCAAGAGCTTGACAGGGATAACTCCGGCGACCACCAGGACGGCAGGCTCGGACACTGTCCGGTAGGCGGAACACACCCCGAGCGCCGCTCAACGTTGAACCCGGGCGAGTCGCAACCTGTACTACTCTTTATCGAGAGCGTCTGCCCACACCTCTGCTCCATAAAGAAGCACGAACTGAACCGCGGACATCAACAGACGTCTTCTGCTGGATCGTGGAACCCCGACACTGGCCATCAGCCTACTAAGGTAAGTGACTACCTTAGCGGCCTTGTCCGCCGTACGGAATATCTGATCCCTCCAGCTTAACTTGGTGTCCACCATAATCCCGAAGTACTTAGCAGCATGAATTGATTGGACCACCTCCCTTCCCACTCGGAACAGAATGACGGTGTCTATCCTCTTCTTCGTAAATATCACAATCTCCGTCTTACGGAGAGCAAGCGAGAGACCGTGATCGGACATCCATGTGTTGAGCACACGCATGACTCGGTTCAACTTTAGTTGGGCCAGCTCAACGTTGCGTGCGACAATGAGAGCTGCGACATCATTGGCGTACCCAACCAAAGAGGTTTCCTCAGGCATCTCCGACCTCAGGAGGCTGTCATAGGCAACATTCCAGAGATCCTGGCCGAGTATTGAATCTTGCGCGGCACCAGAAGTGACTTCCATCGTCCACGTTCCGTCCCTTGTGTCGTAAATAAGGCTTTGAGAGCGGAGATAATCCTCAATGAGTCGCAACAGATATGCAGGAACGCGAAAAGTGTTGCGAAGCGCATCCAACATATCGACCCACCTCGCCGAGTTAAAGGCATTCTTGACATAAGCGTAACAAGAAGCACTACTCAGCGAGAGAAATGGTTGTGGCTCTCGACTCTCTTCACAGCTTTCCATGGACTTCGGTGATAGCGTCAATCGTTGACCGTCCCTTTCTGAAGCCATACTGACGGGGGCATGAGTCCCCGGCAGCTTCCACGCAGAGGTCAGGCGGGAACGGATCAGCTTCTCGAACAGCTTCCCAGCCGTGTCCAACGTGTAGAAAGGCCTGTGGGACCACGACAGCTCGGGATCACCTTTGCCCTTGCTGATCAGTACAAGTCTTGCGGTTTTCCATAGGGAGCCGGAAACACCCCTTCTACCAAACAGGCGTTGTACATTCTCAACAACAAGTCAGCATTAATTGAAAATAATTTCTTTAAAGCCTCACTGAGAATTCCGTCCAGGTCAGGAGCCTTTTTGCTCTTTAGGGAGAGAACGGAGGTTTCCATCTCCTCGAATGTGAAGAGTGGAACGTCATCTAACTGTCCAAAGTTAACCGGCGTACATCCTAGGCCTAGCCTACAAATAAATACACACAAAGAATGATATTAGCTAAGACCTCAAAACAAGCAAGTAACTTAATAATAATTATGCTTACAATATTAAAGGTAAATAGATTGTAGAGCAAAAAAACAATACAATTTAAAATCCATGATTAATTAATCAAAATTAATAAAAATCAAGTAATTTAAGTATTGTAGAATTACGCTTACTTAACACTTAATGCATATTTTGTTACCTGAGACATAGGCTACAATGGCACAGCACATTCTAATTAGTTGTTCAATTTAAATCTTTCTCCCAAATAGATATTAGTTGTATCCCATAAATTAGTTAATCGCATAATTCCGTACGACACCAATTCATTCCACATCAACATGCCTATCTTTTGGTAGACTATAATTTATAACTTCAACAAGTAAACATCAGTGTTGATCTATTTGATTTAACAAACAGGTCTGTCAAAATATCAATTAAATTTTATTTAAAAACATAACATAACGGCGAGCAGATATAAACAAGTAAAGGTTATGTTGTTTTCAGCATACAGCGACAACTCAGCTGCGATGGGGGAAAATAAACTGATCATAGCAACTACATTAGTCAAACCATGTAGCCTAAACAACTAAAGTTCTGTCAAAAATTACGGAAAATAAGCTTTTTTAATACTTGAAAATAATTGCTCGATTATAGTTTATTACCTAGTTTAAAATACTTAAAATCTAACCTGAGAATTTCATTGAAATCAAATTAGTAATAAAAAAGCCTTTTGGGGGTCAAAAATTCGCCTAAGAGAAATTTAAAGTCGATCTAAAAGAATTTTATACTCTATGTTCCATATAGTAAAAAATTCAATTAATATGCAAGCATGTTTCATTTCCTCCTTTTTTCTCAGCTCGTGTGCATCGTAGAAGAAATCCGCCCATACCGTTAGAAAGATATATACCCCGTTCAAAATAAATGTGCGGTTGAAACGCAGATTTCAATCCCCCCATTATTCCCGTTCCTCCCGTTGTCAAGAATCCAACCAATTAGAATCGCTGAGAAATACCACAGCTGTTTATTATCTCATGTCACTTTATGCCAATGTTTTGATTTTTTGTAAACAAATATTCTAATTTTGACGTTTGAGGTGTAACACGAAGCGCTTCCAACGGCTAGTACGGGAAGTAACACGATCATCAGCGCCATTTTTTACTCTAAATTTTAAGGGTGAAATTAAAATAACATCTGATTGTGGAGAAAATTGGGGAAATCAGGAAGGCATTGAGGGAATTTCCCTTTTGGTGGGAAATAAAATTCTGTCTTTCGACCGCACATTTATTTTGAACGGGGTATAGTGATGTAGATGAGCAGAATACCATTCTAATTCACATCGGACTCCAGTGCTACGCCCCTCAGGCATTCAAAGTTCCAATGTTAATCTTATGGAGGAAGGATAATTGGTTACATCCTTAGACAGCTGTTGTGAAAACAACTGCTAAAATCAGTAAGAACAGATGTTTTAGTTCAAATGTTTTAAAACTTCTTGAGTCCAAATCAACTCAAATTTTGGTTGATTTTCAACCAGGACGCGATCTCTAGTCATAATTCAATTTCAAATTATGGATATCAAAATAAAAAATCGAACGAAAAACACAAAAATATTTTTTACGAATTTTAAATGGTATTAATGATTTTTTAAGGAAAAAAGAATGTTTAGTTTTAAATAAAACTGTGGCAAATACTAATGCAATGTAGTTTGGTTTTAAAGCAATAAACTTATTTGGATTTTAAAATGAGAAAGATTGACATACTAATGGAAACAAGATCTACCAATAACTAGTAATTAATATATGCCACATTGATAAGTATATTATTCCAATTATTTTCATAATTCCATCTTTTTTAAAGGATCGATAAAAATTTTTATTATCTAAGCTTAATACTGTTAGGTAAAGGTAATTGACTGTTATTAATGAACTATAACATAGTTAACATTATACCCCGTTCAAAATAAATGTGCGGTCGAAAGACAAAATTTTATTTCCCACTATAAGAGAAATCCCCTAAATACCTTTCCTAATTCCCCGATTTTCTTCAAAATCATATGTTATTTTAATTTCGCTCTTGAAATTCATAGTAGAAAATAGCGCTGATGAACATGTTACTTCACCTCGTCGCCGTTGCAAGCGCTTCTTTTTACATCTCAAACGTCAAAATAAGAATATTTGTTTACGAAAAAGCAAAACATTGGCATAAAGTGACATAAGATACTAAACAGCTGCACAAATTGTTAGTGATTGCGATTGGTTGGTTTGTTGGCAGTGGGAGGAACGGGAGAAAATGGGGGAATTAAAATATGCATTTCGACCGCACATTTATTTTGAACGGGGTATAATGAGGTAGAAGACAATGTGGGTTAGTAGGTCGCACAGCACCTGTATCAGTATGAAACTTGGTTTGTGCAAATATAAAATAGTTTCAAAACAATTCACTGAATGCAATTGCATAGATTAACTGAATTGAAATATCGATTGAACTTTTTCAATTACATCGTTGTTGTTTAGTTTTAAATAAACCTAGACAATATATTTGTCATCACAATTTTGTAGTTGTATTGCCAAAAGAATAAAATTGTATAAATAACTGAAATTAATTCATCAATTTAGGTCCAATGAATATTTGTGGGGAAAGCTTTGATTTGGGTAACTCAATACTTGAGAATATGTTACTTAAGGTACATAAAAACTCGAAAAGATTAGACAGTAAAACAATTACCGAAACAAGATTTATTATTTAATTGAACGTGATTACATAATCATTAAGGCTTTACAAACAGTAATTAACTGGAATATAAAATTAAATATACATTGCGAAGTAAAACAATTTCTATAGTTTATAGAATATATCCGAATCAAATCTAGCTTCTAACTAAGAAAATCAAAACTTTTAAACTTAGTATTTTGCACATTTCATCATGTGCAGGATATGCTATACTCAGCAGTGCTCACCTTGGATTTTATTCCCATTCTGAAAATATTAAATTTTCCTCCACCTACTATCTAAAGCCGTATTTTACTCTTTGGAATAAAGCACTAAAGTACTAGTATCTATCCCATGTGACTTGAATGGTAAATTTTTTTACCTAGGGGAAACTTAACTTTTTTTGTACCACGGGGCTAAAGTTAGTTACATAACATTAAAAGAGAGATTAAGATGAACATGGTTGATATTCATGTGTCAATTGTATTCGTTTCTTTATTCTTTGTTTACTAATAGCGTCTGTAGCGTCAGCTGTTATGTAAGCAGTTTATTTGTTTACATTTCATTTCAGTCTGCAGTTAGTTGTTGTTGTAAAATGGATTTTGGTGTAGATAGCTAATTATTTATGGAGTGATAGTAAGGAATGAGGAATTATTAGTTTTTATTCCGCCAAACATTAAATGAGAGGCGGAAAAATGTGACATCAAATTCCCCGAACACAGTTTTACAACACTGTGATGGTTTAACTGTCAAGGACTATTATTAGAAGTGGAATTAAGTTAAAATGTGTTATGTGTTATTTTTAAGTGAGAATTTTAACTAGGCCTAAATTATGTCTTGTATCATTAATCCACCAACCCTATGGTTGTTGCCTAATGCCTCAACTAAACCTAACCACCATTAATGGTATTAAAATACCTCTCGTTGCTGTTTTGTTTATATTTACAAAATGTATAAATTTATTAGTACTGTACAGCAAAAGTAAAATAGTCAGCGACTTTTCAATCACTGTATCCTCCGTTCGACTGGTCGACTGCAGGGTATGTCCGCAGCTGTAGCTACATTGCCTATCCGCGCCGTGTCGCCGTGTCTTCCAGTGGCGCAATCTCTTCGTCTTTCTTACACTGTTTGTTATAGATAAAATATTGTATGGCGTTGTGAAGTTAGCCTACCCATACCAGCCAACCCACAATTTCCAGTGTCATTTGTTAGTTCCGTGTTAGTTCCCATTAGTTCCGTTCATAATTTCGTTAGTTCCAAAGAAATAATGGCGTCAATTGGTAAAACCAATGGGTAGGCCAACCTCACACTTAGCCTACCCATATCATGAATTGGCTTTAAAAGTGTATCAATCGTTAGTTCTTTGTTAGTTCTCGTTAGTTCCATAAACATTTTCGTTAGTTCCAACCATAAAGTGCATATAAATTACATATTTCGTTGTTCTTTAAATTGGGACGGGCCAACTTCACGCTAGCCTACCCATATCATGAATTGGCTTTAAAAGTGTATCAATCGTTAGTTTTTATGGAACTAATGAGAACTAACAAAGAACTAACGATAGATACAATTTTAAAGCTAATTCATGATATGGGTAGGCTAGCGTGATGTTAGCCCGCCCCAATTTAAAGAACAAATATGTAATTTATATGCACTTTATGGTTGGAACTAACGAAAATGTTTATGGAACTAACGAGAACTAACAAAGAACTAACGATTGATACACTTTTAAAGCCAATTCATGATATGGGTAGGCTAGTGTGAAGTTAGCCCGCCCCAATTTAAAGAACAACGAAATGTGTAATTTAAATGCATTTTATGGTTGGAACTAACAAACATTTTTATGGAACTAACGAGAACTAACAAAGAACTAACGATTGATACAATTTTAAAGCCAATTCATGATATGGGTAGGCTAGCGTGAAGTTAGCCCGCCCCAATTTAAAGAACAAATATGTAATTTATATGCACTTTATGGTTGGAACTAACGAAAATTTTTATGGAACTAACGAGAACTAACAAAGAACTAACGATTGATACACTTTTAAAGCCAATTCATGATATGGGTAGGCTAAGTGTGAAGTTGGCCTACCCATTGGTTTTACCAATTTACGCCATTATTTCTTTGGAACTAACGAAATTTTGAACGGAACTAACAAATGACACTGGAAATTGTGGGTAGGCTGGTATGGGTAGGCTAACTTCACAATACCACATTGTATACAACTGGTTTCTTGGTGTTGTGAATCCATGAAACGAATTCAGTTCCTAATTTTCAATGGTTTTCATATGTGTAGTAATCTTTATTGCATAAGGCATCATTGATGCATCACAATAGAATTACTTATGCATTTTTTTCAAATTTTTACGGATTGATTTGGTTTGCTTATATTTTTGTAATGAAAAATTATGCTGACTAGCTTCCAAAATTTAATGTACTTATAAGATTTTAAAAAATTAGAAGAATTTAAAAAATCAAATTATTAAATAATAAAACAAACTTCGAGAGAAAATAGAATATTGAACATAAGAAGCTTTAAGAATAAATTGAAGCAGATTTTGACTGAATATTTTGTATATTATTTCGAATAAGTCTATCATACTACATTTAAATGACGTATAATGTAACTACATTTCAATAATATTTATAAAATTTGATATGTCTTATGGAATCTCCGCCATAAAATTATTATTAATATTAATTCATTTTAGCCAACAGTGGTAAATATTTCACTACTTCATGGTTTGTGAACGTTCCCTTTCAACTCAGATCACTGCTACAATCTCCCAAAAAGTTTCAATTAGTTTCTTGGTGATTAAAAACGCCAGGCATTCCTTCTTTGTAAAACGGATCTCCCTTGTAATATTTTATTTTAATACGGTTACTCTTTATTATAGTTTAGGAATATCACATGAATTTAGTTCAGTACGTAACATATGAATAAAGTTCTCGTAGTATATTATTTTAATATCAAGTTATAGTTATACGAAAAGAAATATTTTTGATTGCTTCTAAGTTAGGTCCTCTTTAAAATTCCATTGTTAACAATTTCAACAAATACAGTATTAATTACCCAAGTTAAAGGTTCTCTCAGAACCAAACGAGATTATCATTGCCAGTGTATAAGATTCTCAATAAATAGTGATATGTAGTAAATATTAATAATTGCATAATATTTTTAATAGACAATGTAAAAAATAGTTTGACAGCACGAAATTTTTTTTATTATACAACATATCATATTTTACACAATTATAGGGGTTGAAATAAAAATAAATACAGTATATTAAAATGTCAATCTCAAAATGGTTGACGATGAACTCACGTTGTTGGATGTAGCCTATGCTATCATACGGTTAGATTCCAGACACCAAAGTGGGTCGAGGGCTTGGAACTAGGGCACATATACCTCGACCTGATGGTAAGATCAGGTTATCGGTACTTCCTGCTAAATATACAATGAGATAGCATCCTGGATTTTAGATTAAGCTTACAAATAAGTGTGTTTGCTTTTTGATTGGCTTGTGTTCAGTATACACCAAACGATTTAGATTAAGCTTCAGGTTTTATCTATTTAGCTAGTGATTACAGTACTTGTTTTACAAGCTATTGTTTGTTTATTGATTTTTTCATGATATATTTGTCTGTCGTTACTTGCTATAAGATAGCCAAATCTAGGAAATGTTTTATTTGTAAATTGCGCAAGATCTCTTCATCTACCTCTAAAAGAGCCCTCAAGCTGGAGTTCTAACGGTTGCATTAGTGGTTAAATAGTGTGCACGTTAGAGAGATCGACGTCCAGCTAAACAGGACCATGAGAGCCATTAGTGGTACACTCATGGTGACTCCTGTACCCTGGCTCCCGGTGCTGTGTAATATCGCTCCTCCTGAAATAAGACGAAGGGATGCACTCATTAGGGAATACACAAAGATCTTATCTGCTCCACAGCTGCCCATCCATGATTACCTACCCCAGAATGCGGGCCGATTGAGGTCCCGAAAACCACCTCTACGAACAGCCTCCCAGTTGATGGACTCGAACTTCACCATCCATACAAACTGGACTTCCTCCTGGGACGCTTTTCAAGGTCGGAACCACTTCTTGATAGATGACCCGACCGTAGCGGTAGGTGGTATGAATCTTCCTCGGAAGCAGTGGACTATACTCAATCGTTTCCGCACTGGAGTGGGGAGATGTAATTATTGGAAGCACAAATGGGGAATGACACAAGACCAGTCATGCGACTGCGGAGCAGAGTATCAAACTATGGAACACATAGTCGAAGAGTGCCCACTGAGTGCCTTCCCCGAAGGATTGGCCGGTCTGCATAGCTCAAGTGAAGCTGGGCTGCAATGGCTTAGCGCCCTGGATTTAGCTCTATAAAGAGAGATCTAATTTTTATTTTTTTTTTTATTTTAGTGTTTAGATTTTTACTTATACTGACTCAGGTGCTCTGCACCGCAGAATTTTTTTTATTATTCTTAAACCATGGTGGCTGGCTGAATGAGCCATACGATATATATATAACGGTTGCATTTTAATCAACCGACTAGCTGTCAATAATTTGAATTACTACAGGTAAATTAAATTAAGGTAAAAAGCTAATGCACATTCTATTCAAATAGTGTGTTCTATTTAATCTTTCAAACTTCCATTCCCCAACCCAAAATCACAACTCTCGATTATTTAACTTGGAATATCTGACTTGTGTTTGCGTTTGGAATGCTACAAAGTACATTTTAAATTAAAACGGTGTTAATACCGTAAGATAAAGAATTCAGGAGAGGTACGTTACTGACCTGAGCTGCGACTGTAGGGGTGTAGGGTAAAGTAGGGTTACAAAGTTGACGACCCCTCGCGGAAGTTTCCCACTTAGGCGGGGCGCTGCTCCTTGCCCTACTTTGGGGCGATCACTGAGCTCCTGAATCCTACCTAAATGAGTCTCGTGACTTTTTATATTCATTTGAGTAGTGGTAAGTTAAAGCCTCAACAATATTTCATAAGTTATCATTTCCCAATACTATGTTTTGAAGGAATAAATTAAACAACATCAAAATGTAATGTACGTTTGTGATGAATTATTGATGTGTTTGTATACATTTATATTTTGTACAGTATTGACATTTTGATAGTCGAAACACCCGAGAGAATTTGAAATTGTTTTAGTTGTTCAAGCCTTTATCCGTTCATAGCCTAGTACCACTTTTATCATGAACAATGGGTATTATAATCAAAACGAAATACAACATCGGTCTCCCTCCCCCACGCCCCCACCATAGTACCCATCATTTAGTACCCTGGCATGGCTAGACCGCGTCGCCGCAGGGGTCAAGGTGAAGGACAGGAATCCTGGGAAAAAAGACGGGTACACCAATAGTGTAGTTTTTATCATGTCTGCTCAACAAAGCTACAAATCCAATGTTTAAATAACGTAAAATTTACGTTTATGCAATAGTCTTTAGATCACAAGACATAATCATCTATACTTATTTAATACGCTAAGGTTTTTTTGGTTTTTTTGTCCTGAGAACTCCTCCTACAATTTTCAACCGATTTTCTAGTTTTTGGTGTCCTTGAATAGGGCTTGGCCTGTAGTTGTTTCCGCCAAAAATTGATAAGAATCGGACTGAAAATAAAGGCTCTATCCACAATTGAAATCTCAAAATTTCCCATTTAAATAACATCGGGATTAAATAAAGCATTACTAACATTTGGGATTAAATAAAGCAAAGGGATTACTAACATCTGTTAGTAATCCGCTGTAAATACGTGTAGTTTTGGTGATTAAAGAGATTCACAATATTGGATTGGTCGGATGTCATTGATTTAGAGCTAAATGTAACATTTGCATTGTATGAAAATAAATTGCTCGATTTCGAGCAACACGTATACTAGTCTTATATATATAATAAAAGAGTGCATTTAAGGGTCTAGAGAGAGAACTACTGAACGGATCGAGGCCGTTTTGGTGTCAATGGATTTCTTATGACTCCTAGATGACAGGAAAAATATGGTATCCCTCGGAAAATGCCTCATAAAGTTACAAAATGAAAATTAGACCTTATTTAGACCAATCTAAGACGTGATTTTGTCGATTTGTTTACGGCTCCAGGTGATCCCTATCTTACATTGAAATTTGACACCACTTCTGCTTTACAAAGTGTTTTGTAAACAAAGAGACAACTTTTCAATACTATGATAATTGACAGATACAAATTAAATCAAGAATACGTAATGTTGCAGTGGTTTTTAAAGCAGTAAAATAAATATTTAACAGCTGATGATTTAATAAAATTTTGGTTACTATACTATAAAGAGAGTTTATATTAAATTTTGGAATTTATGCATTTAAACTTACGAGTTGTATATTAATATGTGTTTACACATATGTTTTTATAACTATCAACTAATGAGCTTTATGTTTTGAAATATATACATTATCTTTTGATTGTAAAATTCTTCCCCCGTATTTTAATTCATTAATTTTTGTTATAACTAAGACTTATAACGTCCTTATATTCTTTTTTTTCATCCTTTTAAGGTCGTATATATAGGCTTATGATTCTACATGTGTAACAGTTAGATTATTGTTCCCACTAAAATAAACAACGAAGTACAAAAATGTGAAACTGCATAACTATGAACTGGAAGAAATAAGTCTTGAAATAGGCCTATACATGAAGAAATCCCAAGAATAAAAAAGGAGATGGAAATAAAGTGGAAACAAAAGACAGAGAATAGTAAGATTCACGAAAATAGTCCGATGAGAGTCGATCCATTGTTGCCAAATTTATTCTGAAACACATTTTTCTACTGTATTACACATGGTAAACAAAACCACAAATGACAACATTGCAGGGAGAGAGGGGGTGAGGGGGGACACAGCTGTTAAAATTTACATCGGACTATTTTCGTGCATCTTACTATAGTCACAGAGTAAGGAACCTTTAAGATTCTTTACTCTGTGCTATAGTGAAGGTAGAAAACCTACTACCTATACGATTGACTTAGAGGACAATGCAGTAACACCTAGTACACCCAGGAATGTAGGCCTACTTCTATACCATTGCGTGAAAAATTCAAGTCAGAACTTGAAAGGAAGGTTCAATTAGAACCTCAATGCATAAACACTGTGGAAGAGCCCACAGAATGGTGCTCAGCGATGGTGGTGGTACCAAAACCTAACGGGGACGTGAAACTCTGAGTGGATCTAACAAAATTAAACAAGAACGTAAGGAGGCAAAAATGCCAGAGGTTGAAGACACACTTAATCAGATTGGTAAACCTCGAGTGTTTAACAAATGAGATAAAAATTACAAATTGTGGCAAACTAAATGAACTATGAGTTAGCAAAATTATACCAATAAGTTAATTGACCATACAACCGGAATGCAATAAATGGAAATACGGATAAAAACCCTTTAATCATTTTCTTTTTTGTAAAGTCTCATAGGCCTACTAAATTGTAAAACCATATCATAGTAAGTATTATAAACTATTTTAAACTTATCCGAGGTGGCCCGTGCGCAAATTGCGCATAATATGATTCTGTATGAGAGAAACTTACCTAAAGTACATGTATGTTGGTTATGAAGTGACAGAGGTCCATTTTTGTTTATTATCTGGCTTTAAAATTCATCTGAAAGTAAGTTTAATGAGCTGTTAAATTACAATTCACATTAAAGATCTTGTAATAAAAGTTGGTCAACATTTTAAAGCGCCCTCTAGAAAAAAATCAAAGGCGAGGGGGATGAAGCCCGAAACGATATGACCTTTTTAATTACGATTCGCCCACGCGTTATATCCTAAGCTTTAAAATGACACCTCAATCTTAAACATCGATTCAGTAGGTCGAGAGAAAAAGGGATTTAACGGACGAAACCCTTATAGGGATAAGAAGATATATAAACTATTAATGATACACTAGAGATCGCCTCCTGATTGAAATTAGACCAAAATTTTAGTTGATCTGAACCCAAGAAGTTTAAAAACATTTTATAACCCATTTTTCCTCTGTTTTTAGAAGTTGTTTTTACAACAGCTGTCTAATGATTCAACCAATTCTCATTCCTCCAAAAGATGAAATTTTGAAAGCCATTGGGGCGTAGCCTTGGGGGTCGATGTGAATCAAAATACCATTCTGCTCATCTACAAGACACTATACTTTTACCTTTCAAAGGGTATACACGGGTTTCTTTTATATTGCTCACAAGCTGAGAAAAAAGGAGGAAAAGAAACATGCTTATGTCTATTAATAGATAACTGTTCATATTGCTAAAGAAATGGAAAAATTTGAGTTTTAATACTTTGTTGTCTGTGTACCTGAATAAATTCTATGAGCAATTTCAAACCTGAACATAAAATTAGTGAATAATCATCATGAAATATGCCCGTCATTTTTGACGGGCTGTTTGCTAGTCTTTAATATAGACACAATATTGCACTTCCTTTGAAACAGTTAGACTGTTTTTTTAACTGATCTCATAAATAGAGCATATACGATCGCATATACTACTAGAGCAACACTTACTTTAAAATTAGGGCTTGAATTGGACATCAGTACATAACATTTAGGCCTATTATCTACTTTTCTTAACTCAAAAAACATGCTTTTTCATGCAGTAAATCTCTTGTCAATCACTCAACCCAAACATGGCACTAAATACGTAACCAACGTCGCACTAATAACTGTTGTGACACTTTATCAAATTGCGCAGTTGAAGCGGTAACAACAAAAACATGACTGAAATAATTTGGCACCAACCTTCGCCCCTGTGGGACGCCCGAGCTGGCGACGCGGCGCGGCGAGCCCCCGGCGACAACGCGACATTTTTCAAAATTTTCAAACTATTCCAAAATTAACAACATGACATGTATGATTGCAGTGCAGCGTGTACCGCGAAACATGTGATAATTGGCTGTCAAAATCAGCTGATGGAGATATTAGGCCAGCTGACTGCGGTCACCTTGTGTGCCGTGGCGCTCGGCCAGTGGCTCAGTCATAGTTTGATATTCACTCTCGGAACACGGCCCTGCACATCTGCTCTGCCCTGGTATTATACACTGCATTGTTCCTTTTTTTGTTTGGCAATTGTTGGCTAATTGTTTGTTTTCAGGCGGTTCCGCCTTGTCTTGGGCGATGACTTATTTTACATGTTTTGCTGGTTCATTGTGCTTGTTTTGAAGATACACTGTGTATCACGCCTAATCATTATTGTTTTTTGTATGACTCTTTATAATGTATGAATTTGACTTTTTTTAATTTGAGTGAAAAACCTCCAATATTAATTTGTAGTTGATACGATTATTTAAATGATTACCCATCAGTGTGTACCACTACCACTTAGTTAGTAGCTTTAACTAAAGCTCATTTATTTACAATTATTGCACCATTAATCGAACAAATAATCCATTTTCTACTTACATATCGGGTAACTTAAATAACAAATCAGCTTTTAACGAATTGAAGTAGTTGGCCATGATTGAAGCAACAGTTTCATTACTAAAATTGCATTTTTTAAAGTTGCTTTTAAGATAAGCTAGAAATAATAGACTGTAACCCTCGCGTAGGCTGTTTTGTTAAACATGCAAATGTTAACAAAGTAGTTCACGATCATCTGAGCATACAGTTATAACACAGCTGTTTATATAACACACACTTTTTATTTATAGGCTGGTAATAAATTTTAAACACCAATTGTTTATACACCTGTCAGATAACCTCTAAATTTATTAACATAAACAACATAAACAACAAACACCACTTCACTGTGCAAAAATACTTACATCAATGCAAAATAAAGGCGAGTTTCGCAAAAAACGAGAGATGGTGGGAGATAACGATATCACTGGGTGAACTTTGTGTAACATTGCACCCGGATAAAACATGTGATTGTGTGTCCATAAACAAACATTATCACATGATTCATTGGCTGATCGCCGTCGCCACCGCCGCGCCATGTCGAAACTTGCCTCCACAGCAGCAGTAGATTAGCGCGCAGTTGGTGGTGTGAGTCGTGCACTTACTACGTCAATTGTTATCGAGTGAGTGCTCAGTCGTTTAACAAATAGTTCCAATGTCAAATTGTTTAATGCGTAATACTAATTTTAGTTGTAATGTAGGCCTAAGTCAAATTGGAACGAGCTGTCTATTTATTTATTTACGTATTTATTGAATTGATTGATGTCATAAATAGAGCATTTACGATTTACGGTCATATCTCGACCATTCGTTAGTTTTAATTATTGTTCGAAGTAATGTACATTTTTAGAAGATACAAACACTGCTGGGCTTACAGGACTCATCTCTCATTCATACTCGGCTTAAACTACCTAGGTGGCCATTTCAATAAAGGTACTAAAGGTATTAAAGGACTAGTGTCAGAAGTTAAAGGACTCATGTTGTACAAAGTAAATTAAGCCTATGTAGTTCACTTTTTCCAATTATCAATTCTTTACACTGAAACCTTCATACAGTTAATTGTTTAGCAGCATATATGTTTTGTTGTCAGACACTTATTAATATCTACCAACTATAAACAATGCCCATTCAAAAGTAGCATGGTTTTACAAACGTATATAAAAAACTCTTACTCTTTAAAAGTGAATGCTTTAATTTGATTTATTTTCACTTGAAGCATATCTAAACAAAATCCACATCTCCTAATAAGGTTAAAATATATTATGACACTGTTTTGTTGCCTGTTTCAGAGAAGAGACCCGTAAATTAAGAACCAAAACGCCTGCGAGAAAAACAACCTGCTTGTCGGGAATTCCTGAAGAGCTCTTCGCCGATGCTGAAGATTTATTGTGATTAACAGTGTGTGAACAGTGAAGTGCTAACACGGTTGACAGTGTGTGCGACGGAGACGGTGATATACGGTGTGTAGTGAGAGCGAGAGAGAGGGAGATAGGTGAGTACATGATGCGCAACAATAATAGGTTTAGGACACGGATATTAATAGATCCGAGTCCCCGAGCCAAACTCTGGGTTAATATTTCCCTCTGCTATTTTGGATCGTATTTTTGTTTGTTGTTGTCTGAGGATCGTTTGGCTTAGGACTCCTGAAGGCACGTTGCTAGAAAGAAAGCAAAAATAACACGTTCTGGGGTTTAAAAGATTTTTTGTTAAGTTAAAAACTGGATGTTTTATCACACGTAGAATAGAAAACATCCATCAAAAATGTTTCTTTTGAACATTTTTTACGAGATTTTTGTAAATTTTTTACTGAAAATCATACTAAACATAGGCCTATCTGAATGGGATATGCGTCGCCCAAATCTTTGACGTTACACTTGGCGTGAAATACATCCTTATGTAGGCCCACAACATAGAGAGTTCTCCAATTTGAGATATTTATTTAATTTTCTCTCATTGATTTCCTTTATACTCAACATAACAACACTTTGATAAAGGCCGGAAACTAAAACCATTGTGAGATGCAGAAGGTTAACACTATACTCGAGAGAAGTAGATTAAGCTTATACAATTTAAATACAGTTGTTTTCAATCGTTTCAAGCATGGATTTGGGACGGAGCGTCCTAGAGTCCTTAAACTGGGACGCAGGTATTTGTAACTGAATGTCAGTGGAGAAGACATATTCATTTCGTAACTAAGTACTCCAGTCTTAACTTATGAATTTCTTAAGTGTAATTGCTATCGAGCAGTTTTTGTTTTCTGCACTACATGATTTGAAGTGTAAAAAAATTGTGTGTAGGCCTACTGGGGAACAGCAGATAAAAATAAATTTTTCCTCCACCTACTATCTAAAGCCGTATTTTACTCCTTGGAATAGAGAACTAAAGTAATAGTTTTTATCCCATGTGACTTGAATACTTAATTTTTCTACCTAGGGAAAACTCAACTTTTTTGTACCACGGGGATAAAGTTAGTTACATAAGAAGAACATTAAAAGAGAGATTAAAAAGAACATGAGCCACAGTCAGCTGTTACTTGTATTTGTTTCGTTACTCATTGTTTACTAATAGCAGCTGTAGTTGCTGCTCACTGCTGACCATTCTGTCAGCACTCAGCAGTGAGCTACAGTATAATATAGCTTATCTCCCAATAATCTATTTTAGACTGTGAGTGAGCAGTGTACGTGTTTGTTTACATTTCGCTTGGGTAGGTTATTAACCTAAGAAATCCAAAACATAAGTGTAAAACTTTTTACCAGGCTTAAATTCTATTTTTTGCGTTCTTTAAAAATGATATAGCCTACCTTGTGTGTTTTTATATTGATGTGATTGATCCAGCTTGACGGAGCAAGGGATCATATGAAGGTAAAGTTAAATTATATACGATAGGCCTATTAGGCCTAAATGTTATTCGTGTAGGTGGAGGAAAAAGGTTGTGTGCATCAAGGGACTAAAGTACTTTTCTCCCTCAGGGAAATGGTCAAAAATTGTACTTTAGTCCCTAGAAGCACAAATAACTAATTTTACAAATTCATTTTGAAACATATTGGTTGGATTGTATTTTACAAAGAATTAACAATACGGAAAATAGGATAAATGAACATGTGCCGCTGACAGATTAATGGTAACGTGAACAAAGACAATTCAATGATTAAATAAGAGAGATTTCTCCCCAATCGTAAACATTATGATATAAATTGGTTTCGACTGATGCTACTATATTATGCCAACATGATGATATTTGGTAATATTGAAAGCCACAGAACTGACGTTTCGTCAATAATCTATTGACAGTTTAGAGCCTTTATCAAAAGGCGGATCCAAATATAGAATCGCAAACAAACCAGAATATCATGTTGTTGTGTACCGTACTTATGACATTAATGCGGTCATGCTGTGGTTAATTTGACTTTGTAAAGATAAATAAGATTCTTAATATTCTCAAGTAAAGAAGATTATTTATATGTTTTGTGTTTTGATGTTTAAACTATGGAGTGCGCATATTATATCAACAGAGCGCAAAGTAAATTTAGAGTGCGCAAAATAAATGAATACGGCAATCTCCTGTTTTTCGACGGGTATCGTGTGCGTAAACAAGCTTTCTCGGACCGACGTAGGAAAAAGATATTTCAAATTCGCTTCAACAATTTGCATATGCCTTCCTATGAGTTTGTATTGGATTTTACTTTTGTGGCAACCAAAGACATATCAAAAGACTGGATCTTTTTTACTGTCGTCAGTACTGTATTTTATATTAAATTGATATTTCTACGTTAACTTTTTTAACAAGTTAAAAACAGTTGTTATTTAACACCTTTTTGAAAGAAGATGGGTTAACAATTCACAATTAATTTTATTAATGAAATAGGCTGAGTTATTTATACACTGAAAGTTTTTTTAAATAAAAATATGGGTACATAGCCATTTTTAGGTCAAGTAAATGCCCTTATCTGGGTACGCGTAGTCGCTGTAGGGGTAAAGGTACTGTCCGGGACGTCGAAGAGGTAAAGGTCCAAGCCGGGAAGTCGAAGATTGGTACACAATCGCTCTGGAAGTCACTGAAGATTTAGAAGTAGTCGCTCTGATGATAAATATCTTGGAATTCACAGACGATTTAGATAGTCGCTCCTATGGTAAACGCCCTAGCAGATACTGGAAATTTATTAAAGTATTTAAGTGCTCTCACGTTGCGAATTCACTAAATATTTTTTTTTAAGTATTTCGGGGTGCAGATGTATAATTTCTTTCTAAATTTATCTTGTTTAACAAAACATCCAAAATTTGCTATTTGGTTGGCGACATGGTACAGTATTTTAATTTTTACTAAACGACAATTTATATGAAAGTTATTAACTTGAATGAATTTGAATGTAACTGACAATTTGCAATTCACTGTTAATTTAAAGGAATTAAATGATAAATCGTTATTAGGGTTACAAAAAATAACAATGTTTTAGCAAGAAAACTATAAAATTGGTCCATAAATAAGGGAGGAGTAGTGTTTACAAAAAACGGCTTCACGTATTATAGCTATAGAATAGATAGATTACAATGCAAGACAAATCTTTTAAAATTACACATGACGTTATATTTTATGTAGATTTCAATTATACATTATTTGTTGATATTTGATCAAGAAAAACAAATAAATTAATTATTTTCGTAATGCATGACCCCTTATTTTCTATTTAAACTTTGTAAAAGGAGTAATATCATTGTTTAAATTGGAACGTGTGATCCTGCGTTACGAAAATAATTAATCTCTCGGCCATTCTTGATCTCATATAAACATCACTAAAACCTACATAAATTGGTTAGCTTTTATGTCCCTTGCGATGTGTTTGTAAAAATCACGGTTTTAATAGAATTTTGCAATTAAAATGGCTGCCATTTTAAAACGGATGATTTAGCTATAATTTTGCACAAAGACAGATTTTAATAGAACAAACATTTTTTTACATTTCAACACCATCCCTCCAAACAGTTTGAAAGTTTTGTATATATTTTTTTATTTATTTATTTATTTTATTTATTATTATTTCTTAAACATATACATACAGATAGGCAAAAATAGTACCGGAAACCCATGTTCCTATGGTGAAATGTGTTCGACTTTAAAAATAAGCAATTAATTACGACACATACCGTTGTCCAGAGAGTTACGGGCACCCGCATATGAAGTAGGACATGATCTTAAAACGGTATAACTGCTTTGGACGTATGAACCATCAAAGGCAGTAGCCTAAGCCTAAGCCAACTTTATCAACACCATGATCTCGTGCTTATCTCCAGACACGTCGTCAGCATTATTCCTTCTGCTCGGCTTTGGCCTCGGGATAGCCACGTACTGTCGACTGATTTATCCATTTTACTTACACGAGTGTTAGAACGTAATACAATTTTCATTTTTACAATTTTTTTGTGTAACATATAAGTGCGCTTTAATCAAACGATTAAATACCTCATCCCACCCCTATTGTTACTATACCTCAATCCACTCTGTCTAGATAAACTATAGGTCTCGTTTGTTAGTATTTTTCATATATATTAAAACTATTAGATAAATATACCTAAATATTAATGTATAAAATAAAGGTAGTTAGTAAGGTTAGTTAAGAAGAGTTCCAACCTTTTCAACCCGCATACTTGCAAAGAATGTGCAATTTTGAAACATTCTCCTTGACAGTTTTCTATAGGGCGGGTTGCCATATTAAGGTAGTTAAAGTAATACCTGGTATATTTTAATTACTGATTGTGTTTTTTTATTTAAAACTTGAATTAGATGAAATTAGAAATGCTTTTTAAACTGGAGTCAATGAACTATTTGCATTACCTTTCAACATTCAAAGTCTGTCGAACTTTGTCACTCAAAAAACCTTGATCAGGTTTGGCACACGAGTTTGGTGCGTTGCATATGTACCTGTATTACGGGAGATTTGAACTCGTCATCACGCTCGTGACTTGTACCACTTGGGTCTGTCCAGGACGGGGAAAATTGATGGATGACCTGAATCGAGTAATTGAATTCATCCTATCCAAACAGCTAGTATTTAATCATCTCCCTTATTTACAATTCAGTGTATCATTATTTCCACAGTAGTATTCAAGTAGTTAGATTTGGTTACTTCTGGCTCAGGTCAGCTGCCCCGGAAGCCACGTGCCGGGGCACATAGCTTCCGGTCGTATATTAAATGAGGGGGAGGTATGCATAAATTAAAATTTAGTTCAAAACTGAAATTCAACTTGACAATTGGGTTACGGAAAGTATGTCAAGGTCATCCCGAGTAAGTTTTAAAAAAGCCTATCCCGCTACCACAGGAAATAGTTCTGAGAGTTGAACTATCCGGTGATAGCGGGATAGGTAGATTTAAGTTTTGAACTTTATTCGTAAAAACAAATACAATCAATGTGCAAAAAGAAATACAATCAATGTGCAATACAGGTTGAATTTTTGTGATGAAACACGGAGTTGTAAAAGCAAACGCCGACGACGAGGATAAGGTAAAGGCAGAGTCCCCAGATGACGTATTTGACAAGTTTGAAGAAACGTAATATCTCGAGTTGGTTTTCCCGTTCCAATTCCAATCGTCTAATTTCCAATTTCAACTTTTCCTCTTTCATCTTTTCCTCCTCCATCCTTGAGTTGAAGGAAACTTCATCCATCATATCCACCATTAGTGTTGTTTTTTGGTGTTTGAAATTTTGAAACAAGTGATGTTGATAGTTCATATGTTGGAGACGGAATGAGAAATAAAAGCGAGGAACGTTAGTTAAACGAATAAGTGGTGGGGGGAGGTTGAATTACAAAGAAGTGGTGGGGGAAGTTGAATCACAAAGAAGTGGTGGGGGAAGGAGGTTGCTCACCAGTTGCTTCCGTACTTGTTGTTGTCGTGTCTGATTGTAGAGGTGTAAGTGGAGTAAGATTAAGCAAACTATCTTCATCAGAACTGTCAACCTTATCACAAATAGGACAGGCGTAAGTTATTTCCAGATTCATTTTAACAGTGTTGAATTTACTAACAATTTCGTGTAAAGTATTAAATATTTCTTGCAAATCTTCTTTAGAATTTACTTCGAAACTAGAATTCATTCGTGCCAACGGAGAGTTGTTCATCGTGCGAGAGTCGGTGATTGAATGAAGATCGGTGCTTAGGAAGGAGGCTTATTTGTCGGTGAGCATGAGCTTGTTATTAAATAAATAGCCAAGTTCCTCTTCTTCGTCTTTCAATTCAAATATTTTAGCTGAAGTAGTAGGCGTTGTTTCGTCTTCACTCGATGATGAAGAAAATTGAAATATCCTAGCTGAAGTAGTAGTCGTTGTTTCGTCTTCACTAGATGATGAAGAATCACGAGGACGTAAATAGTGAACATCAAGTCTGATCCATCTCATAGGATATCTATCCATGACAGAGAGCAAATTTTGAAATATTTCCTCCAATTCTTCTCTGTCAGTTATTATATGTTGAAACTTGACGAAAGGCGATCCCATGTTGTTAGTTAGAGTGTTGGAAGTGAAATAATACAAAGGCGGATTCAATAAGATACAAAACTTAAATTAATGGTGGGGGAAATCTAAAAGACTTATGGTGGGGGGAAGTCTAAAAAACCAATGGTGGGGGAAATCTCAAGGTCATCCAATTGAAGTTTTAAAAAAGAGTGTAAAACTGAAATTACACATTTGATGGTTCTACAGGATCGGAATACCAATCTGATCTGTATTTACATCTGTTTATCATATGTGTACAAAAATCATCTTGATGAGACTTGGTGCGTTGACAATGAGCTAGATCGAGAGGATGAAATTTGAAACATCTTTGAGGACAGCATGTATGAAAATATCTTGATTTGTAAAATTTGAAAGTTCGCAATTCCGGCGGCGGTAGTTGTTTTGTTTTGCACTTGCAGTAACAAGATCCAAAAAATTCACATTTAGTGCAAGCTAACCCGTCCACCATCATTGGTCCTAAATCTGTACATTGTTGTTCACAACAGTAACGAGGTTCGTACATGTACTTTTGTTCTTCCATGTTGACGCTGCTGAGTCCAGTGAAAGAATAAGAGTGTATAGTGTTGAATAGTCAGTTTTATGTATTACAAAAAGTGGTGGGGGTAATTTCAAGGTCATCCAAACGAAGTTTTAAAAAATTATACCTTACTAATGTAAGGAATGTTTATACTTAAGAAGTTTATTTCTGTTTATCTTCTTCAGACTTTGTCTGTTTCTGTTTGTTTTCTTCAGCCTTTTTCTCTCTCTCCGCTTTAGCCATAGCGATAAGTTCTTCAGTCGATAGTGGATGTACTTCAGGAAATTTTAAAATTAATTTAGCTTGATATCCTTCTTTAGTTAATATATTTAAATCTTCAGTCATTTGTTCAACAGTGTTGTAATCTTTTCCATAGATCTTTCCATCAAGTTCAATCATCATTCTGTATAACATCTTTAAAATTAGGTGTTCACGCAGCGAGAGTCGGGAAGCGAATGATTATTTATACAAGTATCATTCCCTTTTTATCAACTTGACATTGATCACGTGATTCTTTAATTTTACTTGTTAAAAGTTATTTAACATTGGTAATACTTGTGAAACTTGATGTTATGTTGACCAGTCGGCGATGAAGATGTTGTAGGTTGTGTAGAAAGAAATACTTCATCATCGCAGTATTTTGTTTTAGTAAACATCCTTACATTAGTAGCACTAACATCAACAGTTAAGTGATAACCACCGGTAAGTAAAACTCGCATTTCGTTGGTTAAATCTTCAAGTTGTTCAAAACTCGTAATGGTGTTGGTATCGTAAGATGCACACTTGACCTTTAGGGACATGTTGAAGTTTTGTATTTAGTTATAGAGAGCGAGATGTGTACGGTACGAAAGCTAGTCGTAGACTGATGAATTTCACAAGTTGATTTTCACTTTTATTATCACACAAAATTGGGTCAAGGTCATCCCGTGGAATTTTTAAAAAAAGCAACATATTGCTATGTACAAAGACATAACAATATGTTGCTTCTTTTATCTTTTTTTTGTTTTATATCATCTTTATTGAGAAACCATTACAAACACATATATTTACAATGCTATGTACAAACTAGTTAGTAGAAGGTGTTACATGAATAGTTAGTTCAGTTGAGTTGTTTCCACTCGGTCCGTGTGAAACCAAATAGAGTGCGCCGGGTTGAATAACACGAAGATCTTCATTCTGTAAAAGTTGTACAAATCGTTTCGGTAGGAATATCTGAAACTTCGGTTCGTCACCAACTGTATACGGCGCCTCGCTCAATGTGCAATTAATAGCATCACCAACTGAAGTGTCCATCTTCTTGATTGTATGTATGATGTAATGTTTTTCTTCTTTTAGTTCAGAACATCTCTTCGTCGGTAAGATTGTTGATTTTGAATGAGCGTTGAATTGATCAACCAAATTTTGAAGAAAGTTCTGCGATGCCATCTTGATGTTATTGTTAATCTTCTTGTTAATCTTCTTGTTAATCTTCTTGTTAATAATAATGTCCGTCGGAGATGTTGTCTCTTCGAAGGTTCGAGTAATACTCATGCTGCGTCATGGTAGCGCTCTCACTTTTATTACCGACATTACCCCCACCATTCTGTTGAAGGAAATTATTCAAGCGGTAGGCATTCTTCAAAGCGCATTGTGACCTTCGATGTTTAAAACTCTTTGATGAAATACAAAGTTCATTGAAGTAGCATTGGAAATCTCTATCTATTATTGCATTTATCACTTCGTTACTTGTAAATGATTGTATCCAATTAGCTTTTTCCAATCCTCTTGTGTAGATAGTTTTGAACTCTTTGCAGTAATGATTCATAATGTGCGGCATCATGTTATAATTAATAAAACCTTCATCCCATCTTAAGTTGTGAAAATGTTTGTACAACCATTTGTTTGTAACTTTCGCTTTAGTTGTTAGTCTATTGAATGGTAATGGAGGTTTGAATAAGTAATGATAAACTACAGATGTGTTCATATCCAAAATTACTAATTCTTTTATAATAAAATTTCCATCATTTCCTCGAAAAGCTTGAAATTCAATTATACCTCTTTTAACTTCCATTATATGTGGCGCATTAGAAAACGAAACCCGTTTGTTCATGATGAAGTCTCGTCAGCAACTGACCTGTATTACAAACACGATTGTTCTTCTTTAACTTCTTGCGCTTCTTCGTCGATATTAAAGTTGGTGTGATAGTTGTTCAATTGTCTCCACATATCCACTTCTTGAGGTATTCGATTAAAAATAGAAGTATCCACGGGACCGTATAAAATTGGAACGAAAGGTTGTCTGTCCAATGTATCGATTAGATAGTCTTTGATTATTGCACTTGAAAATATTAGTTGTTTCAAATATCTAGTGACGGGACCGGTAGTACAACTTAAAGTGTAAAATTCTTCTTTAGTCAAATGTAATTTTACATCATGTCTAGTTAAATCTCTGAAGCGAACCATTTGTCCTCCACGATGTTTCACTATATCAACTTCAATATTTGATTCCAATAAACTTAATCTTGTTCTTCTTCCAAATGTGTTGTTACTCAAATAGCATTCCAAAAGATGTAAATGTTTCATAAATGATTCCCAAGAAGTTTCAGTGAATGTAACCATTTTATTTCCATGATTTAAAATAACAATCGGTGAATAATCCAATGATTTTAAAATTCCAACTGAAATACTTTTCGTCATGCATGAAGAAATGGGGTAGAAAATCCGAAGAAATACTTCTGTTAAAATATTAGTTGTAATGTTAACTTCAACCTTTTTTCTTTTTACTTCTTTTTCAGCTTCTCCTTCTTCTTTTTCTTCTTCTCTCTTCTTATGTTTGTTAAACTTGAGGAACTCGTCCATTTCTCGTTCAACTTGTTTTTCTATATCTGAACTATTCTCATCCATTAGAGGTGTATTTTCTTCTCCGTTAGTAGAACTCATCTTGCGAACGATGTTTCCCATACGACGGTCGAATATAAAATGAACTTTCCACTGATGATTTTCTCGCTTTTATGTTTTTCGTGAAATCCTTGAAATTTATACAATCACATAAATGTTTGTTTTCAACTTGTTTTTCACAAACGAAATTCTAACCTCAAAAAGTGAAGCAGATAATTCTAACCTCAAAAATCTGCAGTCGTTGTACTAATTCTTTTTAAAGTACATTCTTCACAATTCCGGTCAGCGGTGTGTAAGTAACTATTTTATCATGTAGAATTAGACAGTATGCTGAAGTTCCATCCGCTACTGGTTGTTCAAATTCCATTTCAATTTTTATATCCACACTTGATGATTTTACCGATTCATTTTGTTTTGAACAATCGATTACAATTATCGGAGCCTTGGAATAATATTGGTCAGGCGATAATAGTGGTGTATTAGTCTTTCCATAATATGACGATTGAAATCTTGCATACATATCGTATAAAATGGAAAAACGTTTTTTGCTGAACATGACATTCAAATTGTCATACGGAAAGAATTGAGAGTTTAAGAAAACTTTACAATTCTTTATTTTACAGTGATCAAATTGACCGGCATTTGCAGTGATAACATCTTTTCGCTTAGTTTGAAAACCAAGTATTATGTACCTTGCCCGTTCCAAATAAGTTGATGTGTTGACGGTCCATGTTTGTCGTTCTGTCTGAGGTAGTGTAGGATATTCATGGAATTCCCAACTTCGGAATGGCATCACAATATCACGGTCAGACTTTAACTTTCTCAATAATACGATTCTATGTTCATCGGCCAATCTTACATGAGGTACTCTCCAAACAACTTTATCCAATTGTAGTTGCCATTCCAGTTTATCTTCCGTAGTTGCAGGGTCTGCAAGTATCAAGTCCTTGTTAGTTGAAGATCTGAGTAATACCAATTCTTGTTTGACATTTATTATTATTCGTTTGTAATCTTCAGCGAATCCCAAAAGCAATCGTAAGGGTACATGAAAATCAAAGTGACCGTTGGAATCCGGTGTTATAGTGTCTTTATCAGGGGCAACCCATCCGGCGGTGACTATTGAATTCTTCTCATGCGGTGTTAATGATGTTAATCCTTTCAATGTCGTTGTTATACCAACCTTTTTTGTCGAATCAACTGTCACCCCTGATATCTCATATCTTATTTCATCAAAAAGATATGCCATCGGGTTATTTATAAAAGGAACTGTTGAAGCAGTTTTTCCATCCAATTTTAATACCCGTCCTTCAATGTACAAATAACTTTCACACGGTAATGTGTAAATATCTTGTTGTTGAATGGGAATCCTTATTTCATCGTTATTGTTTAATTTTGATGAAGTGTAAGGGTTGTGCGTGTGATATTCCTTCTCCCATAGTGTTTCGTCGAATGTCGGTCCTTGAGATATATCCAGGATATCCATCGTTGTTAAGTTTCAATCCAATCTTCTGTAGAAAACGAATGTTGTCCGATGTTAACTCTTCCAATGTCGAGGAGCTACTGAGCTCCCGACTCTTCCGTTGCGGTTTAAATGATAATCCCATGTTGACCTTTATGTTGCCGCTCTGATGTGTATCCGTATAGTTATCGTTTCTCCTCTAAAGTCAACACTAACACCGTCTTGATCCAATATGTTCAGTACGATGTCTGAAATGAAACTGGTGTTTAACGGTAGGTATATCAAGTTTTGTGGCTTCTCAACAATTTTAAAACCAGGAGCCACTGTTGGATAAAATGTATGTAAAATATGCTGATTCACTCCTTCTCTATACGATCCGTGTATAATATTACACGTTACATCGATACTATTGACTTTCAATATTGTAACAGTTGTATCACCTGAATGAGTAGTTCCAGGAGTTAATATATTCTTTTTTGTATCTGTAAATCCAAGTAAACTGCCAATGGAGTTTTTGAAACTGACATCGATATAATATTTTGAAGTTATTTCTGCTTTTAAAGTATTATTGTTTCCTTTAACGGTGATATTTTCTTCTCCGAGTTGTTTTTGTAGTAATTGGTTTATATCATCGATTTCATAAGCTCCAGTAGGAAATGTAATTATTTTCAATTCTGAGTATTTTCCTGAAGCATCCTTAGTTTCATAATAATGTAGTAAATTGTTCTTTCCTTCCGTAACATTGGGAATTGAGTTGTAGGTAGTTAAATCAAGTAATGCCGCTTCCCATAATCTTTCCTTGGATAGACGCAATGCTGGGAACAGCGTACTTTTCAATGTGGATGAATTTCCACTCAGTGACACTGTATACGATGACATCTTAAAGCTGACTGACACTCTTCGCTAGAAACTCCAAACATAAATGCCCACATATTTCAGTATTGTTAGGTTGTTCTCTTTTGTAATTGTAAAAAATGTTTTTGGAGTTTCGAAAATAATGTTGCAGTTCTTTCGGCGGTGGTAGATTGCCAAAACTGTCAAAGTAGTAAACGGTTTGTCCGAGCTTTTTATAGCATACCCAATGAGTGCCTGGACCATAGGTGGAATCCAAATTTACTATTCCAGTTTCATTTTTCCATATTTTAGTTGGTAATGCATCTTTCATAAAAACTCCTCGAAAAAATGGTATTTTTAAACATTTTACATAATTATTTAACTGATGATTTGTTAAGGCTTTATTTGGAATTATCAATTGATTCTTCTTATTTAGTACACACGGTACGGTCTTAGGTATAAACCTGCTCCGTTTTTTACCATTGACCAAATAGAAGCTTTCTTTACTGTTGCTTTACGAGTTCTACGACGTCTCTTCTTAATGTTTCCACCTCTTTTGGGAGCTCTTCTCTTTGCAGGTCTTCCTCTGCGACGTCGTCTTCCAGCACCAAATTTAGCTTTCGTCTTCATGGCTGTAGTTACTGCCCAAGCCGATGCTTTTTCTGCAATACTTGCGTCACTTGACTTTACTCTTTGCCAAGCCTTTTCCGCTAGAATTTTATCCGCTATTGATCTATTCGTTGAATCTTTATACTTTGAATATGCTATGTCGTGTCCTTTGCAAGCTTGATCTAATTTATTAATTCCAGGATCTCCTCTTGCTAAACGTTTTGACAACTTAGTTCCAGGTCCACAATATTGATAACCTCCGGGCAGATGTAATTCGTATGGTAAAGCGTCTATCGCTCGATTCACAACAGCACCAATTGGAATCCGTCTGAGCAGGGATAATGCAGCTGATGTTATACCACGTCCTTTCTTGCCAACGTCTTGACGACGACTGAACGATGAGGTCTTCATTATGCCGTTTTATATAACGAGCGTCTTCACTCCATGAAATACTTTATGATAATGAACACTTTTTATATATTCCATACTTATATATTGGCGAGTTTTACTAATACTTATTGATAATTGCATCTTTAATCCATTGTTCTCTTTGATCATCTTGGATTTTACCGTGATTCGGTTTACTAAGCATATGATTGTGCATGTCTATAATTACATTACCCATAAGGTTCATTACATACTCCACATTAGTAGCATCTTTGTAATCTGTAGGATTCTCAAGATCTGTGATACGTTTACCATTACATGTATACACAGATGGATCGTCATTAGAGGTTGCTATAACTTGATTAATAGTAGCAACATCATTCGGAGCTATTCCTGCTGATATGTTAGATATTCTTCTATTTTTTCCATCATATACGTTATTTATTTTATCTAAAACTATAGTTTGTTTTACAACAACACAATCCTGATCATCTTTACCAGATTTAACTTGGGTTAATCGTCTACCTTTACATATAAAATTAACACCAGTAGCTGATAGTTGTGGTACTTGTGTTAAAATAACAGCATCATGTTCTACCGTGCCTAAACTTATATTTGACAATCTTTTATTTTTTCCATCCCACTTGTCATTTTTTAGTTGTAGTAAGGTAAACTTTTCACTTCCTTGCATAAACTCATCACCTTTCTTTGACACCACCTGATTTTGTTTAACAAAAGCGGATGTTCCTTTTTTCAAGCTTTCATTCATTTGTTTCACGGTAGCAGCATCCGATGGAGTTGAACCATTTCCATGACAATTAACAATTAACACTTTTCCATGACAATTAATAACAGCACTATTATATAAAATACAATTATCTTTAATGTATTTTATATTAACACCATCACTTTCTTCTTTAGGATATCCAATATCGTTTATAGTATATTTATAGAAGGAAAATCCATCTTTTTTCTTTTCTGGTATTACAGAGTGCAAATAACGCTTATTAATTGTATCTGTATCCTCGGTTGGATCTGCCACATTAGTTATTTTATAATTTAAAGCATTGTACCTTTTTCCACTTTTAGTCTTTTCCAACAGTAAAGCGTATTCCATCGCAGTTAGAAAATAGCCTTTATTAACAACATCTCCATTGTTGACTGGTTTTGCAACATTAATAACCCTGTGAGATTTTGCATCATACAGTTGGTTATTGTCAAGTTTTAAACTTGTAGATGTTTCCTCCTTTACTGTTTTTAAATTTGTTGCATCTCCATCTTCTTCTGGATCTTTAACAAACTTTAAACGTTTATTATTTATGTTATAGTCACCTTCGGGTGTTTGCGGTAATCCACTTCTTTTTCTGTTTTCTCCAACTTGCACTCCTAACGCGGAGTATCGTCCGAACTTGTCGACGCTCATGTTAGAACTGACACATTATACGCCTGCAACTCTTATATATCCGCGGACAATTATACGATTATGCCGCGATTCCTGAGTTCGTCAATCAGAGCTACCCATTCATTATTTAAACCTGTATGACCGGCTTCCATGGCTTCATGCAATAGTCTCATTCTATCAACCAATTTATTAATGTCGTTGTAGTAAATCACATTCGTATTGTATAGATTTTTCATCAATCCTTTGCCAGATGTTGAAGTATCTCCTTTACTCTTTTTACCATGTTGTTCAAGAAGTGATAAATCCATAAGTGATAAAGATTTTCTTTTCAGTGGTTGTCTCACCGCTGGTGCAGTACGTAATGTTGGCAATTTTCGTGGAGGAAACAACTTTTTTATAACGATGTTATATTTTGTTGCACGTGAACGATTAATCATTGCATCCTTTAAGTAGTTTCTTTTATGAGCGTTAGTATTTTGTAGTATCTCCTTAAAAACACTTAAATCTTTGGATGAATATCTTAGTGGTATGTTTTTAAAAATTAATTCATATAGTCCTTTTGTTCCTTTATATCTATGCTCACCAATAATGATGTAATCGTCTTGTGTTATTTCAAGCTTTGAATCGCCGATCTTTAATTCATTCCCATCAATTCTTGCTCCGTATACGTGTGATTTACTCGAATTCGGGTTTGATTTCATGTCATGTAGCATTTTCATTATATATTTTCTTCCAAGAGGTCCGTGTTGTAATATATCGCTACTCAATTGAGTTAAATTTGGAATAGATTGTTCAGCTTCAGGTATTGGCTGTTCTTCTTCCTTTTCAACAATTGGTTGTTCTTCTTCTTTTGTTTCTTCTTGCTCACTAGCACTTGTATATGAATCATCATCTTCTTCTTTTTTTAATGCTTGTACTTCTTGTTTAGAAACTGGTAGTAAAACATCTCCTTCATAACGAGGTTTACCAATAGTTTCTGATATCTGTTTTAAAGGTTCCGTAATAGGTTTAAATGTAGTCTCTAGAAATTCTTCTCTTTCACTTAAACCCATCCTCAATGCACGATTCTTCTCCCTAATAGAATCACTGAGTGATTTTATTTCTTTCAATAGTTTTTCTTGATTCACCATGTTTACACTCTGAAGTTCAGCGTGTAACTAGATGTAGCATCGGTAGTTCAACGCATAAATACAAATTTATCCAACCCTATACGATATCTACCATTTTTAATATCTTCTTCCTTCATAATAACGAGAAAGCCATATTTCTCATTCCATGCTTTGCCACACATCTCTTTAAATTTCTCAAATGCCATATCCGCATTTACATGATCATTATATATATGTTTTAAATTTGTTTCATCTTGCTTGAAGATGATCAACATATTTGCATTGTCTCTTATGAGTTGTTTGGGAATCTTACTGTATGTTTGACCAATATAAATGCTATCGATATTATGATGTCTTCCCATAGCGAAGTAATTTCTTATAGTGTCGTGATTTTCACAAGACACATCGTCAAAAATAAAAATAGAAAATGGTTTTGCTTCATTTGGTTGCATAATTGTTTCACTGGCATTAAACTTGTAGAAATTCACTTCAGGTACACTTGCAAGTACTTTATCCAATAATTGATATTTCGGTTGTTGCAATGATTTTGAAAAAATGTATATATTGTTAAAGCGCAATCCTTTAGGATTAGTTATAAGGTTAAAAACAACATTTGTTTTTCCACAATTTGAAGGACCAGTTATTAAACATCTTATCGTATTTGGTAGTAATTCACCATGTTTACCATGATTTAACTTATCATTGTCAACCGTCAATTCATCAATATTATTGATATTAAATCGATCTTTTTGTTGTACAATCTCCATCTTGTGTCAAGGTTAAACACACAATGAGCTATTAAATTACTATACCAAGTCTTTTGAAGGAATCCAAGAGTCTTCACTTTTATCGAATCCTAACCACCGGACTTTAACCATATCCTTTTTCCTTTGTAATACCTTTTCAACAAGATATACATCACCGACTGTTGATTTCAACAATTCATGTCCGTAGAATCCACCTTGAAGTAATTCACCCTTGTTATCCTTTAATAAGTAAGTTTCAGGTATAGTTGGTTGCACTTTATAAACTGTAAATACTTCATTAGTCCAATTTGGTAGATATCTTTTACTAAATACACCTTTGTATTTGCTTATACGAACTTTATCGTTGACTTTAAACTTTTTTGGTTGCAACTTTTCCAATTTAGGTGTCGTATTATTTCTGATGCGTTGTAATACAACCTTAGCATTTGCGCTGTTTACTTGGATAGGTTTCATTCCGATGGTACGATGATATTTGTTGTTATACTCTTTTATAAGTTGTGGTAATATGTCATACCACACGTATGATCCTCGTTTTGAAAATTGTTTGTACATCGCTCCTTTTAATGTTCTATTGAATCTTTCAATTATTGAAGCTTTAACTTCAGAATTTGTAGAATAATGATTTATTTGATATTTCTTCATTAAAGCTCCAAAGTCTTTATTAAAATATTCTTTTCCATCATCGGTCTGTAGATGTTTGATTTTGAATTTATTTCTTTGCATCGTTGTTTCCATAGCTTTTGTAACACTTTTACCAGTCTTATCCTTCAATGGTAAAGCGTCAGCTATTTTAGTAAAACAGTCTATAATTGTTAAAATATATTTGAAACCTTTGTTTAATTTACTGTGCGGTATCATTTCAATGAGATCAGCTTGATACAGATCATTCATTCCCTTAATAATTGTACTTCTTCTTGGAAATCTTCTTCTTGCTGGTTTATGTAGTTCATTTACAATCTTGTCCTTCACACTTTCCATCTTCAGGTGTTGCTTGCACATCGCTTGTAAAAATACTGATCCGTACAACAGTTCATTCTCTTTTATATAGTTTGAATATAGGTCAAGGCCATTTCATATTAGTGTAAAAAAGAGGGAACATGGCATTAGGCTTGCCATGTCCCCTCTTCTTTACGGAAAGGAAAAAAGGAAGAAGGCAGAGGACGAAGAATAGGTTTACTGGTCGATAGGGTTTAGAGAGTAATGTCCAAATGGCAGAGTTCTTATGTTGTCTTCAAGGATGTATCTCTTGTCATCCTTATAGCTCAATGCCGATTTGGTTTGCTTCACACTGAAAAGACGATGGTTGAAGCTTCTTATGGTGTTAAATGTTGCAGTTGTTTCAACATTTTCAAACAAACATCTTTTATAATGTTCAAACTGTACGTTCTTCTTCAGGAAAGAGGTTTTTATTCCTTTGGCTTTCTTCGTGACTTGATGTTCGTTCCTTTCGCTTATGTACAGTTGAAATGAATATAGTTTGGACATTAATGCTACAATTTCCATCATCGGCACACCATTTGTTTCATCTTTAAATTTTCCCAATACTTTCTTGTTTCTGTCGTAGTCGTAATTTGGATGGTCCTTGGGATAATCGGAAAAGTCGAAATCATCTTTATACATAAAAGTGCGTAGATCTTCGTACATGTCATTTGTTTTAATCCAGTAAATTAGTGCATCCGTATCCATATATGCAATACCAATGTTCTCTCTTCCATAATAGTTAACCATCTTCTTATAATGAAACTCGTACATGTGTGTTTTAGAAATATCCAAGATTGACATTCCTAGATACAAAGGACGATCCATTAGAACTGACTTCTTGTTCATGGAAATAACAACTAGATTTTCATTAATAATTACAGATGAACCAAAGTTTGGTTGTTGCACTAATTTCTGTAGTTTTACTGGATCAGTTACCAATTTGATATCCTTATGTTTCCTTTTGTTTTCCAAAGTCTTGCCAAATATTGCGTTGTTCATTAGTTTGAAGAAATCTTTTTGAAAACTTGATGTAGCGGCGGCTCTTCTTCTTGTGTTGTTGTCAATGTACGGTTTTAACCAACAAGATTGAGAGAATTGTAGTACTCGATTAATTTTTGTAATTTTCAATCCCAAGTCTAAGGCCTGTTGTATCATCCAGTAGTGTCCAACATACCGAGACTTGTTGGTTAAAGTCATCAATAATTTCGGCCATCTTCCAGTTGGAGAAATTTCAGTCTTCGGAAGAAGTGGTAAATCATAATGTTCGTCGTGAAGATGTTCGGGATATTCAAAATCGACGTCGAATATATAACCAGTTTCTCCATATTTCGGTATATCCATTATGTTTCCAATTGATTCTGGGTCTATCCATTTGAAATTATTATATGGAAGGGGATTCGACATTGCCCATCCGTACAAGTTATTTGCATCAAAATAACCCAGGAATGTTGTTGGTTTTGATGCATCATAATCGGGCAAATATTTATTGTTCACCTTGACATGACGTGTTACACTTTGCGTCAATCCTCCTCGAACTCCTGATTCTAACATCAACACCATATCTATATCTGTAAGAAGTTGTATTTTACAATTTGTTTCTTTTAACATGGCTTGCCACGCTAGTCCAGGCGAAGTGTACGAATGAAGAGGGTCTAATCCATATGACGCAAAACATGTATTTCTAAATTCTTCCATCACATCACATAATAAAGTCACATCTAATTTAACGTAGAAATCTGAATATTCCCCCAATGTTCTAAATCCTAATTCGTTCCATACTTTGCATGCATGATCATAATCCTCTTGAGATATATCCATGTCGTACAGTTTACTTTTAAATTCTTCTTTTGGAGGTAGTGATGTTTCATTAAATCTTTCTAAACTGTCTATGTAATCATATGGGAAAACACCTTTTCGAAGTACCAGATCCAGTTTGTCGCTATTTACAATCTTCTTTGTTTCGATTAAATCTTGTTTCCTTAGGTTTTCAGAAAGTTTAGACAAACTCGACGGCAAAAATCGGTAGGAGTCCAAGAATCTTAGTTTGACATTTCCAACTTCTTTGGAAAAACTTATGAACTTCTCTGAAGTTTCAGCTAACACATCGATTTTACCGTCGTCTCTTCCTAATTCAGGTATTATAAAATGAGCGTCGTACCCACTAAGATTATGCAGAACCACAGGGATAAATAGTGGTAAACGATAGCTCAAGTTGCATTTATTACAAGCAGCACCCCTGTAATATCCTGTGAGGTGGTCGTGATCTTTAACTTTATAATTCTCAATAGTAAAATCATTTTTGCACAAGAAACAGTGAGTCGCATTTTCATGTTGAATTTCTTCTTCTTCGTCCATCGGTTTCATTGGTACAATATTTGTATATAATCTTTGTGTATTTCCAGCTATTGAATATAGGTGATCAAGAAATATTTTTTCCGCATTTTCACCACGATATACTAGAGGTTCTGAAGTTAATCCATATCTGTTTAAATGTTCTTCTGATAATGTTGATTTGACCATTAAACAAAAACTGTTTGGTTTGTGCATTTGATACAGTACACTTTTTCTTGCTTCACAATTTTCATCTTCAACTGGAACAAGTGTTGATTCAAAATCCGCATACACAACTAAAGGGATACGGTATTGATGATGAACCTTTTCAAATGTAACGAATGCTCTGTTTTCCGAAGGTAAATTAATCTTTGCTTCATAATTATTGTTACATAATCTTTTGTGTTCTTGTAACCATTCTCTTCCTTGTCTTCCTTCTCGTTGAAAATTAAAACATCTCTTACAAATCAACTTTTTGTTTCGATTTTTTGAAAGTTGCTTATTAACAAGACGATCGAATTGCTTTATGTACACATAGTGAGACACATCTCCTCGCGTTAGTAGTAGTAAATCCGTATGATCTGGTAGCTCTTCTTTTGCAATACGTAAAGGATACACTTTGTTTGAACTATCTAATGCAAAAACATTAATAGACGTGCCGGGATTTTTCTTTTCAAATTTTGATATATCTTTCGTAGAAACGGGATATGTTATTCCTTGAAAATTGTACCTGTGTCTTGCGTCTTCATATTCTTGGTTGGGTCTACATGGATTTTGTGATACAAACTTTTTCGTCATAGCATAGCGAAAACATTCATTATCTTCATTTTGAACATTAATACAAGATTTTGTATTTTCAATTATTTTTGGCAAAGGAATGTAACTAGATCCCATTAGTCCATATCCGTGTTTGTGAACTCTTATATCTAATACTTCAATACTTGTAAGACTCCATCCGGATCCTCTTCCTTCGTGTTCCTGAAGTTTAGTTAATATTTCTTCTATACAATTCTCGACTATTGAATCAATGTTTGAACTTTCCATGATGGTTCGGTTTTTTGTTATGAATCCTCTTGGTGATAATTCTTCTTGTGCATTTATAAACATAGCTTCTAGTAGTAAACCAAATTTAAGAAAGTTCAATCTTTTCAATTCTTCTTTTAAAGTTTTACTTACGATTGGTTTTGCTTCTCTAATAAATTCTTCTAAGTTCAAGTTTTCATTTTGAATCTTATGATGCATTACTACTTTACCGGGTAAAGCAAATACTTGTAGATTCGGTAAAGTAGTTGAAGATGTTGCTGTTATTTCTTCTTGTTCTTCTTGTTCTTCTTGTTGTTCTTGATCTTCTTCTGTGTTGTTGTGAATTAGTTCTTTATGTATATCTAGTAGAATTTCATCGTGAAACGATTCCGAACATTTATCGCAATGATACATGTTGACGATGTTTACTCTTCGAAATTTCGCCGAGAAATGAAATGGGCTCTGACGGTCCCGCTTTTATAACGGTTCCCCCACCACTATTTCATCATCATCATCCTCTTCTTCTTCTTCACTATCCGAGGAAAACAAACGTCTTGGACGAAACATTAATCTTCTACTAACTGATTGTTCATTTGTGTTCTCTATTCCAGTTGGGGTTTCAGTATGTACTTCTTCATATTCAAACGATGATGAAGATTCTGACATTACTACATCCATATCCAAATTTTCATTCTCCACATCATTTACACTTCCTACTTCTGATGTTGTTAGATCTACATCCATATCATTTACACTTTCTACTTCTGATGTTTCACTGTTATTATCATCTTCTTCCATATTAAAATCGTCTAGTTGAATTTTATACAATATTTCAATAAGAGGTTTCCTTGGATAATCGGTGTTGTCCACAGGAGCCATTTCAAGTAAATGAGGAATAACTCTTTGTGATTCGGCTTATATGATATTTTGATAAGTATGTCAAGGTCATTTTAGATTAAGCGAGAACTGGGAATAGATCACTAAGCGGCATGTTATTTCATTACCACAAAGTGATCTATTCCCCATTCTCTAAGAAGTGTTCAATCAATAACCAAAGTCCAAATCCATTTCCTTTTTTTTTTGTTTAATTTGAATCTTTTGTTACATAGTTTATTGGTTGACTGTTTGAAATTTCAATGTGTCGTCTTATTATTTGTTCAAATTCTTCTATTTTTGCTTGTTTTATCATTAGTTCTGTATGTAACTCATTAATGTAATCAGCTGCTTTATCCACCGTTCTTGTTCGTATTTCACCTAACATAACACCAGGAATCAATCTCTGTAGTCTGTAAAACTTAAACTTTATTCTAGACTCTCTTGCCTTAGCCATTTCCCGAAGCCTTTGTTTCTTATTGTCTTTACTTGTAGTCAAGTCCATACTCGTGACAAGTTCGCTTTCAGAATAATTCGACTATAGTACACTCGTCTTTTATACACTTTCCCCCACCACTTTCAATTTCCCCCACCCTACTAATATAGGTCAAGGTCATATGGTATTAACGCGAGAACGAGGAATAGAGCACTAAGTGGCATGTTAGTCCATTACCACAAAGTGATCTATTCCTCGCTCTCTATTCTGCATCTAATTTTTTTGGGTTTTTGTTATTTTTATCTTTTTTTTGGTTTTTCTGGGGGAATGAGTGTTTGAATATTACTTGGTAGAATGTCCATTTTTCTTCTTCAAATCTTCAATAGTTTCCAACAATTGTAACAAATATGCGTTAGTTTTTTCTAAAGTTTTCAGTCTGCTACATCCAACTTGAATGGAAGGCACTATTAGTTGCAATTTTGCAAATTCTATCTTTTCTTTCTTGCACCTTTCTCTCATTTTTAGGTTTTTCCTTAGTCTTGCCGAAGATGGTGTTATAGGCTCGTACATACAATCTGGATATGGTTTTGACATTTTTAACACTGATGTTGAAGTACAATGAGATACTTGCGGCCGTTGAGCTTGATAATAATTTGTTGTTGGAGTATTGCAATACATCTTCGGTTCTAAGTTTTGGTGGCAATCTGTAGTTGAAAATACTGGTGTTGCAGAAGGATCAGTCATCTTTCACTGTTGTCGTACAGAGTGAACTCTTTTTTTTAAGTTTTACTTCTTTTATCACATTTCCCCCACCACCGACTTATAAATTCTTCCCCCCACCATAATTATTTATACTTGTTTTTCCACATTTCAAATTTTATACCATACTTCCAATATGACATCTGCGTCTTCCTCTTTCAAGTATTTGACAAATTCAGGACTCCTCGACGATACATTCGGTCTGTTTAGATAGCTCATCACCTTGTGATGGCTTTCCTCATTTTCTATGTAACAATAAACTTGCATTAACTTGTTTTCTTCTTCTTTCGATGATATGAAATTTGCAACAGAGGTCCACTCTTCATATTTAATCTTGAAATGACGCACTTCGAATTCCATGATGTTTCTTACAATGCCGCAACAATAATAAAACTCTCTTCAAACAACCTGCATTTATACACGTTCCCCCACCTAGTTATAACCCCCCACTCTTTTCCCCCTCTCCTTTATATGTGGAAGGGGTATTATGGTTTGAATGCACGATACTTAATAAATTCAAACAAACACTGTGCACAAATGTCGCAGGTGTTATTACATGTTTCGAATTTCATTATTTGACCTTTTACAAGATGAACTAACCTACCTCCATCATCTTGGAATTGTTCAAAATCTAAAACAGACGCTTTTCCACAATCATGACACATTTTTGTACCATCTTTAAAAGTATAAGCAAGATAGATAGCAAATCCATAATTGTCTCTTTTAAATTCAATGAGCATTTCACGAATTGCTTTAGGTATTTTACACTCATTTGATCTCATAATATAATGGTAAAGAAACCCATTATTGATAATTTCTTGTAAACACAGAACCAACAACCTATCCATCGTGTTAGACTTATACTGATAGTTACATCTAAAACCTCTTTCTTATATGATTTTCCCCCCACCACTTTTATATAGGTCAAGGTCATTGTATATCAAGCGAGAACTGGGAATAGATCACTAAGTGGCATGTTATTCCATTACCACAAAGTGATCTATTCCCCATTCTCTAAGAAGATTGTTGATAATTTAGATTCCTAATATTTCTTTTCCTTCTTCTTCACCTTTTTGAACTGTTGTATTACCAGACATGTGTGATATTAGTTTTTTCATTTCTCGATTTTCCATTTCCAATTTCTTCAATTTTAAATCTCTTGCTTCAACTTGTAGTTTTAAATACTTTATGTAACTTCCAGCCCAGTGTAGGGTTTTCAATTTTGGTGCTCCCATTGCAATTCCAGGTATTTGAAATTGTAGTCGATTGAACTCCATGTTCATATCTTGTCGGTCTTGTTTTTCCTTTTCTAGTCTTTTCAATCTTTGATTCTCCCTGAACGAAGAAGTTGGATCATAAGGAATATGACGAAACATTTTGGTCAACGATATCTCTAAGAATAAGCTTCTACGCAGAAAACCAACACATTTATGCACTTCCCCCTCCAACTTTAGGCTAGTGGTGGGGAGAATTACATTAATTTAATACTTATTTCCACCGTTACACTTGCTCCATTTTCAAAAAGGTATCTGTAAAATGGTTCTGGATACTGGTATATTTCACGTCCTATGTTTTCCTTAAGAAAGTTGAAAGCTATTCTTTTCGAATAGTCATTATGATATACTTCTCTTAAATTAACAAGAATTCCATCTTCCAGAAATTTCACTTGAATCATTGGTATTTTGCTTACATCATCTTTGTCTATCAGAGGTAGCCTGTAAGTAAACGTATTTGGTGGTAGACGTAAGGTTCTATTAAGTCGAGAACAGAATATTTTGAACATTTTCTGATCATTGACTGCAATCTCATGAATACCTATCATTTTATAGTACGAAGGTTCAAAAGGTACAGCACGAAACGTTTGTACTCGACAGTTACTCGAAGAAGGTTCTGTAGTTGCGTTAGGATTAAACATTTTTAGTCAACAGTTTCCTGACGAATAAGCTTCTACGCAAATAACCAACACATTTATGAACATTCCCCCACCAACTTTAAGCTAGTGGTGGGGAGAAGTTTCCCCCACCACTTCTTCAGAATTAATAGCTTCAATTTGAATTATAACAAATATATTTGACGCAAATTCCCAAAAAACTGAATATGAAACAGTTTCTTCTACATCTTGAGATTCATTTTGTGTTTCAACCATTTCCATCATTGAAGGTTCTTGATCAATTTCTGTTATTTCCATTGCTTCTTCTACAGGATCTTGTATTATGTCGGTTGTTTCAACTTCATCTTCTTCTTGAACTAACATAATATTTCGTTGTCTCACAATTTCAATTAATTGTATAAAAGAAGTATCTCTAGGAGACATTATTAACCATACATGTAGCTCCAACAAATGCTGACTTACTAATGACAAAACTCACAATTTATAAGACTTGTTTGAATAATAAAGTGGGGGAACTACCTTAGTCTAATTCGGATTCGGATTCAGAAGACAATAAAGGTGATATGGGTGAATCCAACGATGAATCTAATATAAATGTATCAATAGCTTCCCTAACTATATCTTCGTCACTATCGTTTATCATTTCTTCAAAGAGTTCTTGTTCAAACTGTACCATTTCTTCTTCTTCCATCGTGGAATCATTATCAGTTTCGTTATCATTTTCCTCTATATTGTCTTCTTCCATTTCATTTGTACTAATATAAACATTTTTAACTTCAAAATATTTAACAAATGGAGTATCTTTAGACAACATATTTGTTTACCACTTCTTTTACCTCGAATAACGAACTATGTATTGCTTTCTTAGTCTTATATTCTTTTACTCCCCACTCTTTTGCACAACATAAAGGAAGGTGGGGGGAGAGCGTTTCGTAGTTATTCTTCTCTATCTAGGTTATATTTCATTGCTAGCACATCTACTGTAATTTTCTGCTCTTCAACTTTATCGCGAATAAATATTGTCCAGGGAAATAGTTCATTAATATTGTTGATTGTTACTTTTATATCATACAAAAAATCAATATGTCTTAGTAATGAAACAATAACAATAACTCCTATCCCATTGTTTGCCATAATTGTTTCTTCAATTTTAATACGCAAGTTTGTTATCAAACTCCATATATTAATATCATTGGCTATAAAACCATCAAGTCTAGTACTCATCTTGACGGTGCAAGTACAGACTAAAAAACCTGGAGGTTCATAGTCCGCCTTTTATGAGTTTTAAAAATGGGGAGGGGGAAGGAATAAGGATTGGGAGGGGATAGGGTGGGGGTGAGGGAAGGGTAATGTGGTTATTAGACCACTTGTGCGACAAAGTAGCCACCAATGCTAACTTCGAGCTCATAACACTTCATAATATCATCCTGCCAAGTTAACATACGTTCTCTAGTATTTGGTGTTACACAGAAGAACCTACTGTCATTATACACAATAGCTGAACCAATTATAACATTGAATCCTAAATTTAGCCATTTGTGTGCTTCCGTAATAAATCTTTCTATTGTATCAAAAGGAAATTGTTCATCGATGTAGATTGGTCTCATTTGTTCATCAAGTTTAATTACATCTTCACTGTCACTGCTACTATCATCTTCACTGTCACTGCTACTATCATAATAATCTATCACATCTTCTTCAGGTTGTTGAAAAACATCAGCAATTTCGGAAGGATTGAAGTTTTCACTATGGTGAGGAAGCATTTTAAAGCAAATAATAACGGCAGAGACGAAACAACAAGTGTGGCGCGTGAAAGTAGAATGAAGGAGTGAACAAGGCTCGCTTTGCTTTTATAACGATATGCTAATGAGAGGGGTTAACAGCCGTTAAGTGGGGGAAGGTGGGAGGGAAGGAAAGAGAGGGGGTATTTATTTCAAATAATTCGCATAACTTTTGACTAAAATAAGATAGCTAAATTCTTCTTTTACTAAAATTTTCGTCTTACATAGACCTTTTCAATGATGTATCGCTTGTCCTAATCCGTCAATCCATTATCGAGTTATAGGCATTTTAATTTTCCGGGGGGGGGATTTAATCTCCATTTTTTATGGGGGGGGGTTCCGCTTGAGTGAACACGGGGGGGGGGGGGGGTTCCACTTGGGTGCTCATGCGGAACAGATATTCTCACGAGATAGTCGTTGTGTGATAATGAAGACAAATGTTCATCACGCCGCGACCACTAATTAACTCGCATTTGCGGTGTTCACATCTTTCCTACTCATTACATATACGTTTCCTACTTCATTATTTCAAGACTAATTAACTTGCAAAACAACAGTCTCTGTCTTTGAATGTTGATGAGATTTCATTAGGAACCATTCTTTGCACGCTATATGAAGCTACACCAGCAAACAATGCAAGTCAGACAGGTCATATAACTGTACAACGACCTTAGAAAAGTAGGTCACGAGACTTAGAGTGTTAAAAAATAATGGGGGAGAAACACAACGCTATAACGCATTGTGTTTCTCCCCCATTATTTTTTTAGCAAAATTTGGAAAAACTATGTGAATTTACTGTTTACGTCCCCACCTTGTAATACCTTCCTTTATCCTTTGATCCTTTTTATCCCTGAGGAGAAAGTCTTGAGAACTTAAATTGATAAGTCTCTTCTCTTTACACAAATTCTTACAAACTCTAATTTTATATTTATTGCCGTTACATTTTGCCAATATGTGTTGGTGGTCAACAACACTTAGAAAAAAATATCTCAAACCTTTCTTAAGCCTCTCTCCTCTGACGGATATTATTTCAGGATCGTCTTCAACAGTGGGGATTTCTGTCAGTTGTGGTTCGGAAAGATGTTTTACGATATGTACACGGCAGAAACGTTCGTTCTTAACACATTTCCTACCACAAGCTGATCCTTTCTTAATTCCCCTAGCGAGCATTTCAGGGCAAGTAGTGGGACGGCTAAATGCCCTACGACGCTCTTCTTTTAATAATTGGAAACGCTCTGAAGGAGCAGACTTAGGAGATTTATTTTTAGGATAGGCGTGATCTTTAGGAATAGTAAGTGGTGGGGTAGGAGGCAATGGTGACAGTGGAATGACAGGTGTACTAAGACAATGAAGCAAGGTTTCAAATGAAGGGGTAGTAGGACGAGGAGCTGGCTTCTGCGGTGGCGGCATGTTAGTTGAAGGCGGTGTGGAGTCATTTGAAGACGAAGGCGGTGAAAATATGCTGCGACGTATGCTATTGTTGGTCGGGGGAAGAGGAGCTCCAGAAGTTGAAGGTTTCGAGTCTAGTTGCTTCTTATACCAATCGGGAGCATTTTTCAAGCGAAGAGTTTTTTTGACTGGAGTTGAAGCCGTAGTAGAAGTAGAAGTTGAACTTGTGATAGAAGAGCAGGCTGTAGTGGAAGTTGTAGTCGGAAGGGATGACATCGTGGTAGTTCTATTCGCAGTTCGCAGCGTAACGTCTGGAATCAGAATGAAATGTTAGCCGTGGTCGATGCGTCTTTTATAACGGTATGCTAATGAGAAGGGTTAACAGCCGTTAAGTGGGGGAAGGTGGGAGGGAAGGAAAGAGAGGGGGTATTTATTTCAAATAATTCGCATAACTTTTGACTAAAATAAGATAGCTAAATTCTTCTTTTACTAAAATTTTCGTCTTACATAGACCTTTTCAATGATGTATCGCTTGTCCTAATCCGTCAATCCATTATCGAGTTATAGGCATTTTAATTTTCGGGGGGGGGGTTCCGCTTGAGTGAACACGGGGGGGGGGGGTTCCGCTTGAGTGAACACGGGGGGGGGGGTTCCGCTTGAGTGAACACGGGGGGGGGGGGTTGGTCATTGACCCTTCCGAAAGTGGGTCAAGGTCATTTAAGACTTATAAAGAACCAAGGTGATGGGAACAGTAGTAACTGTTCCCACCACCCTGTTTGCCTAACGGTTCCCACTCCCAACCCACTAGTTACGTTCTGCAAGGGACATCGACGCAATTTTGTTTGGACCGTCCGGGTCTACCGTAACGGTCCGGTCCGGGTCTACCGTAACCGTGAATTCGAAGGGAAACTGGAACACCTAATGCAGAAACGCAACTCTAACACCCACCCAACTAATCCCACCCATCATATTCCTAAACAAAATGCAAAAACCTAGTCCGCTAGTGCGGATGTCCCACCCCTTCTAAGTGAAGTTCAACAGAACTTCTGAATTTACAGTTAATCTACCCCCTATCATCTAGCTGAAAGGCAAAACAACAACATTAATTATTAATACCAACACTTAAAACTAACAACACATCATTATTAAATATCAAATAATTCAACACAACCAAATACCATCATTATTCTTAAAATTAATAAACCTTAACGCTAAACACAACTTATAACTAACATCGCAATGCGCAAATTAATTCTTAAATTAAGTGCAACTTACAACTAATATTTACACACACACACACACACACACATACCACATTGCATTAAAGAACGCAACGTAGTATAAGAAGTTCAAATATATATAGGCCTACTATATATTTGAACCTCTTACCGAGTCGCCAACGACTTTTCGCTATGAAAACTCGTTGACGACTGACGCGAAAATCGGGCTCGTATCGCTCCTCGGGTTTTCGAGTGGTGGGGGTAATTAATGCAGTGGTGGGGGAATTGTTTTACTCCAGTACGGTCTTCAATCCACTCCAGTTTGCAGCAGTGTAAAAATGAAACGAAGGAGTGGGGGTGGCGCATGCGCAGCGACGTAAATTCCAAGGTTTGAGGTTAGAACTTTCCGTGCACAGTAGAGCTAAATTGAGTAATACAGGACTAGGCGCATGCGCAATAGCGAGGAGTGATTCCGATCCGGAGAACTCGTTGCAGCGCTAAAGTAAGTAATACAGACTAGGCGCATTCGCAGTAGCGCTAAAGTGAGTAATACAGGACTAGGCGCCGTAGCGTGAAGTTGGCTCACTCCAGTACAAGTTATAGCAGCATAAAAATGAAACGAAGGAGTGGGAGCGGCGCATGCGCAGTGACGTAAAACCAAGGTTTGAGGTTAGAATTTTCCATGGTGGCTGCCATGTTTAATTCTGTTTCATTGAAACAATAGTAGTTGATGGTTGGCATGGGATGTGAAGTGTGGTAATTAGATGGGGTTAGCAACCGGTCGTGACCGGCCATTGACCGGTCATCGACCCGGCGGGGTTCCGCTTGAGTGAACACCGGGGGGGGGGATTTAATCTCCATTTTTTATGGGGGGGTTCCGCTTGATTAGTCACGGGGGGGGGGTTCCGCTTGATTAGTCACGGGGGGGGGGGTTCCGCTTGAGTGAACACGGGAGGTTCCACTTGAGCGCTCATGCGGAACTGATCTTCCCACGCGATAGCCGTTATAAAAAGGAGATTGTTCATCGCGCCGCGACCATTAATTAACTCGCATTTGTGTTGTTCGCATCCTTCCTACTCATTATATATACGTTTCGCCAACTTCATTATACAAGTCTAATTGCTACTAACCTGAAATTTCATTTACATTAGCACATGTCGTCCTGTTTGAATCACCTTCGCGTGCTCGACGTTATATCTCATTCATCAGTCTTGTTCTCACTTCTACACGTCTGACATACTTCTTGTGATGGATACGCAATGTTTGAAATTGAAACTTTTGCGGACACAACATACATTACGAAATAATTCCAAACCATCGGTTTCAAAGACTAAAACAAATTTAACAAAAGTGAGGAAGAAATTGAGTTTTAACCCGTTATACTCTGTTAGAACTTCGCAGGTTCACGTTGATGATAGTGTTATTCACAACATTTTGCGTTCAATGTTACGTTTCCACAACTTCGAACTTGTTACACCTATCGACTGTGTTCAACAGGTTTTTCTATTTCATCCCCACCATTCTTTATATAAGTGCGCTCACGACAATTCCTGTTTCATTCTTCTATACGCTCTTCGACCGACAACTACTCCACTCTAAGTTACACTGCACGAAGATGGATACAAACCAAGAACAAGTACAAGTTCACGAATATCGTCTACTACTCACCCGAGGGAGAATCCTCCGAGAACTTCGCCTTCACCGAATCCACAGGACCCTGTCCAAGTTTCGGATGTGTCTTCGACGGCGAGGAATGATCTTGAAGCTATTCTTCGGTCGCTCGTCGGTTTCGACTGACCTGTACGACGATCGCCGTTAAACTGAACTCTTAGAAGTTCAGTCTTTTTTAAAACTTCCTCCGGATGACCTTGAAGCAATTATCCCCTCTCCTTTTCAACTAACTTCTACTTTTGTTCAACTGTTGAATTTCAGTTTTGAACTAACTTTTATTTATGCGAAGTTTTAGTTGAACCCGGTTAATTTATGCGCACATTTTGTTCAACCCCAAATTGTTGAATTTCAGTTTTGAACTAACTTTTAATTTATGCGCAGATCTACTTCAAACGCTCACCCCACCTCCTCGCCCCTCATTTAATATACGACCGGAAGCTATGTGCCCCGGCACGTGGCTTCCGGGGCAGCTGACCTGAGCCAGAAGTAACCAAATCTAACTACTTATTCAATATGCACAGTTATTTTTAACATTCCGGAACTAAAAATAGAATTCGTTAAACATAGTTTATTGTACAATAAAGCATCACAGAATAAAAACCCTTTATTTTTCAAGTATTTACACATCCTGTCTAGCCGTAAGATTCTTTTTTAATCTATCATGATCAATGAAGTGTAAAGGTTAGGCCTATTCATTGTAATTTGTTATTTATTAATGGTTCAGAAAGGCAGGCAACAAAATGTTCATTTAATTAACCCTCACAATTTCTTATAATCTCTCAATCTCGTGATTACTGGATCACTAGTGGATTGGTGTATATACAGTTGACTACTATACGTATAGTGGTTTTAAACACACCCTCACTATTCGTAAAACACACATATACATATCACCTGTATAAACCATTTTATAATCTGTGATGTCCAAACAGGCAACTACCCTTTTATACTCTAATTGGAACATTTTAACTAAAAAATGTTAATGTTCTAGGTTAAACTAGAGTGCATAAAAATCAGTAAGTTTGTAAACTTTTGTTTGGTGCCATTTTACTCACGATTCCCGCCGTTCCCTTGACAACCATAGTCCTTTACACTTTCCCATCTTTTATCTTCTATTTTACTTATACCTATCTGACGATTCTATGGTAACATTTTCAAATCAAAGTGGATGCAAAAACAAACGAAAGATCAAAGAGAATAATATGTAATATTTTAAGCTTTTTGTGATCAGAATAGCTAAAACTTTTAACGACGGAAACGTAAGAAAAGGGCGTGGTGATTACCAAGGAAACGACGGGAATCTGGATTAAATGGTTCCAATCACACGGGGCCAACAAATTAGCATGTGAATCACTATATTTAGTTTAACCTTGTTGCTTAATATAACTAAAAAGGGAAAACAGTAGTCTAATCACGTGTTCGTCACTTCACTCCATGACGTGTGTATGAACAGTAAACATGCTGTGATCAGTTGTTTTGCATACTGCAGATATGAATTGACGTAAGTGAACACCTGGATATCAGCTGATGTTTATACGTAGGTTGATTAAATATCTTTAGTCAGCTGTTTAGTCAGGAAATGCATGTTGATTGTTTCCACGTGTAAAATCATGGAACTTACACACACAAAAATTCAGAAAAGTATTGAATTAACATTAAGTACATATAGTAAGTTGCCACGAAAACAGTACGATGAGAGTTGATGTTGTGTTGCCAAATTTATCCATCACAAACTTATTCGTATTCTGTATTACACATGGTAAACATAACCATAAATGGCACCATTGAAGGGTAAGTTTGGGGGCAGCTGTCTCCCCCCACACTACCCATGCTGTCCATCGGACTATTTTTGTGCAACTTAATAAACATTACCGTTGAATACAGGCTGTTATTTAAGAATACATAATAAAATAGTAGAATCCGTTGGAATTGATAAAAATGAATGCAGATGAACTTATGTAGTCCAAATAAGTCGATTAATTTTTTAATATTCAATAATTTTCATTGAATTCCAGTGGCTTATTGATAAAGCGGGCACTCAACTTTTAACGGCCAACGCGAAAAAAGACGTACACATGGCAAAGCATAGCGTGAATAATAGTTAATGTTTCATTTTGAAGACAATTAAATAGTTTAGTGATTAGAGGAATCCTATTTTTTTAATGACTTAAAATTGTAAAGTTAAAGATTTACATCTTATGCTTTTATATATTTACTTTTTTACATAAAATTAGATTGAATCTGCATATTAATGTAATTTTTAACTCATTTAATTTCATTATTTGAGACACTGACACCGTAATTACAGTTGGACGTATTGTACTGTATTTACTATAAAATATATTTAATTAGAAAATTTCCTTAAGTAAATTTTGGACCACATGGAGTGTAACTGCTATATTTGCATTTGTTTATCCTTATGCATTTTTGTGCCATTATTAGTAAAGAAATGTCTTGCCTTTATGTAGACAAAATAATAGTGCATTCAATAAATCATAAGATCCATAATGTAGCCAATAATCTTGTTTGTATTGTTTATTAGTCTTATGGTTCTCCAATTTATATCCATTGTTAGAATATAATTATGTATAGTTTCTCAAAATCTATTTGGTTTGCTTAATTTCAAGGGCAATTTTTCCTAAACTATGAAAAAAGGGTTGTGCTTTATAGAAAACTTTAGTTTATTATTACACAATTATAACTTCTTGATTAGCATTATACGTGCTGGTACTTATATTTAGGTTTAAATAATAAAACGTCTTCTAACACTATTCGAGTCTCGGATTGGGCCTGATGATGACCGGTGTGACTCAGGGCCGCCACATCTCCAAGTCGGGCCCGGGACCAGATTCTGGCCAAGGGCCCCCCCCCCTTTTTTTGTTGCGCTACTTTTACTAGAGATGGCTATTATAATTGTTAAAAAAACTATTAAACCTTCTTTAAACAAAAAATAATAATAATTTATACTTTCTACTAAAGTTCAGTGTTCGAAAAAGGACACTTGAGGAGGGGGCTGAACTCTTACTTAACTACGTTTTATTCTACATTTACCGTAATCAAATAAATAAAAGAAAGTGTAACTTAAGAATTAAAAATTCAAGTATCCATACTATAGTAATTACTAACCAATTACAAAAATTTATGCCATAAAAATGGCATAAATTATTATGAAATGAAATATTCTATATCCAATTAGTCATAGGGTATTTGATTTTAACTACTTAAATACAATTACTTGTGAATAGAGGGCTTATTCAGAGAAGTTACAATACTCATTCCTCGAATGTACGGTTGTGGCAGAAATTATGATTGACTAAATTTTTTTTATACAAAATTTTACGAAATTATGAGTTCAACATACACAATGAACTTTATTTTAATGTTATGGACGGATTAAAAGGGAAAGTCTCTGTATACAAGATGGCTGAAGGAAGTAATTGAAACAATGATTATGTATAAAATAATACATTTATTAATTGGAAAACCAAAATAAAAACCTACAAAAATGTGATAGGTTTATTACAGTTTCTCTACTTGTAATGAAGCTGCAGTAAAGAATTAGATTAATAACAACAAAAGATACAAGAATTATTTCGTGAAAAACTATCAAAAAAATGAATTAGTAGAATGAGAACTTTGTTTTGTTGAGTTACAATAGCATTCTGTAATTGTGATTATAATATTTGAAAACCTTTTAAATATAGGAAACTGTAATAAGCTATAATTTCATGTTTTATCAAAGCGGGTGGGGTTATGCGGCGAGGGGGCAGGGCTTGGCGAACAAGCCACAGAGTACAGTCTCCCACGAGATAGATAGCGTTCTTTGTGGTACCTACTGATAAAGAGTAATATTTTGGGACATCGCAATCATCGCAGCTGTTTTTGGGCAGCAGTCTGGTGTAGTAAATCAAATATAATCTGATCAGGGCCCGTTAAGTGTAGTACACTCTATTTATGCCTAAAATTCTAAAATACTTTATTTACTAAATACAGGACCGGACCGGGCCCCCCCCAGGCCCGGATTAACACTTTTTGACGCCCTAGGCCAAAGGTCACAATTACGCCCCCCCCCCCCCCCCGAAAAAAAAAAACAAAAAAACAATCCGATACATATTGACTTACTTTAGTTCTAATTACTTTGGCTGTAGTATAAAAGCACAGAACTATTAAAGGAAAGTGATTAGTGACAATTTCGTCACTTTACTCCAAGGACGTATTTAAAACAAATAACAGAGTTATTGTGATTTTCTGCTGAAAAACAATGATTTTGCATTAAAATTTATACAAATTTAGGTTATTTTAAGAGAAAAATTGCAATAACTCCGTTATTTGTTGTCATATCCTTACAAACTTGTTATCCTTAGTTACATAATTTAATTTGTCAATTTTTTAGCCTCTAATAAAAATTTAGAAAAACTTACCGTTTTGAGATATTTGAGCTTACAAATTTAAAATGGCCGCCATTTTTTAAATACACATTGGAAAATAATAATTATTTTCTCTGGAAATGGACATTGGTTTGATAAAGATTCATGCCAAAACTGAATTCAATACAACCATCCGTTGTGGAAATAAATATTAGGCCTAATATGTGTAAAAACAAAATTTCGGCTGTGTGGGTACTGGCGGCATTTGGACTTTATTACTATGATTTTCATATTTGTTTTGGTCCAGAAACAATGGCCTAAAATGTTGGCAGGGAATTCTGAAACACCCTGTATAATTGTAATACAGAAATAAATTTGAATCCAGGGCAAAGGAACAAGGTCCAGGCAAACCTTACAAGGCGACGGTCAAGGCAAAGGGGCACTATTTACCGCTTGTCGGGGGCGCTCTTTACCGCTGACCACAGGCGCTATTTATGCGTATTGGCGGCGCTCTTTGCAATCGATCAGGGGCGCTCTTTACCGGCGGTCGGAGGCGTGATTTAACTCAAGGGTGATATTTACCGTCGATTACAGGGCGATGCTTACCCCTAGTGATGCTCGGGACACTCTTTACGGCACACTAGGGGCGCTCGTTCCCGCCGCGAAGGAGCCCCTCGGGTCCCGGCAACTTATAAGGGGTCCTCTAGTTCACTTGAATAATCCTTTCTTCTTTCTATTTTGGCGAATATTCTATTTACTCTTGTTATTAAAGAATTTAATAAAAAAATGTGAAAACCCCAAAATTAAATTATATTTGCAGTTAAATAATTTTTGACTGAAACATAGTATAAAAAATTCCCGTTTGACGCCCCCCTCTCGGCTGACGCCCCCCTCTCGGCTGACGCCCTAGGCCATGGCCTAGGTTGGCCTAGTGGATAATCCGGGCCTGGCCCCCCCTGGGCCCGGGCCCGGGGCAACAGTACCCACTTGCCCCCCCCCCCCCCCCATGTGGCGGCCCTGGTGTGACTGGTCGAAATCAATCGCCATCATAAGATCTTTTATATATATTTACCGTCACGTAAACAATTATAGTATAAGTGTAAATATATCGAATAGTGTTGGAAGACGTTTTTCAACCTGAATACACAATTATATTCAAAAGTTTTCCCCTATACATCGCAAACAGTATGTTTTAACTTTTATAAACTACTTCAAAGTAAGTTAAGTTGAAGTGGCAAATTACTCGAAACAACCATAAAGATAAAACAAGAACAAGACCCAAACTAAAAGTCGAAACTCATTTGTTACCAGTCCCAGAGCATTATCTAAAACACATTTACACGTAACACAACTGGAGGCCTTACTTTGAAATATAATTCGTTACAACTGACGCTGACTTAACTACTGTAATTATTGCGTGTCTGAATTCGTATCTATCTACACGTACCGCCACTCGTGTTAGCTCCTGTTATTTACATTGTTCTGAAAAATTTCTATTAAAGTTATAATTTTTCCCATCGAAAAACTGAATATGAAACAGTAAATATTTCTCTCAACATAAAAGCCATGCATATTATTTTTGGTAAAAACACGCTAGGTATACATTTCCAAAAACTAGAGCACCTTACTGGTCGGGATTCGACGAACATGTCAGTTGATCCGGACCCAGATTGAACCCAATTAGTAAAAAAGTTTTCACTTAAACATCTGTTGATCTGTTCTTCCCGTATTGCTAGCATTTGTTGTTACAACAGCTGTCTACTGATTCAATCAATTACCCTTCTTCCATAAGATTAACATTGGAACTTTGAAAGCCTGTGGGGCATAGCCCTTAGGATCAAAGTGGATTATAATGTGATTCTGCTCATCTACATGACGATACCTTTCTAACGGTATGCGTAGATTTCTCCAAAGATGCACACAAGCTGAAAAAAAGGCTTGCCAATTAATTTAGACTAGAGATCGCCTCCTGATCGAAATTCGATCAAAACTTCAGTTGATCTAGACCCAAGAAGCTTAAAAACACTTAAGAACTAAAATATCTGTTCTTCCTAATTTTCTAACAGTTGTATTACAACTGCTGTCTAATGATTCATTCAATTCTCCTTTCTCCATAAGATTAACATTGGAACTTTGAAAGCCTGTGGGGCGTAGCCCTGGAGTCCGATGTGAATTAGAGTGGGATTCTGCTCATCTACAGGACCTTTACCTTTCTAACGGTATGCACGGATTTATCCTACGATGCACACGAGCTGAGAGAAAAAAGGAGGAAATGAAACATGCTTGCGTATTAATAGATAGATATTTTGTGAGATGACGAATGATTTTATGTCAGGTATCAATGGACCACTAGGACTAGACCAGCAAGTAACCAACTAATCAACAGGAAATTGTAGCAATTTCTTCACAAAAATGTTCCTTACATGATTTTTTAAAATACAGGTTTATATTTAAATGTGATTTGATTTAAAATATACAGAACTATAAAATCAAAGGAAGCGATTCACATTAATGCACGGGAAAAATAAGTTCACACAAACACACATAAACATATAATCTTGTGCAGGTTTGTTTGGTCGGACGTTAGAGTATGGGTCGGACCGATCACCCGATCATGTTATCAATGACCTTGACCCTTACATGACCTAGAGGCGGAGTGTACAGTACCATCATGAACAGTGTCTGCCTGGACCTCTCTCTCCTAGATGTGACAATATTGTCTGGTCGGATCTCGGACCAAGTTATACTTGAGTATCTTAGCCTTTGAGCCAGTAGCCTATTGTTGCGCAGTCGGCAATGTTAACCATACGGCTTTTAATGCAAAACACGGCATTTTATTCCCCTGGTTGCCTGGTTCTGACGCCGTTTTTCAACCGATTTTCTTTAAACTTGGTAAGTGTTTAGTTGAATAGTTATATTACGCCCCTCATACCTAGAAATTTTGAACTTTGCGACATCACAAAGAGTAATATTTGTTACATTTTTCAAATTTCGGGGTATGAGGGGCCTAATATAACTATTCAATTAAACACTTACCAAGTTTAAAGAAAAACGGTTGAAAAACGATGTCCGAAACAGGGGAACAAAATACCATGTTTTGCATTAAAAGCCGCATGGTTAACATTGTCGACTGCGCAACAATGGGCTACTAGCACAGGGTTGAAGTGAAGATGACTCTTAACATAATTATACTTGGTCTGAGGGTCGGACCCACCTTGTTGCGTTATCATTGACCTTGTAGTAGTGACCCACAGGTGGAGTGTACAACCATGCCCTCTGCCTATATGTGCATTTCTCTCCGCGATGTGACGGTTATGCCTCGTCGGACCTACCTTGCAATGTTATCACTTATTTGGGACCTTGACCCTATCATGGCCCAGAGGTTGGGTGCCACCATCGCAGCCGGTACCTGCCTGTACCGCTCTCTTCGCGATGTTTGTGTACCTATTATTTTACCAAACAAATGTCCTCTGTAACATCGCTAGACATGATAGCATTTGACCCTCGTATAATCAATTCCATTGCTGTACTGGTATTCTATTGTTTATTGAAGTTATTCAAAGTCAAAGTTAATATTGCTTACGATGTAAGTTTATCATCATGCCCGGTACCTGCCGCCTGCCTGTGTGTGGTGATTGTTGTTATTTTATTCAGAAATCTCTATTCTATTACTTTATTTAGGTTGAAATAATAAAACGTCTTCCAACACTACTCGATATATTTACACTTATACTGTAATATTTTACAAGACGGTAAATATATATCAAAGATCTTATAATGGCCATTATAAGATTTGCCATTATAAGATCTTTGATATATATTTACCGTCTTGTAAAATATTACAGTATAAGTGTAAATATATCGAGTAGTGTTGGAAGACGTTTTATTATTTCAACCTAAATATCAGTACCAGCACGTATAATGCTAATCAAGAAGTTATTTATTCTATTACTATAATACTTCTATACTACATACTACTCGTAGATTATACTACTACGACTACTATACTACGGTTATTCTATTCTAGAAAAACAATTCCCTTCGAAATTTATCTATACACTAGAAATCGCCTCTTGATCAAAATTCGACCAAACTTTTAGTTGATCTGGACTCAAGAAGTTTAAAAATATTTTATGACTGAAACATGCTTCCAAGGCCGTAGCCAGCGGGGGGGGTCAGGGGGTCGAAACCCCCCCCGAAATTTTGGAACACATAAGGAAAAAAAGACCAATAAAAATATGTAGAATTTTTCCATAAAAACACTGTTTGAAAATTAAATAATGTCAAGGAACAAACTTAAAAACAAAGTAAAAAATACTCATTTGTTTAATTACAATGTTCAAATAATAAAAGAAGTCGTAGTTAATCAGCTGTGTGCGCGCCAAAATGGGGATGATGATCGCTATCAATGTATACATTGTCGCGGTTCACGGAGGAGTGTAACAACAAATGAGCGGGAATTTGACATAACCTTAGCATGTCAATTCCCTCATCAGAACGTGTGCCGCTCGTGTGTGTACTGTGCAGTTTAGTTTTACATAGTGAACTTTGAATTAGTCTTCATAAAGCTTTGTGACGTCTGTTTAATTGACATAGACGATATGAATGCTTAGTTAGGTAGGTAAAACAAAACAAAACAGTGAAAATATATTTTAATTATGCCTGCTCCTGCATCAACAGCCTCGATTTAACCTTTATATTACTATCCAAGACGAAGACCAGACAATATATTTTCTTCTTGTGATTTTTTCTTGTGGTCAAAGCCGTCTGAGCGGAAGTACTGAAGTCCCATAGGCCTAGGCCTACGATGTAAATTCACAGGAGAGACGGAACGACATAAAAATACCTGAGTTTATTTTTTTATGAACCAACTAACTTATAAGTTACTTTCATCTGATACGAGTAAGGTATATTTGTAACTGTGTATTTATGCACACAGATCTCAAAAACAGCTGTTAACGATTTTCCAAAAATCTGAAAATAACTTGGTATTTAGTTCTGAGATAAAAAATATATTTTCATCATACCATTGCGATAAACGTTGTTTTCGGAACGGTCAGCTGTGATCGAAACTAGTTGATTCCCGGTGGGTTGGATAAACGTGTTGGTAAACAAAGTTTTCGGGACTAGTCCTCGAAACAGTGGTTTTTGGGACTAGGCCGGAAAAAAACTTCCAATATTTGACACCACTAGCGCTGCTATTCTGCTTACAGTAACATAAACCTCGTTGCCTCCAATATATAAATGTCAAACAGCTGATTGTTTAGTTGTAAATAGTTCAAATACAAGATAAACAAATAACAACGTAAAAGGGGGTATATTAATTTTTATTATATTAATATTATTATTAATATAATATTATTATTAATATTATTAATTAATATTATTAATTTGTATAATTATTAATATTTATTAATTTTTATCAAAACTGTATATTTATTAAAGGTGGTATGATGAAAAGTACTGTTCGTAACTCGTCCGAAAGTGGTATATTGGTGCTCGATCGAATTCAAGTACTCGGCTTCGCCTCGTACTTGAAACTCGATCTTGCACCGATAACGACCACTTTCCGGACTAGTGACGAAATATACTATATTTCAGGTCTCAGTGGCAGGAAAAATCTTATTTCGTCATAGTCTTTAATTTAAATTGTAATACTTTTAACATTGGCCTTTAAACAAAGAAATAATGAAAACAGCTGAATCAACTGTCAAAGTACAGACCGTGAGTTCGAGTATAAACATGATGCGGTTTTGAATGGTAGCCAGTTACTGGTAAATTATAGTACTGAATGCTACTATAAGCAATACAATTTACTTTTTTTATATCACACTTTATATTGGTGATTATGAATAAATGAAATTTAGGTGAAAGGATAAAACAACTATGCAATTTGTGGGATTGTATTCGATTTTAAAACAAAGGAATTAAAAATTAATTAAATCAGATGGTAACCATAGAAATATAATCCACGTGTTACGGATTCAACATGTGGTTAAACAAATATATATTAAAGTGCAGCACACGTAGGCCTTCTTAAAAACAACAGTCTAAAAGGCAAGGAGCGGAGCGAACGACCTCGTCTTGAATAGAAACAAGCATGTTTGCACTTTGCATTTTAGGGCACTGTCTGTTACTGATATTACTAAGAAGAATTATTTAGGTTTCCCGAGCAAATGCTTGGTCCCCAGGTATTTATTACAGACTGAGGAAGAGTGGAAATAATATGCTGATATCGAGCAATATAGTTAGGCTACTGTGGTATTTATTGTGTTGTAAAATAATCAGTTTTAGGTATGTTATTGTTATATATTGTTAGCATTGACATTTAGCGACTTTTAATCGTTTTTTTTTTTTTAAAGTTAGCAAGCTTCTCTTAAAATAATAATGTAGTTCATATATGATGATTAATGCTGTATTTTCTTCAATGCTAATAATAATTGTTATTGTAAATATATAAGTAGGCTCCTATTTAAATATTTAAAACGTCAAAAATCATGCTTTAACATTATATTATAGCCTATTAACAATTGTGTTAAATGAAAGTTTGATAGTTACGCGAAACTCAAACCCCCCCCCAAAATTTTTTTCTGGCTACGGCTTTGCATGCTTCCCCCTATTTTTCTAGCAGTTGTTTACAACAGCTGTCTAATGATTAACACGTTCGCTGCGGCATGTAACCGATCGGTTACAAAGGCGTTCCTTCGCCGGTGCGGATGTATCCGATCGGTTACATATAACAATGTCAAGATAATGCGACTGCTTTTCCTCTAGCGTTTGAGAAGGAAACACATATTGTGCATTAGCGTGTAGGTAAGGGTATTGAGCTTTTAGATTACTTGTGATTAGAATATATTCTACAGGTTTTTAATTTCGCGCTATCGTTGGACGAATGTAAATATGGTTCAGCGTGGGGGTTGAGTTTCGACATTTGATATGCCGCAGCGAACGTGTTAATAGAATATTTCACCACTAGCCTGGAAATGGGCTTTCCGGACGAGTTGTGAACGATACTTTTCATCACGACGCAATTATTAATAAATGTGGAAATTTTAAAGGATGATTATTTTTGTAAATTCTTCGCCATTGGACAAAGTAAACAAAGCTGGAATTCGAAATTTAATTTGTTTTAAACCCAGCTGATTGTTGCTGTACGGAAAAGTTTGTTTACCTTGGACGGAAAGTAATGTTTACAAACATTACTTTGCGTACAGGTCAGTAAAATCAGCTGACGGTGACAGTTTGGGAAATGACTACTTTCCAAGGTCTCAGCTGTACGGCAAGTTGTCACTTTCGTATATGGAGTGATGAAAACAATTATCCTTCCACCATAAGATTAGCATTGGAACTTTGAAAGCCTGTAGAATGGTAGTCCGCTCATCTACAGGACTATTTCTTTCTAACTCTATTTACTCCCTTAATATTAGTTCGCGTTATTACCATTTAATATTGTTGTAGTTCTTAAATCTTTTTATACCTAAATTTCGGTGTCTAACTAATATGGTTGTGTCAATGTGACAGCGTTACAAAGGATTCAAAAATAAATTTACAGAAAACTTCTACTGTATTTCTTGCCTTACAGAGATAGCTTATCTTTTTCTATTTTTTAATTATAAAATATCCGAAATCTGAGGCGGGGAAAATATAAAAATGAAAAACTAAAGCTTAATCAAACGTTCTCGAGTTCTCATTTCGAACTAACAGCGGTTAGTTATTAAACTGGCCTTTCTTGAACTTCTACCTATTAAAATATGGATTAGGTTGGAATAGCGCTCGCACTGGTTAATTAGTTTTTTTTTAAATTGAATTCCCTCCAAGACAATAAATTAACTATTATGTAAATTAATTTTCTACAATGAATACTTGTTTAAAATTGTAGGTGAAAATTTGTTTTTTAATTTAATTTTTTAACTAATGTGTTTAAAATTCAGTCTCTACAACGAACAATGCTGAATGCAAATTATATAAATCAATATGAGCTGTTTAAAATACAGCTTAAAATTGTAAATGGAGATATGTAGAGACAACATGTAGAGACTATATTTTACAGCCTTTATACCTTAGTATAATATATCAAAATCTACTTACGTAGTTGCCTGAAGATATCAAAATATGTTTTGTTTCATGCACCGGGCATGTTTCGGGTTCATAACAACCCATCTTCAGTGGCGAAAACTTCCAGTTAAACATTAAATTCAAGCCCAAAATTGATGGGTGACCAGTAACATGGATCAGTAACATGTCCGGCATGAAACAAAACATATTTTGATATCTTCAGGGAACTACTTAAGTAGATCTTGATATATGTATAGTCCGTTTTTTAAACCTGATCCTTCGAGGGAGAGATGGTGGAGGGGGTTTGTTTATAGGCTACTACTTGCTACCTTGCTACTATCCCATTGGCTGAAGCCTTTTGGTTTTTTGTTGTTTTTGTTTTATTTCACTGTTGCATACCAGCTGTTAATTTTACATCACAACATAATGTGTATCAGTTTTACAATATTATTAGTAGCAGTTGTTTTTAATCAGTTTACTTTAGAACTGTTACTTTTTAACAAGGAATAGGTTTGGCTTAAAAATTTAACAGCTGACTAGGAGTTACTGAAAGATATTATAACTTATTTAAAACGTTATTTGAGGAAATCTGATACTCGACACACGTTTGTCACGAGTTTAAATGTGTTGTTTACAGTTTAAATTTTTGTTTACAGTTTAAACCCCTCCCCCACCCCAATTTTCTCGAGAAGGATCAGGTTTAAAAAAACGGACTCTTAGAGACTGTTACCTGATGCTTGTCTATCTCATAACCAGCTCTATACGTTGATTTTTGGGGCAGATATTCGGCCACCCTCGTTGTTACAAAACTTACAGCCGAGTTCCTGAACTGTTTTCGATCTAGCCATTTAGATTAACGCACAGTATCTAGAATATCCCGTTAGCTTCATTAAAACCGATGCTGTGTCGGTATACGTTGTTGTGCAGTAAGCGGTACGTAATTGGTGATTTACGTAACCCTGGGAAAATTCTACAGCGTATTGGCTGAGTTCGTCGTGTCGTTTATCATACACAAGTCAACTTGACAATGTGAATCTGTAAACTTGCAGAGTTCAATGCATTATTTAAACTTTTCAGAAATATCGGTTAGTAAATAAATAATATATAAATCATTTCGTGCTTAGTTGATCACTAACGATCACACCATACAACATTTTAAACTCGTCACATTTTGTGCAATTATGAAATTAATAAATGTTTCTGTTTGGTTTTAATAGCTTTTATTTTTGTAAAAGGACAAATAGAAATAAATAGACTTAACCATTAACTTTTAGCATTGACTATGTACACTAACGTAGTGTACAAAGTCAATGCTTTTAGCTAATACCGTAGGTCTCATGGTAAGACCTAAGCCCGGGACCATGTTACTTTTTCGTTTTGAGGTGCCCAGAGACCAAAAATAATAGTCATTAAAATTTATATATATATATATATATATATATATATATATATATATATGTATATATTTATATATGTATATATGTGTCCCTAGACACGATAACTCTCGTAAAAATAGTCCAATCGACACCAAATTTGGTAGAGATGTGTAATCCTACATTTATTCGGATGAGTTCGTAAACCAGACATATCGACCTACCAGAAGGGGTAGTTTTGGGGGGTTTTGTACCCCAAAAATGGGTTTTTTGCATTTTTCATATGTAAATTTTAAAAATTTTAAATTTTTATTTTGACCATTGGATTAAGCTAAAAAAAAACACACAATTTAGTATTTTGAAGCTTTGCTCTATCTCCATTGGTTACCGAGATATTACAAAGTCTAAAGACAGTACATTGTATTTTGGTTCTCCAATGTTAATCTTATGGAGAATTGGGATGTGTTAATATTTCACTTATTAACTAATATTTTTGGATGAAACTTAGTATTTAGCTTCATTATGTTGATATTCATCCATTTAAGGGAAAAAATCTCGGTTTTTTTACTTATCATGGCAGCAAACCTGCATACTCTTTTCCCATGTTAATCATATGGAGAATAGGCAAACTCTTTTATTTATGGACAGATATTGATGAAACTTACTATATGGCTTTATATGGTCGAAATAAATTTTTTCTATGCTAAAAACTTACTTTTAGTGTCCCCCATGGCAGCATACCTGCATACTCTTTCCCTATAATTATCTTAAGGAGAATAGACATTAATTTATTTCCCTATTTATGAGCACGTGATGAAATTTTGTTTACATGTTTAGCTGGTCAAAATTAATATTACTAATTTGGAAATTCGCTGAGTACGCAGGTCTGCTGCGAAGAGGGTATTTATTTATATTCTTATAATACGTTACATATTCCACGTCCTATTGCACAATGTTATATTCTTAAAGTGGGAGTTGTCATTTATTGTAACTTAAAAAGAATAATGATTGAGCCAAAGTAAAGAAATTTCATGAGTTTTATGGAGCCACGAACATTTCACAATGCTACTCCAAAGTTATAAACTGCTCTAAGAGTAGAGTATAGTGAAGGTTGTTGAATGCACGTCTGTGTCTGTAAAGTCTAGCTTTATTGCTCAACATGAACTATGCACGTGACCAACCAACAGTCTCGGGGATATTTCAGTGGAATACTCGAGCCTCAAGGTTGGTTAAATCGAGGTTGGGTCACGTTATATCGCGAGTAATGCACACAGTATCCATTGTCGATGACGTCATAGTGCAGCGTGCGTCACCGGAACATCCTTGCTCGCAGTGCTACCAACTGTTGGCAAAACACACAACGTTCAGGGTTTACAATGTGTGGGTGGACCTTACAACCAAAATCGTAAAATAAATCGACTCGGCGTTTTCAATAAAACTGTAGGTTTTATTCCTAGTTACACAAAACAAATCCAATAAAGTTAATTAGTATGCACTAAATAGGTTAGTTTTATAGAAAACTAGAGATACTGTACTCTCTTTATATTGTTATGGGTATTTTAATTTTATTATTGTTTTAGAACAATTAACTGTTTTCACCATGGTATAATAAACGACACTGTAAATCACGATTTACTGTATATCAAAATAAAATATTGATCGCTTTGAGAGAAAATGCGAAATGTAAAGAGCTTCTTCATTGTTTTATTATTTAGCCTGATTTACTACAACCTAAACATCTCGATTTTGTGCCATCAAAAGAACAATTGATCTTTTTGTGTGTTTCAGTGTAGGCCTAATGAAGTTTCTCAGTGAGTATATCCCTAAACTAAGTGTTGTTTTCCTCTAGAACCTTAAAATATTTTACAAGAAAGAATTATCATGGCACACATAAGTTTTCTGAGGTTGAGGCTGTTTTTTCACTTATTTGTGACCTGAATACTCTTAAATCTAAATTTTAAACAAAACCTTCTCGCTAGAAGGTTTTGAGATTTTTTAGATAAAGTTCAAATATGTTTTCATCTCTATATATATAAATGCGAACTTCTGATTAACGCACAGGCCAAACCATAGCACTTAGAAGCATGAGATTTTGCATACATATTCCTCTCAGCGTAGGCAGACAATTAGAAGCGATTTTACAAAATTCCCAATGGTCCCCGCTCCACAGAAGGTCAAAGTTAGCATGGAGTTCGTATGGCAAACATAATTTGTTTTGGGTTTTTATTTACATTATCGCAGATGAGAACTATTTGAAATGACAGTAGTTGTCTGCAATTTATTTAATCATAGACAGCTGTTCTCGTTTAAAGTATTGAGGGAAGACGAGGTGGCCCGTGCGCAAATTGCGCATTTTATGATTCTATGAGAGAAACTAAAATAAAGTACAAGTATGTTGGTTAGTGACAGAGATCTATTTTTGTTTACAATCTGAATTAAAAATTCGTCTGAAAGTAATCAGCTGATAAGTTACAATTCACATTTATAAACATCGTACAATGAAAGTTGGTCAACATTTTAAAGGGCCCTCTACAAATAAATCAAAGGCGAGGGGGGCGAAGCTCGCAACGATATGACTTTTTTAAAATACGAATCGCCAACGCGCTATTCTAAGCTTTAAAATGACACCCCAATCTTAGAAATCGGTTCTGTAGGTCAAAAGAAAAAGGGACGTAATAAGGGAAAAACTTATGGAAATAATAAGATAGATAAGTAATAAACAACTAAAGGATATTATAGACTAGAGGCGAGCGAGCGTAGCGAACGAGCTAAACTTGATGGCGAGTGAGCGCGGCGAACGAGCTTACATGAAGTGTAAAAATTCCTCAGGTTGGCATTGCAATTTGAGCCAGCTAGTATTATAGTATAGGTCAAAACACATTACAGTACTTACATTACCGACGCACTCTGTACTCTGTAGTGAGTAAGATAAATAAGACTGAAAGCGAATGATGGGCCTGATGAGATGTAGCTTTGTCACTGAAAAAGCTCAGCTGATTCTTTTGTCATGATCATAATAGCCCATTAACAAAGCTACCTGGATCATGTTTCGAACCATCAAAAATCATCTATACTTTTTCAGAATCTAACCAGCAACCTTCAGATTTAAATGTAAGTTATATAAATACTCTGCTAGCCAGATATCTGTCACAAACTCTGAATCGAACGTCTCTGACATTTATAATAATTGCGTTTCTTAGACATGATCGCCCACTATTCATGTTATTCGTCCGATCATCCAGTATGAGCATCTGGACATAGATCGGCTTCCCGCGCAGTCAGACCCCCGGACCTTGTCAGCCCAGCGGCGCAGTTGGTGTTTATTTTTGTCGGATGTCTGCCCTTCTTCTGATCTCTGGACTCGCTTATCATTATCTCGCCATTGTGTAGTTGTCGATACGGGTTTCAGTATGCAAGTGATAGTTGTGGTTGTGCATCTTTGATCAACACTGTAAAGAAGTGAAATATCAAATCGTTTAAGCCCGCTACAGACGATCAGTTTTAACTGTCAGTTCTAACTGACAGTTAAGAACTGACAGTTAAAACTGATCGTCTGTATGCAGGATTTGGACTGAGCTCAGACTAAAAAACTGAACTGATGGACTGATGAAATTTCAATAAATCCAACTGACAGATCGAACTGACATCAGTTCGAACGCACCGTGTGTATGGGGGCGCACCGAAACTGCGATCCAAAACCCAGGTAGACGCCGAAACTGCGATCCTTACCCCAAGGGCGACCCCAGGCAGACGCCGAAACTGCGATCCTGGCACGGAGGCCGCCCCCGGGACGATACTGACGATACTGTACGTAGGACGATACTGCTGCTCTTGCTCTCAAACTGAGAATGACTGATATATTTGTGGGGGAAAGGGAAAATAAAGAAGGAATGCACACCCTGAAAGTCATCGTTTATTGGTCCAGGTTAAGATTCATCTTCACCCCTGGGCCAGTAGCACATTGTTGCGCAGTGGGCAATTTTAACTATACGGCTTTTAATGCAAAACATGGTATTTGATTCCCCTATTTCGGACGCCGTTTTTCAACCTATTTTCTTTAAACTTGGTAAGTGTTTAGTTGAATAGTTATATTAGGTCCCTCATACCTCGAAATTTTGAAAATTTAACAAAAATTACTCTCTGTGACGTCGCAAAGTAACTAGATTTTCCTTAGTAATATTTGTCAAATTTTCAAAATTTCCAGCTATGAGGCACCTAATATAACTATTCAACTAAACACCTACAAAGTTTAAAGAAAATCTGTTGAAAAACGGCGTCCGAAAACGGGGGATCAAATACATGTTTTGCATTAAAAGCCGTATAGCCAAACATTGCCGACTGCGCAAAAATGGGCTACTTGCCCAGGGGTGAAGATGCCTCTTAAGGGGGTGGTATGCGAGTTTAGTACAACTTGCAAGTCCCAGTTCATTGGTATTAGTTGAAAAGTGACTTGAGCGACACGTCGGATGGCGAAAGATGCCAGAGCCATTAGCCTACACCGGACGCTGGAATCCCCGCTGGACCCTCCGCTACCTGCTGATGGGCCGGCCGCTGTGCCAGGATCGCAGTTTCGGTTGTGGGATTAGCGATCCCTTTTGAGGATTAAAACTAGGATCGCAGTTTCGGTGCACCGGTGTATGGTCACCTCAGTTTAGTCGCTCAGTCCAGCCATCTGCGCATGCTCAATGTACGTAGCTCCGCGCACCTGCCAGCCGTCTGCCTCGCACAACAATAGACCACTGCTTTGTTTTCATCACTTCAGTTCGTTTGGTAACTCTGTTGTCTCGATTTCTACATTTAACCGTGTTTATTTAGTGATTTTTTTAAGGTGGGAAAATATTTTTAGTGTGGTGTTTGGGTTATACCCACACATTTCGCATTCTTCTTCTCTTCGGCCTTTTTACAATAACGCACCCAAGTGCATCATATAGTAACAAGAGTTCTTCGTCAGTCATTTTTCAGCGACAGCTTGACAACAGACGACACAAACTCAACTGGTGTACCGAGGTAGACTATCAGTTAAAACTGACCGTGAGGAGGCGATTAACTGTGCTACTTCTTCTACTCGATCTATACAAGCAGGTGTGCCTCAGGGCTCGATACTTGGGCCTGTACTTTTTAACATCTACATGTCTGACCTGCCAGATTTACAAGAAGCAACTTTAGCCCTCTATGCTGACGACACTGCTGTCATTTGTCAAAATTCTAATGTTGATGAGGCTGTCACATCATTGCAAACTTCAGTTGACTCCTTAGTACATTGGTTCGAGAGGTGGCGATTTAGGCTCAATCCCAATAAGTGCGAAACGAAAATTTTCTCACTCAAGAGATTTACTCCACCTCCTGAAATACACATACATGGAACATTTTTGGCGTGGAACCCGGATGATCGTGCTATTAAGTATCTGGGTGTGTGGTTAGATAAAAAACTTTGTTGGAATTTCCATGTAAATGAAAAACTCACTCAAGCTTATGCTCGTCTAGCCCGCCTTTTCCCTCTTATTAACCGGAAGTCTTCTTTAAAACCTGCTTGTACGATTTTAATATATAAAACTATAATTAGACCTTTAATTATGTATGCGGCACCTGTCTGGGGACTGTCTCTTTCAGCTGCTAAATTGAACAGGATCCAAATTTTCCAGAACAAAATTCTTCGAATTGCCGTTAACGCCCCCTGGTTTGTGCGCACTAACCACCTTCATCACGAATTAGGTGTTAGCTTGGTGAAAGACTTTATAACTACTTGCAGCAGAAAGTTTGTTGACAATTTGAATCTTGTTCCTGGCGCTGTATACTTCAACGTCGGACATCCAACTGAAAACAGACGTTTGAAACCTAGATTACCACAAGATTTACTTCCTGGTCTGGACTAATTGTTATTTTCCAAATGTTTGGAGTGATGTTTTGTTGTTAATCTTTTATTGACAGTTTTTTCCATTTTATATGTTCCCGGGTGACCCTAACTAGGGCGAGCCCCATATCGTTAATATCCCGTTATGTCAAATTGTTTAGTTATTCATTCTGTGTATAATGCTGACATTGAACCGGAAATAAATATTTGTAAAAAAAAAAAAAAAAAAAAAAAAAAAAAAAAAAAAAAAAAAACAGCCTGACATTGGAGCCTGACAGTTAAGAACTGACAGTTAAAACTGATCGTCTGTAGCGGGCTTTACCAAAAGTCGAAAAGGAACTTTGTCGCAGGATATAAGCAAAGACTCTCGATTTTAATACTGTAATTTGTTTTTTCGTAGACACTATACGTAGCCTACATTTGAAATTTAGAACATTGTCACGGTAGATCATGCTTGATAAAAATCACATCATGATAACATTATGTTAAACGTCAATTTCTATGTTTACTTTTATTCCCGAATTCTATGAAAGAAACTTTTCGGTCTAAAAATTATAGGGTAAGTATTATGGTTTTTACTAAAATTTTCAAGAAGTTTTAAAGCCTACGTCAACAAAGTAACTCAAAACAATAAAAGGACCTTCAAATCGCTTGTTGGTTGAGCTAGGCGAGTGACGTATCCTAATCGAGACCAATTAATTAGCAACAGAGATCTTGAACCCACTTGTCGGACGGCGCAGCGGCTGACCAGCGCGGGTTGGTGTATTCGGTGCCATCAGTTATACAGTGGAGTCGCTCTGAAGCTGTTATCACAGGTTCGGTAATCAGCTGATTCCAAGGTCAGTGATCACGTGACCTTTTAGCGTAGTGGCGAGTGACTGAATGCAGCATTGACCAGTGGTAAGTTGAAATCTATACTTATTTAATACGCTAAGGGGTTTTTTTTTTGTCTTTAGAACTCCTCCTACAATTCTCAACCGATTTTCAAGTTTTTGGTGTCGTTGGATAGGGCTTAGTCTGAAGTTGTTTCCGCAAAAAATTGATGAAAATCGGACTTAAAATAAGGGCACTATCCACATATTAAATTTTAAATTTTCCCATTAGAATAACATTGAGATTGGTTTGAGCATTTTAAACATCTGTTAACGTACAGCTGTAGTTTTTGGTGATCACTGATATTCACAATATTGGATTGGTCGGATTTCATTGATCTAGAACTAAATGTAACTTTTGTATTGTATAAAAATTAATTGCTCCATGTTGAGCAACACGTGCACTAGTAAAATATTATTGTTCCAGACCGCGTAGGTATTAAAATAAAATTTGTTAAAAAATGACTCATATTAAAATTCAGATATCTTTAAGAGGAAGTATTTATGAATAGCTTAGGGCTAGTAAACATTTTGAGACATAGTGTTGACACAGTGTCGATACGGTGTTTTTTTTTTTTTTTTAATCCAGCACGGAGTGTTTGGATATTTGGGGATAATTTCATAAGTCATGAATTTTCTCATGCGCAAGTTTTGTTCTTGAACTACCAAGCACCTTGGAGGCAGCAATAACCGCTGAGGGGGGCGCGAGAGAGGAGAGGAGCCTGTGCCCCCCTCCCCCCCCCCCCCCCCCCGACCATCAACGTCGAGGTAAGCCGTAAAGGCACGTGCCATCGTAAATCCATTCTTATCGATGAATGGCATACCTCCCCCTTCCCCGTGCTGCACTGCAGGGGAAATATTAAGATTGGCAATGCAATTAGAAGAAAACAACAATCATTTTAATTTCCCTTTGTTTTCAATACCTTACGGATACCAACGAAGTCACTTTTCACACAAAAAGGATTATGGACAAAAACATTACCTAGGCAAAATATGCAATTATAACCGAGCATAAAAACAACAAAGGATGAAAATGTTGTTTTACAAGGCAATTAAGAGGAAACATAAATAAAAACACCTATATATAATTAGAAATTGTTATCTGATAGAAAGATTCAAACCCCTAGTTGCAGCTTAATAATTGCGGTTATAAAGAAAATATATATATATAGGACCACAAACAAATAAATTTGATATTGAACATTGTAAAGATATTGCCAAAATTACCCTCCTATCCTACCAGACGTTTTTCTTTCCATTTTAGTTTGAGAAGAAATTGATAGGAGGTAATAAGGGGAGTTTAAATAATGAGGAATTATTCTTTATATAATGTAATATCACTAGTAGAAAAGAACGACTACAAACTATGATTCACCCCTTGAGCATAGGCCAATTTGGTGTGAACCCAATAAGCTCATTTAATAAGTATAAACCTACACTTTAAGTGTGCTAATTAATTAAAGACTAAAGGAATACTAAATCTCTATAACTTCATAAAGTTTTTATAAAAAATGCCTTGAATCTTTAAAAGGTGGCGTAACAAGCAGCTGTCAGAACAATCTTTGGAAATTTTGAAAGTGTAAAGGTAGCTTTTCAGTGGCGCCGCTTAGTTAAGACACGTATTTGAGCTTAGGGTGTCAAAAGGACAGAAAACCTTGTTTAACGTATATTTCATATGGTGAGGGTGGCGGGGCAAAAGGTTATGATTGTGTAGGTTGGCAACAGTGTGGGGGGCGGTGGAGGGGAGGGCGTTCCCACGTCACCCGCTCGCTAGAGCGAGCGGCGAGCGTCAGTCGAGTCGTGCTGTTCCTCCAGTGCCGTTCGCGTGTTATGTGTTGTTCTTGTGTCCCTAGCACCAACGACCTCCACTGGATTTCCATGGTGATTCGATCATCGGTAGAAAGGCTTGAACTGACAGCCACCGGTTACCAGGTAGGGGAAATACCGAACACTGGATTGTACTTCAATGGAATAGCATAAATTTAATTTAGATATTTTTATGTGCTAGGCTATAACTTATATTTTTTTAACCTAGAAGTAGTCCTAGGTTAATGTTACTATTATCTATTTTATTGCTTACTACGGTTATACAATTTTCAATTAATTAAATTTAAACGTCCATTTTATTTTTAGTCGTAAAAAGCTTTCTTCTAATTTCCCACCCCAGAACTTGGAAATTGTATAAAGATGGAGATGCGGAAAGTTTCTATGTATTTTAGTACTAAGCTAGCTTCCAAGCCTTTAATAAGAATTACCTATTTTCTAAAATATTTTATTTTTGTTTGGCTAGTTTTGCGAGATTAAAATTATGGTTCATTGATAACTTCCACGCCCACGAACTGATAAAAAATTTGCTAGGCCCTATAAATTATGCCTAGACCACTCTTAAGTCAATTAGATTTTAAAAAGAGTTTATCTTTTTTTCTTGGCTCCTCGCCCAATTAATCTCGTTCGTATCGGTTATCAGTTTTTCCCTATCAACGGATTCGAGTGGGGGAAGGTACGAGTAGCCTATATCCGGGTTCTAGCAGCAACTGGGCTAGGAGGCCAGTTGGACAACTTCCTCGTTTATTGATCAGCTGTTCATTCTAGCCGTTAAACACCTGTTTGAGGTCAAGCTACGTCATGTTGTTAATACAACAAATTTTAAAGATAAATTCCAATTGATTTCCTTAGCTTAATTTTATAGGGTTTTCGACCTGGCCCATTTATAATACTGTAGTGCTGTAGGCATAATTGTTATGAATTTTAATTTTTCATGTGGATTTGGAATAAATGTTCATTGAGTGTCTATCTGGTGCCAATGCTTGAGTGAAAATCATAGCATACCCAGGGAGTTCCAGTTACTGACAGAATTAGAACACTCGTTTGAGAAGGCTGCTGCATGACCTACATTGCCACAGGCCTCGTCACTTTGCCCAGAGATGATTATTTTAACATACCAACATACTGTAACCCTGTAAATTTTATATAAAACAACTATTTTAATATGGATGAAATAGCTCTGCCGAGGAATTGCTAGCGTTGATTAATTTTTTGTGGTATAGTTGTAAAGCTTTCCAATATATTTTAAGTACGGAGGGATAATGTTATTAATTTGAAATTTTTTATGCCGATAAAGATTTTCTTGGGTGAGAAGAGTGTAAAGATTTCTATTAATTAAACTGTCGTACAGTAGGGCCTACTAAAATAGCTCAGTTTGACCTTATTGCGAAGGCCGCGAGTGACAATAGCATCGGAAATGTTGGGTAGCAACAGCAGCCATCGCTACAAACCAGCTGATTGTAATTGGACATTGCTCAATAATTTGCGCGCTGAGTTTGTCGTCCGCAAAATGCGATTATATTCTATTGCAAAGTATTATTCAAAGTCATTACATAATGCTTATTTCCGCGGTTTCACTTTGTTTTTGGAGAATACTAGGGGATTTGTACAAGTTTATTGATATTTTTAGTCAAATTTGGAGGAACAGGGTTCACGTATGTTATTAAATTTTAAAAGAGGCTGCTATACTACAAAGGAGACTGTAAGAATTTGTTTCGAAGAATGATTTAATGGCAATCTCATCTCTAACTTTCTTAAGGTGGATTTACAGATAGCCTGCAATGCCCATGCCGTGTTCCTGCCGTGCAATTTTGACAACCGGTCGCTGCCGTGCCCCTGCCATGCCGCTGCTGGTGCTCTATAGTCTTGAACTCAAGAACTCAAGAACTCAAGATTTTTATTTGCCATTAAATAACAAAGGTTACAATAGGCATCGTCATATAAAATCAAGTGCAAAAGAATACAATTTACAAAAAATCACAGTCCTGATGAGTATCATACATTAAAAACTCTTCTGCAGTGTAAAAAGCCTTAGCCTTTAACCAGTTGGATATCACAATATTAAATTTACTATTAGGTAACAGTCTTAAATTATTAGGTAACTTGTTGTAAAATAGAAGTTGTTGATATTTATGGCTCTTAAAATACTTATCTAATCTTATATTAGGTTTGACAAGATTTTCTTTTAGTCTTGTGTTGTGATTGTGGAAACAGCTCTGATTGTCAAAATTGTCAACATTGTTTTTTACATGTATAAGGTTGTTGTGAATGTAAATACAAGCAAGAGTCAAAATACCAAACTTGGGGAAAATTGTTCTGCAAGAGTCAGTTGAGCCAATTCCTGCCAAAATTCTTAATGCCTTTTTCTGCCACAGAAAAGCATTTTTGGCTGAAGTAGAGTTGCCCCAAAGCCTAATGCCATACATCAAATGGGAGTGGAAAAGACCAAAATAGACCATCTTAAGTATATCTACACTAGCACAGGTTTTCAATTTTCTTAGAAGAAAAACTACTCTTGCCAGTTTCTTACATAGATTGGTAACATGTTCCTCCCATGAAAGCTTACAGTCTAAATGAATACCAAGTAATTTAACAGGTCTAAATAAATCCTCATCAGTATTGACATCAAAATGTTGTTTCAAAGAAAATAAGATATGAACTGTTTTGTCATGATTCAACACTAAATTATTGAGCGCACTACCGGATCGGACCATGTTGCTAAATTGGGCACAAAAGCACGGAGGAGGTAGATGTAGTCATCGCAACTGCTGCTTATTTAGTTTTGCAAAAAATAAAAAATAAAAAATAAATAAATAAGAAACGACGGATGACGAACTGGATGCACAAGGTGTTTCGTGCGCGAATTGATGAGAGGGAGAGTTCCATATGCTTTTTGATAGACTGAAAGATGGCCCAATTTATTTTATGATATAGGCCTACTTTCCGCTGGAATTTCACAAAACCGGGATTACACTGTCTGCAAAACATTATAAGTTATATAATATTTCAATTAGGAACCTTTTACTCCTGCTAAAGGTTACATGTAGGCCTAATGCTAAATGTTGCATACAGCAAATGTTCATAAATTCGTATAGCGTTTATGATCACTGATTTTTTTTTAGGCTTCATGCTACATATAGCAAACTCCTCCATTTGGGAGAGTGTTGTGCGTGTTGGAGTTTTACATCCATAATTCTATGCTTCCCCATTAGGCTTCATGATTTTTATTAAGGATTTTATGATAAAAATATATAAACATTTTATCTCTGTCACACACTTCATCTGATCCTCTCAAAAAACTTCCATTGTGGAACTATTATTAGTAAAACCAAATCAAAAACTAAAGTCCGCCTCATTCGACTCTGCCACACCAAGTGACTTCCACTCACCTATAACTGATGAACTGACAGAAAATGCAGATGCTAGACGAAAATCCGCTTAAAATTGCTCTATGTAGAAAATGCAATATACAGTGTGTTTTCCTTCTTTACAAAATCAAACACCGCTTCGACTGAAATTAGGCTATTTTATGCTCTATTTGAAACGAAAGAAATTTTGTGCAAATTCTTCACCTTCTGTTTCCGTTGTATTATAACCATTCCCCAAACTTTTACCAATAAATTTGATTGATCGAAAAACAAACATTGACGTCGAGCTTCGTATGTCGTAGACAGCTTCAGTAACTTCGTATATGATCCTAACGAGAACATGACTCATTTTATAGCTATCATTCCCGTGACATTGTAATCCTTCCTCTTCTATATCTTTGTCGGCTTGTAATCAACAAATATACCCAGAAAGCCGATACCGTTTTTACAATCAACTTGAATTTTGCGCATTAAATCCCCTAAACAACCTTAAATAAGTAATTTTTTAAACAATTAATCACATAAATAATTTAGTGACTCGAGTCATTCGATGTTGATAGACTAAACTTCATATATTAATGTATTTTTGTGGATTAGAACTAAACGGCGAATAGACAGATCATATTTACGAGATGAAATAAGGAAATAGGATTTTAAATCTCTTAGCATAAAAGTAAATCCATTAATCCATTAATTTTATAAAATGTGATCCCCACTTGCGGTGGAGTCGAAACTGCATTTAGTCTCGCAAAACACTTGAACTTGAAGTATACTGTACTATCATAACATAACTCACTGCATCACTTTGATTTTTTTATTGAAATATTTTGATTCCCTTATTTTTTTATGGTATATCATCTCCGAAGCAAATGTCGATTCCATAATGCATTTAATGATCTAGAATACACCGGCGCGGCGTAAAAGTCTATCAAGTTACTAAACACAGCACGATTGATTCAATGGAGAGTCGGCACGTCGGCAGTAGCCGTGTTCGTAGTTGTGTGGTGACGTGGACCGACGTCACTGGCAAGTGTTGCGCAACTCTTATCAGCTGTCATGTTATCTTCAGGTCTGCTCTGCTTGTGTGCTGCATGGCGATGTGGCGCCCTAACTCCTATCTGATTATGTTCAAACATTTTACTTTGTATTATTATGAAGATCTCTGGCATGTTTTAGGGTACGGTAGGCATAACAATTTTGCCTTGATAGGTTTGTAATATTCGTCATACGTACCATCCCGGTACTTCATTGGAAAAAAAATGATTGGAAAATACTTAAAAGTGTAGCCTACGCAAAGTGACTTTAAAAATGTTAAATCAGGAAATCATATTTACCTTGGGTTAGGGGTGGAATGGACATTTACACAATAAAACTGAAAGCGTGATCAGATTATTTACAGTATTGTCTCGCAAGATTTACTAATCCCCGATTTGCACGATAAGCGCTGACGTATCGTCGACCGCTGATTACGGATCCACGCGTGCAGTTCGGCTGACTCGCCACGCCGCCGTCCTCGTGGATCGCGTCAGCGAAAGCGGAGGAGCTCCCACGGGCTGCTTCCCCTTCCCATCACATTAAAGGTGCGGCTACACATAGCAGGAAAGGACACGGAAAGGACACGGACAGGACACGGACAGGACAGTTTCTGATGAATGCTCCCTGTGTTATCAAATGGGAGCGGCTACACATAGCAGGAAAGGACACGGACAGGACATTTGTCGTGTCGGATGGATCGCCAAACGAGCATTCATCCGCCACTGTTGTGTCCTGTCCGTGTCCCGTCCTGGTATGTGTAGCCACCCCTTCCGACACTATCAGAAAATGATAACGGTAGCTCAGTGTAGTGAGTGTGGCGGCCGGCGGGATGAGCAGTGTCGGAGGTCGCACATCAACTGCGCGAAAAATTCCTTCGATTTGCATCAACTGCGCGAAAGCCAAAAAGGGTCCCCCAAAAATGTGCATCAACTGCGCGAAACCCGAGCCAGGTATACGGTATTTTGCGGCGGAAGAAATCTCCTAGTTTACAGGTTCATCCCAACCTCCCATATCACAAAGTGATGTCAAACTCTTGGCTTTGGCACTAGTTTTTGTAAATATTCAAACGATTTTCTTAACTCCACTCACCATGTTATTTTATTGTTTACTTCGGTCCGTTACGGTGTAGTTTTTAAAGGGACAACAACACCCACGTTGCTTTGGATTTTTCGTAAATAGCCTATATGTTTTTGAAAGCGTGCGAACTGTAAATATTTTGTTGTTTGCTTTGTAAAAGTTTAATAGTGACAATTTAATACAATTTAATAGTTAAGGTCGGATACAGGTTCCAAAGAGTTTTAAAATCTTCAGAGTATATGATAATATATCGTCCGTATATGGGAACTAGATTTAAATTAAAATACAAACATTTATCCACCCATAATGGAAATGAAAACAACCATGAAACTACTCAGTTTCAACAGGTGAACAGATTTCCCATCAACAAATTTATCCATTGCATCGAGAAGAAGACAGTTGGTATATCATCTACTATGAGCTTTTCAACAGTAAATAAGTCAACAAAAAGAAAAAGTAATAAAAATATTTTTAAGTTTTTCGTTTAGTTTTGATCTAATGTAAAATAATCTAATTAGCAAATATCAAAACCCTATGTTGTCTTATAATATGATACTGAAATAGACACACCACTTCGCGCAGTTAATGCACGTCTCTGATCGTCCCTTGGAGCGTTTCGCGCAGTTGATGCATCCCTAGCTACCTGGCTTAGGTCAATTCGCGCAGTTGATGCACGCCCGTGTCGGACGGCTGCGCGCGCAACCTTCCGACGTCTGCCGGCTGCGCGCGCAGCCTTCCGACTCAGAAATGTCCTGTCCGTGTCCCGATATGTGTAGCCACCCCATCAGAATTTTGTCCGTGTCCCGTCCGTGTCCTTTCCGTGTCCTTTCCGTGTCCTTTCCTGCTATGTGTAGCCGCACCTTAATTTATACGCGAATTCGCTTTATTCTGTGTTCAAAATTTACAACTAACTTATATCGCAAATACTAACCGAAATCCTAAAGTGTTGGAATAATAACAGACCATTTTCTTAAACTTTGGGAGGGGGGGGGGAGTCCCAATCAGAGACGGGTAGAATCTGATCCCCTTTTTATGACTTAGGTACTTTTAATGGCCAGTGTCAACACAACTGTCTCGTTATCTCCTTCTGATATTTAGTTTTCTCAGCCTGGGAACCATTGAACCGCATGGACGTCCAGGTTTAGACGTAACCCAGCAAGCAGTACCTAGCTTTTTTTGGACTTTGTAAAGTTCATTTCTTGAAGGTGGCTTTAACTATGGAACCCTCGTGGGGAGGGTAGAGAGAATTGTACGTCAACAATAAAGGGTATTTTTGAACGTATGTGATCCAGAGCCGTGCCCGACGAGGCTGGAGGGTTGTAGTTTCGGCCTACAGGGGAGTTTCATCCCTACGAGGTCATCGACCCGGGGTCCAACCCCTCGTCAAACATCCCTTATCGCTTTACGTAATAACAAACCAGCTCCGGCACTTGCTCAATTTTTAACCACTCAATTTGTCCAGCCTCATTGTGCTTATTGGTTATATTTTCTCAGTGAAAATTCACACTGCATTGATATCATGGTTATAATCTGTGAAAATCTTTATTTAAAAAATCAGTAATCTAGAGGTTACGTTGAAGTTACATCATACTCATATTTGTACTCTTATTTAGATATCAAGTATACTACAAGTATTTTAAAGAAGAAACGCCTTTTAGCACGTCAATTTATGATCAATAAATTTTAGTAATGGTTTTGAATGAGGTGACGTTTATTTTGGTATTAAAGTAAAAAGGAAAGAAAACAAAGCACAAAAGTGATATTAGATTATATTTAAAGTAGGGTACATAAATTATTCCAACGTTATCAAAACTATGAGCTTCGATAAGCGTGTTAACTTGCCCCATTACTCATTCAGATATTGAATATATGTTTTGATTTACTTTGCTTCAATAAGTATATTATAAGCTGCTGTTTTACAAATATGTAGGCCTACATTGATATAGTCGCATATTTCACCCTTAAGTATCATACGTGTATTCAAAATAATCAGGATAATTTAGGGCATTGTATTAAAAATTAAAATGTTGAAATCTAAGGAAATAATTAGTTGATCTTGAAACAATAAATCTTAAAAAAATGATTTTGTTTAAAGAGGGATAGTTCGTTTCGTTACTTTATCAAGAGCAATTTCTTAATATGTACAATTTATGGTGGTTCTATATTAGCCTGGTATTCCTTAAATTTTTAATTGGAAAATGAGCGTAGTAAAAAAATATGTAGGCCTACATTGTTCTTTTATTGGACACCAATAAAAAAACATTGTACCACAGAATATACCGATTTTAGAATTGTTATTTACAATTAATTCAAAGAAACATCGCTTTGGGGAGTCCTGTCAGTGTTCTAATTAGATCCCTTTGCACGCCACTTCGCCTGTGTACACACAGGTGTGCGGTCAATTTCGCCAGTTCGGCAGTGCCTGAGATATGGCAGGTCGTCGGCGGCGCGGTGGCGGTGCGTGGTGGTGGTAGTGTTGGGGGGGAGGGCGGTGGTGGGGGGGACGCTTCGTCGGTGCGTGTGCGTGCGAGCGCCGCCGCCGCGACGTCGTCGATCAATACGCGCCAGCACGTGGACGCCGACGGGGAATTACCCGGTTTGGGGATTTTCGTTCGAGGATGGGGGGAATTCATGTGAGCCATCCGCGTGTACCTGTAGTGATAACTGACTGATTTTGCGGCGAATCCTTCGTCGGGGAGTTTTGAAGGAGGTGTCTAAATGTCGACGCGTTTACAGTTTTGATTTTTTATTATCTTATACTCCTGGGGAAAAAAGGAGACAAGAGGGTATAAATATTACTGTGAGGGCTGATACACTTTTGGCCAATACCGATTCATTCAACATACTTGCTGTTTATATGCAGAATTCAGTTCTGCGGCAGGACTAGAGGAGATTATAAACACAACTGTTATAATTATATAGAACTATTTTCGTAAAATCTTCTTTAGCGAGCAACTATATTCATTGTGCGGAACGAAGAACCATGCCCTTTTCAAAATTAGTGTGCGATCATGAAACAAAATTTTAGTTTCCACCACAAGGATAATTCTCTTAATATCTTCCTGATTTTCCCTATATTCTTCACAATCATATGTTATTTTAATTTCAATCTTAAAATTCAGAGTATGCTAGTGTTTATATAGAAAATACCGCAGATGGTCGTGTTACTTCCCCTATATAGGTAGTTTCAGTTGTAAAAGCTTTTTTATCATTCTGCACGAAATCAGCCTGTTTTTTGTTCTCTCAACTGTACCAAAACCGATTCTTTTTTGTCCTAGGACTGAAAAATCATCTGGAGAATTTTTTAGGTCCTAGTACTGAAAAGTCAGCTGTTCGCTATGTATATTATTATTAATTTATTAATGTTGAGAAGCAGAATTTTGAAATTCAAACGTTATTAAGAGCATTGTTTGTAAATAACATAAAAATGTAAACACTGCATATTACTAACTTTGTAAATATAACCTTTTACATCTTTATAGTTAGACTAATATTTTTAATGATCAAAAGTCAAATTTCGCATTATGATAAAAAACTTTGTTCATCACTCGGAGCAAAAGTGTCTTTTTGATGCTTAATCGTTTTTAAAAACTCAGCCGAGTTTTTAAAACACGATTACGCACCAAAAAGACTTACTTTTGCTCCTAGTGATGAAAACTACTATTATTAAATGTCAAAATAAGAATATTTTGTTGGGAAAGAGCAAAAATAAAATGTCACAAGTCCTTAAACATCCAGCTGTTTGTGATTGGTTGGATTCTTGGCTGTGGGAGGAACTGAAATCTGCGTTTCGACCGTACATTTATTTTGAACGGTGTATAGTGTAATTGTAAAACTCGTAGGAATTCAAGGACTAATGGTATTGTCAAAAGGAAGGTGCACTTGCGAGCGGAGTATCTACATAAATGTAAATATTTATGCTGCTTTTTCAAACACATTTGTAAACATATAGGGTAGATAAGATAGTTTAAGTCCAATGTCAGAAACTTTATGTAAAGTAAACTTTTAAACAAAGTATAAATATTAGCGTTGTTTGTTTTTTAAACTTGGTAAACCAGTTTAGGTAACGTGACTGTTAGGATTCAATTAAAAGGGGAAAGATCCTGCAGAGCCACGAGTAGGCCCTATACAGTTCACGAGTGGTTGATCCGACACTGTCTATTTAATTCAAAGAAGCGACTTGATTTTATGAACCTTGAGCGACGACATATTACCGACATTAATTTAAATTTTAAAGATGATTTCATTATAGAAAAAGGTTCCGCTACCTATACTTTTGACGCGCATGAATTGAAATCCAAACTAGGAAATAGCTCTTTAAAATGGTTTTGGATTGACTCTTGTGCAATAGTAAGGCCAAGGCATGCTCCTTTTCTGACATTAGGTAATTACAGAATTTTTCAGACGATGTATCATCAGAAAATTTACACCGGTAGTCTCACTTGAGCTGATCAGAAGGAAGTAGATGTATGGTAAATTCTATCAAAATCTTATTTGATCCATTGTCTTTTACACGTATCAGTTTTAAGCATAAATTCATTGTCTAGTTTTTTAACAGTGACTAGGACGAGATTCCATCCCATACACATTCTTTTCGTCTGAACCGCTTGTAAACCCAAACCGGTGTTACAACCGTGTTGCGATCCTACAGTAGTTTACAGTCAATTTCCATACGGCTCATCTCGTTATTAGTCCCTGTTGGCTCTGAATATTTTCATATTAAGTATGGATGAATTACACGTGATTAGAGCGATCCATTGTAACTTTACCTTTGTATATAATAGATATATAAACCTGAACCGTCATGTGATACGCCGCGTTGTCGGCCATTGTTCTTGACCGCCCATCACTGATAGGCGTTGACGTTGACGGCGGTGTAAGTCACTGTAAGGTCGCGACACGTCACACGTGCAGACGTCACTGTGACGCGTTTGGATCCGCTCCAACAAAGCTGTTACCGAATATTCCACGGTTGCCCCGGGTACAAAGTGCTAGAACATAATGGAACCATAGCCTCCGACTGTCGTCACCACTAAGTTGAATTTTAGTTTCATTTCGCGGTTTATGAGCAAAGGTACAACTTATTGTACGTAAGGTTTTTTACATCATCATATAAATTGGAAACTCCATAACAATCAGCATAGTGGTAGGATGTTAAAAAGTTTCAATTGGAAACATGACATTATCTATGACACGTCCATCAGGTGACATTGTACGCACATGAAGATATTTTTCTAGCTATTTACGAATGTAAGGAGCGGCAAGCTGAATAAATCCAGTCTTAGCAGGTTAATTTTAGAGTCGCTGGTGATGTAAAGGGAGGGGGTGAATGTAACTCCCACGTTTCCTCCCACTCACCCCCCTTCCCCCTCCCAAACCCCCTCCCCCATCGCCCACACGCGCGGGTGCGTCTGTCTGTCTGATGTTCGTTTGTCTGTCCGTCTGCCCGCTTTCAACAGCAACTACCCAATCTTCTTTTGTCCAAACGCCCGCACAGTTTCGTATTCATTCATGATTTTTCCATTCATGTGATGATAATTTGTTCAATGAGCTACAACAGGGAATATAAATGCAATTTTACATGATGAGTTGGGCCTAATTATTTTTTAATTAGTTATATTTTTCAAATCGAGGAAGTAAAATTATTGTTAATACCGGTACTGAACTTGTATTTTTGTTGTATTTTGGCACACAACTGCATATACAGCTTTGCACAGGCAAAATGCTATAGATATTTTTTTAGTGTCCAGTACCCAGAAATGATATAAATTAATTATATAAAAAAAAATCAATTGATACCTTTACTAATTAACGGCTACCTCTCAATCTATCGGCAAGAGCATCGAAGCAACCAAGCAGCAATAAATTCACTCACACGGCGAAGAAGTCTTGCTCTTTGTTGCAAAGCAAATATAACAATTTAATCATGCGTGGCGACAAGGAAGTACGGTAGGTGGAGACTAGTTGTTCTCTAGTCGAAGGCTGAATAGTTTAAACTCGCTTGGCAGCGACAACACAATGGATGACGATGACACATCGACCAGTGGCAGCAGTTGAGATAATAGTTAACTAATGACGCTAGTCGTTGCACGGCTTGAAGCTTCCAAACTTTGAACATTCTCGCATTTTTAAAAAGTGCCACGCACTCTGAGAAGTATTCATAAACATAGATGCAAAATGGACCTAATGTTTTGATATGTCAATTAATTGTCTTACTTTGTAATTTGAATCGTTTTATTTCTTTCCCAAAATGTTCCTAAAATTACAATAAATTTATAACAAGGGTTCAGCCAACTAATTTGGATTATACAGTATATCTAAATTTACATGTTTGTTACCATCTTACAGTAGGCCTACGCACTTTTTGTGGCACGGTACGTATGTCCGTATGTCCGTATGTGAAAATATTTTGTAAGTTTACCATGAGTCTTCTTTATCTAATACGTATTTTCTTGAAACAGATAATACATGTAATACTTGTACTGTAGTCCTATAGATTTCGTTGGATCATGATAATCATTTAATAAATAAAATGTGTACGGTACATCGTAGGAGAAACTCGTGTATACCAATATAAAGGTTGTCCTATATATGAGAAGAATCTCATTTCAATTCACATTGGCCGTCAAATTATACATTACACTTTTCTTTTCCATAAAGCATTGAAAATAAGGCAAAACATTGTATAAATGACGTTATAAAATAACTCAATTTTTCTTGTTTTAAGATTTTTATGATAAATTTTATTTTCACTGTTATATAATAGAATTATGCGGGCCACAAATCTAGGCCTAACGTTAATCTACAAGAAAACATTTTTTTAAACAATATTAACAGGGGTGAATAAGACTATTCACGCTAGCACAATCCGTTATATATATCGTATGGCTAATTTAGCCAGCTACCAGGTTTTAAGAATAGGAAAATAAATTCTGCGGTGCAGAGCACCTGAGTCAGTACGGTATATTTTAGGTCCAACCCGTTAGAAATTTCTTTATAAACTCCCTCTTGAAGCTGACACATTTCGCCTCCACACACCAGACACCAGTCGAGTCAGAAGTCGCTACCTCAGAGAGGCAGAGATCAGAAACCCGCAGACGACCTTGAATGTGAAAGTGCGGCCAGGTGGCTCCTCAATAGAGGGGTGGCTGCATCCCCTGTCTGCTAGGCAACAGTTCAGGCAACCCTCCCAGACATCGCCCGGCGAACAAAGAATGCACAGTAGGCCTACTGCCCGCAACATAACTATATAAACTCGAAATTCTCTTGTTTATTTTATACAACTAACCTGAGATTGATAGTAAGCGAGTTAATTCACCAAACTATGTTAGAAAAACAACAGTTAAAGCAAAGAATATAATTTGATAATAACCATTTTCCAACAACCTCTGGTAGTCACTTACTTCATTTTCGTTAAAAAATTTGTGTCTCGAAGTTGTATTCTATGTATAGAATTATTAGGCTACACAAAAAAACTCATCCTCTTCGACGAACAGCTTGTTTTGAAAACTATCTAACGCATTTTATTTGCGTTTATTCATACCAGGGAACTCTACGGTTGAGAAGTTCAGTTTAGAATAATGAAAACAAATCGAAATATATCAGTCCACACTTGGGATTACTAAGGTAGGGTTGAACAAGAAGTTAACATTGCAGTAGTGATGCAGTTTGTTTACGTATGGTAATGTGCGGGATTTATCTGAAGTTTCTCTTGAGGTGTGAAGTTTCAGGGAGTATATTTTTTACTTAAATAATTATTTACACTCCAATTAAATTATGTTAAACGATGCATGATTAACAAGCGATAATTTTAACCATAGTTTCACAAAGCAATTAAGTTTTTAATTTTCTACGATATGATTGGGTTAATAAAAGTAAAGAGACACTTAAAAATAAAATAAAATAAAAGTCTCTTTAATGAATAGTCTATATTTTTATATAAACTTTCTCTCCGTGTTTGCAATGAAATGGCGTTCCAAATGATCGTCACATATAGCCTAACATCAGTCTTCACTAACGTGATCGTAATCTTTTTTAATCGGGTTTGAAAGACAGAACATAAACATTACATTCTCCACGCCAAATTTTAATTAAGACATTTGGAATTGCTCCAATGTCAAATTGCCACAGCCAAAACGAATGGCCAGGGCTATAATTGTACCAAGTACGTTTAGTAGCAGGACCGAGTGCAAATCTGGCTTCGTTCAATGTGAAATGAGCCATGATTACGATTACAGAATCTTTGTTACAAAATCCTACCGTGCCATAGACGGTCAGCTGGAGCGATAGAAATACGTCTACTTTTTATTCATAAATTAAACATATTACAGTACAAATTATTTACGTCTGTTTTGCTGTAATTATATATTTTTTAATATAGACCTAACACAAAACGTTATTTTTGTGTTTATAGATCTAGATTATTTTCGGTTCTTTCAAAATATCCCCAATGTTTGCAGCAAAGAGGAGGTTTCAAAGTTTTGCCGTATTGTCGAAGTTTTCACCATGTTAAACCAAACAAGGATATAGTTTTCAGTAAATTAGGATTTAGTCAGTAAATAATAAATATAAATAAGACAGATTATTGCAATTTGTAATTTTCGCCCCTAACTTCCATTATTTCGCCTATGTAGATCGCTCACTGGTCGAAATTCGACCAAGATTTCAGTTAATCTAGACGGGGGCCTTCGTATCGTAGGCCTCGCCTGGACCCAGTTCACTTGGTTGGAAAACATGTTCATAACGGAAACATCTGTTTATCCTGATTTTCTATAGCATTCATAAATACACCAGCTGTCTAATGATTCAATCAATTACCCTTTTTCCTTAAACATTGAAACTTTGATAGCCTGTAGTGCAAAGCAATGGGGGCCGATGTGAATTTTAATGAGATTCTTGCTCATCTACACGACAATACCTTCCAGACGGTATGCGCGTATTTCTCCTACGATGCACTGATGCATCACTCAAACTGAGGAAACCTAGGAAATGAATCATGCTTACCTATTAATATTATAGATTTTGTATCTGCAGTGAATAATTAAAACTTCCTTTTGATTGAGAGTCTGCGAACTTTCAGACACCACTCGTGTTAACTATTCTTCCCGAAGTTAACTATTTTGACCCAAAACATTGCAAGACTATGCTGCGACTGTTCGCGAACCGTCTGGGTGCATCGGCGTCGCCGGGCTAGGATGGGATGCCAGCCCCCGAATAGACGTGAGATCTTCGCTCCAATACACTATAAATAGCCCCGGCGACGACGCCTTGGACGATCGCGTCGCGGCGCCACATCCGTCCATCCGTCCAGGCGGCACCGCTCCCGTGACAGGCGCCACGACGTCCAGCAAAAATGCTGCTAATGGCTCACTGCATTTTTCTGTTTTATGGTTTCGTAAATGTTTGAGTGTATTAAACTTTGAACGAAATATAATGTGGTTCACAAACATTGCTCAACTCAACAGCATATAGGCCCGTTATAAGTAGTATGAATTCCCCTTGAAGTTCTGTTTGGTATCGCAGTGCTTAAACTCAATCTCCTTCTTTAAATATAAATAACTAATTGTATATTTTAAAGTAAACTTTATCTTTTTAACCAATGAGGCGTATACTGTACATTGAATTAATTTTCTGATATTGTAGGTCAACAATTTGTCCTCTTAGAGCGCATAAAAGTATTTATAGAGATATATGAAGAGTAGAGACGAATATAGTGCAGCCTCTCGGAGAGTAGGTTGGCAAAACAATGGAGAGTTTGAATAATTAATTTTTAGCGTCGTCGACGGCGATCTGGGGTCATCGTCATCGGCGTTTGCGCGAACCTTCCATCATTGTGTTCGCTAGAGCGGATTTCGTGTTCTAGTTCTAGTTCTATGTAGTTTGCAAGTTTTAATTAAAATTTCTAGCCTTAATCACCTACCTCGTTTACAATATGTATGTACACATACAGTGTAATAGTGTAAACTTCAAGGTAGAAAGTGTTTATTTACCGGCAGATTTTGTAAAAAAATTAACAAAGATTCTACTGCACTTTCAAAAGACACGATTTAATTTAATGTTCGTTATTGATGGCCTCAGATTCTTTAAAGACTCTCAAACAATCATTGAGATTGGGAGATATCTTCTTCCCATAGAAATTCCAAACATGTTATGATTTAAATGAAGATGCAAATGCACATTTAGCACAGGTAATATTACTGTATCATAAACGACTATCTGCTATAAAGGCATACGAAATCGGTGTAGATTTTATTTTTGTGAAAATTAACAGTTAAATCCAAAATATCCAAAACGGGAGTAAAACAGTTAAACCGCACCGATGCCTATTAGTTGGTCACAATAATTAATCAATTGCTTTCGTTGAATCATATTAACTGATCCCAGATATCCCAATCCCAAGCCCGGCTGCCGTGGCGGCGGCCGGCGCGGCGCGGCGGGCCGATCAGCTGACAGCTAGGATGTTCCCGCCAGTTTGGTGACCCCTCTGTCATGGTCAGTCGGTGACCCGCCGCCCGTCCTACTCCAAGGTCTAAAGCCTTCCAGCCTTTGTTTTTTAGCGCCACTCCAGTAACTTTCCGTTCCGCCACATCTACAGTGCATTGAATCGTAGGCTATAACACACTTTTGCCGCTTTGAGTGTACAATGTGACAATTTTAGTTTGTTTGTTCTCTAAGGAAATCAACAAAACCTTCTATCTTGCGTATTTATTGACATATATCGATAAAATTTGGCATGTACATTCATTAGGAATCGTTTAACTTATATTTGCTTAGAAAATCCATATGGCGGCAAACCTACGCACTCACCCCTATGGGGTTTATGGGGAAAATGAAAATAACACCATAATATGATAAAATTTGGTATGTACATTCACTAGGTAGGGTTTAACTTACATTTACTAACAAAACCCACATGGCGGCAAACCTACATACTCTCATCGCCATGGATTTTATGGGGAAATAGCAAAAATACTAAAATTCCATTGGAAATTCGCTGAGTACGCAGGTCTGCTGCGACGACGGCGGTATTTTCTTTAACCAGATGAGGCAGATATGTATCACTCAATAACATTTAGGCCTATTGTTGTATTCTGCAAATTTATTAAATACAACTCAACTGTTTTAAATGCTTTCTTCCTCACTTTTACAATTCGGTCAGTATACTTAGATTATATAAAAGAATTGTGAAAATAAATACATTTGTACCTACCTAATAAATTTTCGTGTCGTAACATCTTGTCCCAGGTAACATTTTGTCCCAGTAACATTTTGTCCTAAATTCCTCAGATGCCCAACTCTCTACCTGCTCCCTAGTAACATTCTGTCCCAAAAATTATTTGACAGGTCTTCACTAACTGAGGTCAAAACGCCACTAGCCTGATCAGCTGGTACATGTTATTCTTATGGACATCAGATTGATTACTTCACCGGCCTGACTCAAAAGCGGCATTTTCCAACATCAAAGGAATGAAACAGCCCTTAAAAATGTTCAGTGGATGTAAAGAGCGTAAAAAGATCATATTGAATTTTCACTTCCAAATGAATGTACAGCCTTTCATAGTACAATATCCTATACTCTAATACGAGTAATGTATGTTTGTATGTATGTATATATATATGAATGTATGTTTGCACACGTATCTCAAAATCGGCTCGAACGACTTTCTTAAAATTTTTGCAAATAACTTAGTTCTGGGATAAAAATAACGTATAAATACAGGTCTCTATTTCAGGAAAAATATTAATTCGTAATAATCATAAATTGACGTTTTAATCTTTTAACATTGGTCGAATGGGGTTAAAAATCAAAACAAACAAACAAACAAACAATGAAAACAGTGGAATGAACTGTCAAACTGTAGGCCTAAATATGTAGTTTGCGACTGCGAGCCAGTTAGTAAATTATAAAATTGTACTATAATAACAATAGTTTAACATCGTACTTGATATTGCTGATTATGAATATTGACATAAATGAAAGTTATGTAAAAGTATAAAACAATTATTTAGTTTGTAGAATTGCAATTAAATTTTTAAATAAAACAATTAATATTTTTTATGAAATTAGCTGTTAGTCAAATAGGTAGATTCCCTGTGTTACAAATTCAACATGTGGTTCAACAAATATCCACCGCAGTGCAGAACCCGTAGGCCTACAATGAAATAGTCTGAAAAGCGAGTGAGCGAAGTGAACGAGCTCGTCTTGGTTTTGAACAAATCTTTTGCTACTTGTTACTTTAGCGCACTGTCTGTAACTGATATTACAATACAGAATTGTTTAAGTGTTCACCGAGAAAATGCTCGGCCCCCAGGTACTTAATGTTTAACTAAATAACAGTTATGTAAAAGTATAAAACAACTAATCAATTTGTAGAATTGCATTTGAATTTAAAAACAAAAGCTTTAGTAAGAATGATGATAAGGGCTGTTAACTTAATAATTAGAATCTACGTGTTAAAGATTCAACATGGGTTTCATAATGAGTAACATGGTAGTCTCACAAGCCCGGCTATTTCGCTGTTGTCTTGTGTTCGGACTCTCAAAATACAGCTGGCGGCTGTGAAATGAAATGGAACAGATTTCCGGGAGTTTAGCCGTCCCGTGTGTCTACGACCTTTAGCGCTGTTTTGACACACACTACCGAATCCTATACTATAATACGAGGAATATCTGAGGGGATGTGTGTTCCACGATCTCGAAATCTAGCAGTTAGATTTTGCTTAAAGTTTGCATTAAAGAGTGTTTTGGCCCAAAAATAAGTTAAGAAACAGCCTCGACCCCAGGAAAAATCGAATTTGGTCTATAATTAAGTTTTAAAATTGTAATTTTTAACATTAGTCTTATGGGTTGCTATTTTGGTAACGGAATAACAACGAAATGTAAACAAAAAGAAAGAAACATTAATGTTAAGTAGACTTTTTGAAATAGCTGTTAACTGTGAAGAGGTATAGTTGGTTGTTGGTGGAAATTTAATGGCTTTTTTACCTTGACACTATAACAAAAGTGAATAAAAACCAACGAGCAAGGCTCGGTTAACCTGGTACTTATAGGCTATACACGGTTGTCAAGGCGTTAATTTTTGTAACTATCAAATAACACCGTACTTTTAATCTGCGCCCCTCCCAGGCCGGCGCTCCATGCGGCCGCATGCCGCTCGGACTTGATCTGCTCTTACTACCTGAGCTGCGTTCCTCAACCCTTGTCAAATTTTCGTTGGGACAAGATGTTACCTCGTTAGCTGATTTAATCAACTGTAAAAAAGATTGGGACAAAATGTTACTGGTTTTCCAAGAAATTCGAGTTAGGACAAAATGTTACTGGGACAGAATGTTACCGAACCTAAATTTTAACCTATTGAGGATTAATGTTATGTATTTTTAAACGGTTGCTAATTTCCTTACCAAGTTTGGTTGGAATTTCACAACCACAGCTTTGACTTTACGATATAACTACTTATAGTGCATGTGTTGCTCGACATCGAACAATTTATTTTGATACAGTAAAAAAGTTGCATTTAGTTCCAATTGCAACTAATCAATGAATTCCGACCAATCCAATATTGTGAATATCAGTGATCACCAAAAACTACAGCTGTATATTAACAAAATTTTTAAATCCTTTAACCAATCTCAATGTTATTCTAATGGGAAAATTTCAAATTTAATTTTTGTATAACGCCCTTATTTTATGTCCGATTTTCAACAATTTTCGGCGGAAACAACTATAGGCCAAGCCCTATCCAACGACACCAAAAACTTGAATGTCGGTTGAAAATTGTATTAGGAGTTCTCAATACAAAAAAAAAACCCCGTAGCGTATTAAATAAGTACTGGTATACGTGTTGCTTGAAATCAAGCAATTTATTTTAATACAATACAAATGTACTTTTAGCTCTAAATCAACAACATCATCCGACCAATCCTATATTGTGAATATCTTTAATCACCAAAACTACACATATTTACAGCTGATTATTAATCTATATTAATAAAATTAGAGTTTTGTCTGTACGTTGCTTAGAATTTTGAAATTTTTTGTTATTTTTACTTTTTATGCATAACAGAATCCAAAATCGGTGTCATCTAAATTTCTTTCCCTCTGTCTGTCTGTCTCTCTCTCTGTCATTCTGTCTGTAACGCTCATGGCTCCTATTTTGTCCTCTTTTCACTGGATAACGACTTTACCTAGGGGTCTAAATTTTTTTCATGTCATAGACTAGAGTGGTGTGAAGGTTCATTACAACTTTAATTGACTTAGCGACCTTAGGGCTTTGCCCCATAGTATGTCAAAGTAGCCAAGTTGTGCTAAAATACCAATCTTTAATCTCTTTTCACACGACAAGGGCTTTAGTAAATGATATGAAAATTTTTATTATTGTTAAATGTTGAAATTAGAACGATTTTAGCTGCTCTAAAGCATCGTTCGTCAAAAAGGCTCTCCCTCATAGTAAAAGAAATATTCAATGTTAATCTTATGGGAATATTTAATTCTACCTTTTTATCTATGCTCTTTAATCAGCTGGATTAGACAGTTTGTCATTTTCACCACAGATGGCAACACTTAAAATTTTAAATACAGACTCTTTCATATCTAACCCTTTAACTTTTCACTGGCCTAAATACAGTGAATAAAGTCAACTAATTCTTGGTTCTAAATATGAATATTAAAATAATTTATGGAAATTATTACAAAACGAGTTTTGACCCTTAAATCTTAAAATGTTTCTTATTATCATTACAAACTAATTTTAGTTCCCAATTTAGCTTTCATTGCACTTTCTGACAAAAAGAGGTGTATTTTATCAAACACAACATGTAGTTAAAACCAATGAGGTTTATAAATTGCTCAATTTTTCAAGTAGTTCGGGTATAGACGGGGCAATATTAATGTGTAAAAGCTTAATGAGTAGGTTCTTATGAAGAAGTGAGAAAGTCGCTCAAAAAACACTCATAGTACCACTGTAATTTTCATTCAAGGATCATGCTGATTGGTTGAATGGAATCAGATGGTTTAAGAACATATTTGCAGAAGTTTGTTATTGTTTTTTATTTTGTGTAAACAAACAAATATACTTATTTTGACATTTAGAAGGTAAAAAGAACGCTTCCCGTGGCAATAAGGAAAAGTAATCCCACCATCAATGCTTAATTTTTCTCCGTTTTTCGACATAACTTTTTAACATGGGATGTCACTATTTATTCGGTTTTGTATACATTGGCAACACATGAGGTTTTAGGTAAATAGGTAAAGTCTAAAGACAAAAAAATTGAATTAAATAAACCTAATATCTACACTGCGGTGCGGTGGCTATACGTTACTGACAGATGTTGCGTGGTTTTACTTGGTTTGGGAATTAAAATGTTAACTAATTTTGAATTTAGATTTAATATTGTACATGTCTGTACATATCTTTCATGGGTAGAACAAGATGCAGGGGTTCAATACATTGGATTTGACATATAGCTATCGTCACACCCAATCAAGGATTCAATATTAGATTTCATAAGAATCTATAATATTTTTTACAAGTCTGAGTTTTCTTAAATCTTCTATAAGTTTAAACTCATAGAACTATAAAGTAAATCACCATACGAATATAAATGTTTAATCAAACTGCAACAAAACCATTAATAGAAATAACTTCTAGACTAAATGAGAAATGGATTTAACAAGATTTTGACAAATTTGCCTGGTAGCTATTAAGCATAAAACTTGATATCTAGATACGTTAGAATGAACCAACTGAAGGTTATGAATTTGTGAAATCATTAATATCATTCGTTTAATAAACTGTACACACACCCCGTGCGAAGAACGGGTACTCAGCTAGTAGATGTTTAAAATGCTTTATTCAATCCCAATGTTATTTAAATGGAAAATTTTGAGATTTCAATGGTGGATAGCGCCTTTATTTTCAGTCCGATTCTCATCAGTTTTTGGCGGAAACAACTACAGACCAAGCCCTATCCAACGACACCAAAAACTTGAAAATCTTTTGAAAATTGTAGGAGGAGTTCTTAACACAAAAAAACCCTTAGCGTATTAAATAAGTATAGATATAAATATTTCGATCACTTCTCAGGAGTCGGCAAGTCTAGGGGCAGTAAGTGACATGTTCCCCCGCCTCCAGACTAACTTTGCAATATGTTTAAGCTTATGTTACCTAGTATTTCCTTCAAAATTCAGTTTGAAATCGGGGAATCATAAAATTATACTTTTCTTATATTAACTTTTCTTATATACGCCTAACATGACATTCTTCCTATTTGTACAATTTTACTTTCATAAAATGTAAAGATGAGATTTTGTACAAATTCACAATGAGGATTTTACCTTTTTTAGGAATCCTTATTTAAATCAATCAGCGAGTCAGATGACCCTGGCTTAGAGTAGGAAGTTTGTATTTGCTGTTATCTTACTCTATACTTTTCTCACGCCAGGTCAGCTGTAATTGTACTGATTTGCTGAGGTTGGAAGTTATCGTGATGTTACGTCAGCACGTGCAGACCGCTGATGTGTAGAACATGAGAATGTTCACAGGGAAAAGCTGCCTCAGCGTCAGACAGATGAGTTCACAGGTCACTAGGACTAGACGGGGTCGACAGACAGAAAAATCATGCATCAAAACTAAATTGCAAGGTCTTGACTGATGTATGGCACCTAGATCTGTTTCCACTGTTTCGGAGAAAGCAACAAAATTAATATCTTCAAGAATGCTATTGACTAATTGTAAAATGAGCCAACAATGGAAGTTAAATCAGGTGCTTTATATAACCCAAATTAACAGATAATATAAGGTTAAGTGCAGGAATTGTTCAAACTACAGCCTTTCAACCTCACCTTTCTTCAATATTCTGTTAATATCCTCTTTTTAGGAAACAAATCATGTTTCATTACTGTTCTATCTGACATCTACATATGTTGTACCTCTTTATTCTCCTTGTTCTAACACACTTTTGTTTTCTGTTACAGTACCTCGGAGAGCCTTGGCTGACATTAATGGAGTTTCACCTGGATAGTGCAGAATATTGCCAGGCCCAGCACAAATAAACAGTCTAGTGAGACAGAGGTCGAGGGGCGAGGACACGCGGCCTCATTCCAGCACCGACAGTCATCTGGTGAGCGACCCGGGAAGAAAATTCTGCCCTTGGAGGCCGTAGTTGAATGGGGTGAAAGAGTGCGAGGACCAGATTCGGGGGAAAGACAAGGGAGTGTTTTATTTCCGGCTCATCAGCTTGATGGCGTTCGGTGCGACTTTCTAAACATTATACTAGGCGAATAAATATAATTGTTCTCTCTAGCCGTGGACGAACTGCGTCTGTCTCTGTGTTCATGTACGTTCTCTGTGTTTCGGGTGAATGTGATTCCATCGGTTAGCCGAGTATTTATTTGAACTACACCGAAATTTGTGTTTTATACCGACCGCGTTTTTTTGACTCGTAGATTTTGTATATTTTTGTAGATCTGAATATTATTTTTTAAAGAGAGTATTTTTCAATCACATACCGTATTAGAGTGTAATACATCACACAAAAGTATTGTATACGAGTTTTTGTTCATTGTGCGGAATGAGTATAGTCATCGAAAACATGAGGCAGAAGGATATCCGACCCCCTCCTTGTGAGATTGAGTACAAGAACATGAAGTTCCTCATCACGGATCGGCCTACAGATCAGACCATCCACAACTACATCCAGGTATGACATTTTTGCATTACTGTGCCTCACTGATTATGATTTTAAAGTGTGTAATCTACAGTTAGTAGCGTGGGCTTCTTTATAAGAAATAAAATCACTCACTACTTTTCTATCAACATTAACACTTTATTTTGATTAATAAGTTGGGTATTTTCAGCTAATATTGCTAGCAGGTACTGGTGTAGGTTACCTCTTTTACACTAGAAAAACTCTTATCAGTTTTGTGTTATCAATGATTGGCCTTGGTTAACCATTGCTGTCATTTCCCTCTTTTATGCAAATGACCTTTCCTTAGTCTTGAGTAAGATGATATGTAACTTATTATTGAAAGTTGTATAAACTTAAGTAAAGTACCGCGTTGACCGAGCCTTGCCCTGTTAATTCAATTTTGTTATAGTATCATGGTAATTAGGCTATTAAGTTTACACAAACAACCAACTAAGTTATACCTCGTTACCGTTAACACCTGTTTCATAATGAATACTTAAAAGCCCCAAATACTTTAACGGTAGGTGACAACTGCAGCTGATTCCAAGAAAAAAAACACCAAATACATCACATTTATTTGATAGTTGCTGTTAGTTAAAGCACCAACTACATCACTGATTTGTTATTTGTTGTTGTTGATGTGAACTACCTTGTCTTATATTCTAGATTTCTTCCTTGTAAGTAAGCATAGTGATAGGGTAGTTTACACATAACATCTGAACAAGTAATTAAATCAGTTGAAACTAAAATATCTTCCGTACCCTGACCACACTTCACCATGTTCAAACATGAGAAACAAGGAAAACAGCACCAGGAAAACATAATCTTTTCTTATCACTGCCACTGACCATACAACCATATTTGTGATAATTCGTACCATTGCAGAAATTTTATCAGGAAAGATCAGAATAACTGATGGCTGCTATCCCCAACTTGGATTAAACTAACCTTGAAAAATTTCAGTGTTAAAATATCTGACAATATATGTTTTAATAGTTTTAATATGTTAAAATTTAGCCGTAGAAACAAAAAAAAAATAGGAGAACCGCATTACGTTGGAGTCAATCCAAATTCCGCCTTTCCCCCATAAGAGCAATGTTAAACGGGATGTCAAATAACTCTTTTATTTATAATCAGAAAATAATGGTTTTTGCTCTAAATAAAGGGTTCATCAAGGCGGACTTGGTTTGCAAGAGGAATTTTTTATAAAAATTAGTGTTTTTTACTAACTTGAAATAACAAAGCAAGTTTTTTACTACTTTTAAAACATTTTCTACAGAATTTTATAAATTATTATAATGAATCGATCTCGCAAAAGGAATGGGGAATTTAATTGGGATTCAAACGCTATTTATTCTGAACCAATCGGACAAAAAATAAAGAAATTATATGACAAATGCCGGGGACAAGTTTAGCATTGCTCTTATGGGAAATAAATTCAACATGGCGGCACTCCAACTTAAAGGTACTATTTATCATAGAGTGTTGTGAATATTGCTGGTGAAACCCCTTCATAAATAAATCAGAAACTTGTTTTCCTGCTAAATAAAATAAATTCACAGACAGGTGGTTTATTCAGTGCATTGGAGTATTGGAGTTGCATGTCTTTTCAAACTGTTAAAACACAAAGGCATCACAGTGGGCTTACAAAACTAAACAATTTTCCTACCTGGGGTAGGGCTAATTTTATAAATTTGTATATTTACTTTTATTATTACCAAATGTTAACCCTGGTATTTTGTCACTTCTTGTCCATAAAAAAAGTCATAAAAAAATACTTGAGGGGATGAGAAGGGGCCCCCACCTGGATGGGGTAGGAAGTCTTAATTTAAATGAATAATTTGTTCTATCTGGTGAAACTCATGGGATGGAACCATTACACAACCTCGTGATATTTATGAATTTCTAATTTTCCATCATCGTGGACTTGTGCTGATATAATTTTACTTGCTGGTTGCTACTACGCACTGTGGACAGACTGTGTAGTTGACAAGAGGTTGACCATTCAGATAGCAGGGTCATGGTGTCGGGGGCCACAGTTAAGATAACAGCTTAGTAGACAGTTTGTACTGAGATAACGGATATAAAAAAACCACTCATGATAGTCCTCTCCAGCTTGTCCAATGTCCTACACAAAGATAGCTAAACAAACTCCAAAAGGTCGCTGATAATGCTTTTACAGTGTTCTTTGCATCTGATACCTTTGCACATAATTCATTTCTTTACATTCTACTGTAGTCTTGTATAAAGCTTTTGTTTTATATATACATCCAATCTGATAATACTGTCATTGATATTTTTGTGTCAACTTAAAGAAGTGAGATTATCGGTTAGTTTGGCAATTTTTCCCTGATTTTAAAACCTGATATTGAACTTTGCAAGGTGGTTAAATCCTTCCTAAGGTGTATCGTGCCATAGTCTTGGAGCCATCTCATGGCGATGCCGATACCGGTAGTGAAAGCATGCGGCCAAGTGTGCCAGTAGTTGCAACAAAGATCACATTGAGGCTGAGGTCTGGGAAGGTAACTTTCACTGTCTCGGTTTGTGGGTTACCGTGTCAATGTGTCTCGGTCCCAATCCCTACTCTACTCTCCACTGGCTGCTGAGATTTCAACAACTCTGACTTGATATCTTGCTGTTATCAGTCTGTACGTCAATCTCGGTATGATAATAATTCACTCTGGGATTTCATTGAAATCCCTCCAGAGTGTTTTCTAGAAATCTGCTTCTCATCTCTGACTCAGTTGGTTATATAATGCTCCACCGTCGAGCTTTCCCTTCTCTATCATCTATTCTGTGTTCATTTTGTTCTTTCTTCTCGAGTTGTATAACAAACCTGTTTCTTTGACATTGACAAAGTTAAAACCGAGCAGGTCATAAGTGTTTCTTTTATGTCATCACAATCAGTATAGATATTAGGTGATCCAGAAGTTTTGCATTGTGTAATTTCTAAGCTCAAATTCTGTTGAAATTGGTTTAAACGTACGAATGACCTTTTTATTCTTGCATCACTTTTGTAAGGTCCAATGCTATGAGGAAATGAGTTTTTTTATAATTTTTTTTATTAGATGATTTTTAAATGTATGTACGGTACATCAGTAGCCAGATGTACAGCGTGAACTGGGGTAACCAGTTAAAATTTTTCATGAAATATTCTGTTATGGAATTTTTTGTTAAAGAGTAGTTTTGCAAATATAAATACTTAACCATACGTGACTTTTTTTTTTTTTTTTTTTTTGTGTGCAAGGATTTCCTCCAACAGTTTCCAACCAAATCAGTGTTGGTTGAAAACTACCATGACTGGTTTCATGAATAGAGTTCAGTGTTAAGTTGCCTATAAAGTAAATTGTTTTTATATCCATCCAATTAGAAGGACCCTACAAGCCCATTATTTCCCCATTTCATTTACATCGGTAAATCAATTTGTTTCATGTTTAACAGCTGTAAAGAGTAAACACACACCAACAAGAGCATCACCGAGGTAATGTTAAACCATGGATGCATTGGATAAAAAAAACTGCATAGAGCGTAAATAGTAAAAAGTATATGTATGAAGTTGAATTTTTTTGTCATTGTCCAAACTAAACTGCTTGATTTTGAGCAACGGGTACAATAGTGTACAACTTTATTCTAACATCTAGTAATCCAGGACAAGTTTTTAAACCAGTCTGAATGGATTATAGAAACTTAAACCCATGTCACCGCAGATAGTACCGTGTATCAATTGTTGTGAATGTTGGTTGCAGAAACTGAAGAAGCACAAGGTGCGGGATGTGTGGTGAGGGCAGTATATCGATTGATGATGAATGTTGGTTGCAGAAACTGAAGAAGCACAAGGTGCGGGATGTGTGGTGAGGGCAGTATATCGATTGATGATGAATGTTGGTTGCAGAAACTGAAGGAGCACAAGGTGCGGGATGTGTGGTGAGGGCAGTATATCGATTGATGATGAATGTTGGTTGCAGAAACTGAAGGAGCACAAGGTGCGGGATGTGTGGTGAGAGCAGTATATCGATTGATGATGAATGTTGGTTGCAGAAACTGAAGGAGCACAAGGTGCGGGATGTGTGGTGAGAGCAGTATATCGATTGATGATGAATGTCACTTGCAGGAACTGAAGAAGCACAAGGTGCGGGATGTGTGGTGAGGGCAGTATATCGATTGATGATGAATGTTGGTTGCAGAAACTGAAGAAGCACAAGGTGCGGGATGTGTGGTGAGGGCAGTATATCGATTGATGATGAATGTTGGTTGCAGAAACTGAAGGAGCACAAGGTGCGGGATGTGTGGTGAGAGCAGTATATCGATTGATGATGAATGTTGGTTGCAGAAACTGAAGGAGCACAAGGTGCGGGATGTGTGGTGAGAGCAGTATATCGATTGATGATGAATGTTGGTTGCAGAAACTGAAGGAGCACAAGGTGCGGGATGTGTGGTGAGAGCAGTATATCGATTGATGATGAATGTCACTTGCAGGAACTGAAGAAGCACAAGGTGCGGGATGTGGTGAGGGTGTGCGAGCCGACCTACAAGGTGGAAGAGCTCAAGACGGAAGGCATCAATGTGACGGACCTCGCGTACGACGATGGAACCTCCCCGCCAGCCGAGGTCAGTACAACCGAACCAAACCTAACCTCATTACGAGTTATCACTTTATAATCAATCGCAATATTCATTATATATGTTTGCTAAGTTATCTTTTAACACAATAAATTATAACGCCCTAGACCTGCAAAGCTGAAAATTCACTGCTGTAAAAGGGTATAACACCTGTATGCATACTATCTGTAAGTTCTGCCACATAACTTGAAGTATGAATTTGTACTAGACGTATGAATTCAATTCAGTGTAAAGCATTGGATGATCAGCTGTTCCATTGATATTAAAATATTATGTACTGTAAGCCCAATATTTTTGGACAAGTACCCCCCCCCCCACACCCATCAATTTATATTGCGTATTTTGTAGCACCGTAAGTTTAGTCTTTTTCAATATATTATACCAATCCTCTAAAATAGATCGCACCTCAAAATCTACTACTTATAGTTGCATTGGAACCTCGGCTTAGGAATGAGCTTACGGGCTATTTTGAGGCTGCTGGCTCACATGTAAATTGGTCGGTTTTAGCGAATTTCCCTAAAGGGAATACGCTATTACGGTAGTAGCCATGGTAAGACCTAAGCCCGGGACCACTTTACTTTTCCATTTTGAGATCCCCAGAAGCCAAAAACACCGTTCGTTCATTTTCATATGTATGTATATATATATATATATATATATATATATATATATATATATATATATATATGTATATATGTGTGTGTGTGTGTGTGTGTGTCCGTGGTATCAATAACTTTTGAAGCGGACCTCCGATTTTGATCAAATTTGGTACGAAGGTTTAAGACCAAGTCTATTTTCATGATTTCGCAAACCAGCATTGTCGGGTTATGGGAACGGGGTTTTATGGGGTTTCAAAGGGGTCAAAATTGGGTTTTTGGCATTTTTGGATCTCAATTTTAAAAATTCATCAATTTTAACTAAAACCATTCAAAAGAGCTTAAACAAACAAACAATTTGGTATTTTGAATTTTTAACTTAGCTTAAATGGTTACGGAGAAAATCTAAAAATGTGTTGTCCATGTTATTCTTATGGGAAATCAAGAAAACCCTATATCTTACTTATTTATTGACATAACTTAATCAAATTTGGTATGTACATTATCTAGATAGGGTTTAACTTATACTTGCTTACAAAACCCATATGGCGGCAAACCTACATACTCACCCCCTTGGGGTTTATGGGTAAAATAAAAAATTGTTAGAGCTTGATACAATTTTGTGTTTACATTCACCAATTATTGATTAACTTAGATTTTCTAACAACACCCCATGGCAGCAAATCAACATACTCGATCCTATGGTGTTTTTATGGGGAAAGTAAATAATCTGAAATTCCATTGGAAATTCGCTGAGTACGCAGGTCTGCTGCGACGGGGGTATGCGACGGGGGTATTTCAATATGTCCAGGTAGCTCATAAATGAGCTGGCAATACCATATTTTGAGAAAATTGTTAGCATACTGTAGGGGATAGTGTGAAAGTAGGATATATTCAGAATTGTTAAACCTGTCCCATATCCAAATACTTTTTTTTACAAAAAGTAGCAGTTCTGTAAGTTAATTTCAATAATTCTACTAATCCATTCCAAATTAAAATAGGTGTTTAAAAACATTAGTTCAAAAAATTTCAACATAGCAGTTAAATTTTTTCATTCCATAAACCTTCATTTGTTCCTTTTGAAACATTTCAATGTTATACGTTCCTGTCTCGTGTTAAAGTTTTTGTTGCTTAAATGAACAAGTAGTGTACAGGACAAGAGCCTAAGTCAAAGCCCTCCCCAGTGAACAATACACTACTGTTATTATATTTTGAAGTTAAGACAAACTTATTGATTTAGTAGTACAGTAGTGCGAATGTAATACAGAACGTAATAAGTATCCCAGACAGACATCAAACCTGCAACCCTACAAGTACACAGTATCATACTTATAAGGCTGCTCCCAAGTGCGTCTTGTTACCCTAGTCAGTTTACCCCCTTCCTACCACTCTGTCATCCCGTCTGATTTAAAAGTATCACTGAAATATTTTGCCACCAACGCGCCAAGATATGTAACATCATTTTTATGCTACCCTCCTAGTTAATAAAGACAGGCAAGCAACTAAAAGCTATTTAACCTTTCGTGAAGAAGACTAAACTCTGACTGTCCAAGGTTTGTTTTTAACCTTTTACATTTCAAATTTTTTCTGTTATACCACAATTCTTTTCCTTCGTTAAAAAATATTGAAACTAAGTGTTTAAAAATGAGAGAAAACTACCTCCCTATAATGTGCATGAAGGACCTCTATCACTGCTTAAGTCAGTGATCAAGGGCTTAATAGGAACGTGAAGGGATTGCAATTTTCTTTTTGCCCAAATTTGACTTAAAACATTATTTTATTTTAGTTAAAATAAAAATAAAAAATACGGAGTGTCTTCTTAATTTAAGGATTTGACAAAATACAGTAAACTCCAGCTATTTTGGAAATACGCCAAATCAGAACACATTTTGTGGAAAAATAACAATTTTGTTCCTTTAATGAAGAATGGGGGGAATCCCAATTGTCGATATTGCTTGGAATTCACAGATATTAGACGCAATTCCGTCACCATTTTTACTGCCTTTCTGTGGTTTGGTTGTTGACAAGTTTTATGACAATGTTCTATCAGTAATTTCCATCATATAACACAGCTCCATAATTCCATGGCTAGCAAATGCTTTTTCCAGTCAAATTGGCATTGGGATTGTCCATGGGGTATCATATGCCCTGTTCAAGTTAATGGCAGGATTACACGAATAAGTAATAAATACACACACCAACAAGAGCATTACAGAGGTAATGTTAAACCATGGATGAACTGGATAAAAAAATAGCAATAATTAGCAATAATTTTTAATTCCACCTACTTCAAAAATTTACTAAACCTAACTGGGTCCTATCTTGATAAGTTTAGGCAGTGGGACTCTTCTGGAATGAGGGACTGATTGGGAATTAATAAATGGAAGTCACCCTGTAAGCTCCAATAACCGTTACCCTCAAGACAAAGAATATGTGATAGTTTATTGTATAATTAGATGGATAACAGAAAATTTACTATAAACCAGTTCATTATACCATGCACAGCAGTATAGAATTAGTTTTTAGAAAATTTTGTATAATCTAATACGAACTTGACTGTTAAAAATATAAAAAGTAATTCATTCTGAAAATTACTTGGGATAAATAATTTGAAACGTCAGAAATTTGAAATTAAGTTATAATGTGAAGTACAGTTCTTTCTTGTGTAAAAAATTATTACAGAGCAACATAAAAACTTATTTAAACATTTAAAAGAGTAAAACCTAAAATATTTTTACTCCTGGATAAATCTTGCCTGGACATGAAGCACGGACAGATATACGTATCCATTCACTTGTCTACGCAGACGGCAGGCAGTCTTGCATTAGATCAAATTCGTATTAGAAAAACTAATATGATGTCTGGTTCAACCACAAATTATGCTCAAAAACCTAGTGTTATATTTACTGTAAATAATGCAAGTATTAAGAGAAACCAAATTAAAGAAACTGTTCGGTTGTGATATGTTGACGGAGTATGGCTAGAAATATTAGTGTTAGTCGCTATCACATATTAGTTACCCTATGCATCAGTTACCTTTGAAAAACTAATATGAAAAACCTAGTAATTAAAATATTCGGCCATCCCTTCTTATAGTTGTTGTAAATATCTATTGGTTTACCATACAAAATCTAAGAAAAACTTATTGAGCATTATTACTAACAAAGTAGGTCCGTAAAGGAGGGTAGTGTAGTCATTTATTCGACTTTACAAAAGATTAAAAAGGTAGGCTAATGTGCTTCAATAAATAAGTCTTACCTGACATATTCGACTTCAAGCGCAATATTCTCAAAGCTATCAGTAATCCTCATTAACGATAGGCCTAACTCAGACGTAAAAAAATCACATGAATGCAGACTAATAATTCTTGTAAACAAATGAATTAAATAGTGCATCAAAACTAAGCAGTGTAAAAATTTTTTTTCCAAGTCCAAATTATTTTGTATTTAGCTTTACTAAAATATGTTTTTAATAAAACATTAAAGGTCGTAGTTTAATTAAACTTAGTCTAATAAAAATACACCAAAGAGACGATTATTTGAAGTACAGTAGAACCTCGATAGTTCGACACTCCTTATGGTTCACACAGTTCCTGACACCCTAACATGTCAGTAACGACCGATAGTGTCCATGTTGAAGAGTGACAAATGTAAAAACAAAAGGCGAAAATGTAAACAAAAGTGACGAATGATTTGAATATTGGTTGAATATATGGTTATGTTCAAGTTCAATTAAGTTGTGGTTTCAATCAAATTTAGTGTTTCCTAAATTCAACTCATGATTTTTATTCTCCCTATGTTAACATTTCCCATATACTCTTTATAGTTCACTATTTATAGCCAATAAACAGTTCAATGAGACTACAAAAATTGTTTTTAAAAGTATACATTTCTTTGTATTTGTAGACACTTGTGCTTTCTTTGCCCTTTCGTAATAGGATTTTCAATACAGAACACTGAATTAGTAATTAGTAACTGTTGAGATGTTTGGATAATGAATTCTGCTTTACTGTGTGTATGATAATTTAAAGCCGTAACAAAACTATTAAAATAAAAAAGAGTATAACTCTAAGAATATGTTATGAGTTAGAGTATCTAACTACTAGGGTAACTAATATGTGTGTTTACGCCATTCCAGAGTAAATACACCAAATATATAATTTTATACATTTTTTATACATATTTTATAATTTTATTGAATTTAGAGAACATTGACCTGTTTTTCTTTTTGCAATTAACTTATTGTTTAGTAATGATGGTAAAATGATGATAACATGTGTTAGAAAAAATTTCACATGGTCTCCACTAGCATTTAACCTTGGAGCACTATCCGGGTATTTATGATTTTCACCGGCTTTTTCTTTTTAAAATAAATTTCATATTTTTGAAAATGAAAAAAGAGTTGATAAAAGTAGAGAAAGGAATATTTGACCTAGTATAAGTAAACTAACGCAAGGTTAGTTAAATAAAAACCCTGTCTGTAGGATGGTAAAATTTAATAATTTTGAATGGATTTTTTTTCAAGATCCTTAGTTAATTAAAATCTTCTTTTGGATTCTCCATTTGACACAAGTGTGTAATAGAGTACTAAGAAAGGTCATATCCTACACAATGATAGTAATACAGCTTTTCAAGGCGAGTTCAACTGATGTTTTTTTTAATAAATGATCCTCATGCATACCCTGAAAATTTGTTGATATTTATAAAATGAAATGTAGGTAAATATAAAAAAATTAATTAGGTTATTTATAAAATGATAAATAAATTGAAATAAATATAGTATAAACTATGGGTCATGACGGACACGGGTCAGGTCGCAGAACCGGTTCAAAAAAAAATTTGTCGACGTTCACGGGTCTGCGACCTGACCCGTGTCCGTCATGACCCATGCGAGGGATAGGCCTATTCGTGACTTAATGTACTGTGTATTTTGTGTGTGTTCGTGTAAATTATTTTATTTTAACTTTTGACAACGACCATTTGGATCTGCAAGTGTACTGTGTTTTGATAATGGTTTAGTTAAACCGAAACATATGTCAACATAAGTGGGATGTTTCAAGTTTAGAACTGCTGACGGAAAAAGGTAATACAACCTATATTCTTATAATATTGCAGTTCTGGGGCTATACAAAATGAATTTTAAATATAGTTTATCCTAGAATATTATTCATTAACAATAAAATTGCAACAATAGTTGATTTTTGTCGCTTAAAATCTTTGTTTTATCCTGTAACAAACTTTGGATAATATTTCAGTCACTTACAAAAGAAATGGCAAATAATTTGTTAAAGACTATCCCAATATATCATACAATGATGATAATAACATAGGCTATTCAGGGGTAAATATCATTAATATTAGTAATTAATATTACATAAATCCCCGGGTATTTATTAATTTTGGGTTTTTACTCTTAGTTTTAAATACTTGGGTATTTTACATCACAACCCACAGCACACCCACGTGTAACCCTCTCAGTTGTTGAACGTCTGACGTGATGTTTGCGTGTCACAGGTGGTGGACGAGTGGTTCGAGCTGCTCAAGAAGAGGTTCCGAGAGGAGCCCGAGGCGTGCGTGGCCGTGCACTGCGTCGCTGGCCTGGGCCGCGCGCCCGTCCTGGTCGCGCTGGCTCTCATCGAGCTGGGCATGAAGTACGAGGACGCTGTCGAACTCATCAGGCAGTGAGTGACATTTAGAAGAAACATTCTTTATAATAATCGGCATCCCACTAGCTCAGCGGTTGTTGTTCCAACTCAGTTCCAGACATTATCGGTTCAATTCCCGTAATGGCCATTCTCTAAGAGTTTAGGCTGCTTTTTGTTATGGTTTTTGTAGTTTTTTTGACAAATCACTTCTAGCTTAGATATGAAAAATCTACTAATTAAATGATAACTATACCGAGAAAAAATCATTGGTTTGGTGTCCATCATTGTTATTTTGAAAAGTTTTTATTTATTTGATGGGGGTAAAAACCCCGGTTGGAGACTGAATAGCTATTTAATGATTGGTAACCAATTTTAGATTTAAAATGTAGTTTGAACATAACTGTAACCAAGCAAATTTAATAACTGTGTCATTAATTTATTTGGTGCTTGCGAAAAGACACAACTGTTATATATGAAGAAAGGTCCATAATACCTGTTTGGCACAATAAGAATAATTAATTCAAATAAAAACCTTTATAAAAATTTGAATTTAAATAGTTTTTTAGGAATGTTCAAGTGTTAATCTTATCTTATCTTATTATTATTATTATTATACTCTAAAACAAGCTCCGTTTGTCCGGGCAAAGTTTTTTTTTTTTTTTGCTCCAAGGATTTTTGATTTTTTGATTGAATATGGGGGTTTTGGCCACCAGAAATCGATTGGAGCTGGTCCCATAGCTGGGAAAAATCCGGTTTTCGCGCTAGAGCTCTTTAAAGTTTCCATGTTATCCTTATGGAGATTTTTAAATTGAACGAAAATCAGCTGATAAATATAAACCAATGTGTTACATCTTAAATCTGTAGTTTAGGAAAATTATATCAAAGTGCAGCACCATTCGGCCTGGCGAGTGAGCAAAGCGAACGAGCTCTTCTTAAAAAGGAATAGGGTGAGTGAGCGGAGTAAAAGAGCTTTGTGTGAGAAAGAAAGTAATAATTTTACCGAGCTTAAGCTCGGTTCCCCTGGTACTTATTGTTAAAGCACGGTACCTAAAATTAAAACTAGAATAATATTGAATCTCTCTGTGAATTTAAACATTAAGCAGGAACAAAATAGGCTAGGCCCAAGACCTTAATTGCCTTATTTCTGCCAACTTAAGAGACAAGATTACTATTTTAATCATACTAACATAATATTTTGATCAAAATAATTTTTATTTTAGTTCTTTTATATATTTTATCAAAAAAGTGTGAAAACAAATTTAAACAACTTTTATGTTTTTTTTTTTTATTTTTAGTTTCATAAACCTGTTTTTATAGTCCTATCATATTAGTATAAAAAGGAATAAAATCACACTGAAATATTGAAAGAAATCTAAAATGAACTATTTTATAAATATTATCTACAATTTCCGTGTTGGAACATTAAACATTACGTTTGGTCTAACTAAAACAAGCATGGGATGTATTTCTCTGGGGAAGGTGAATTGCAGCTCGACCTCACATACTCCATAATTCATATCAAGACTTGGTGTAGTTGGCTTGCACAATATGTATGTAGCCGTCTTTTGAACTGGTTGCCTGGGGTCATTAAGAACAATGCAGGAAACTACATTCTATATCAGTGGAAAGAGTATGAAAGCTCTACCGTGAACATTTCTTATCTTGATGCAGTGAACATAATAGTTCAGTTCAGTGGAACTTAGCAAAGTTAAAATCTTGAATTTAAAAACCGTTTTAAAGAACCTTAAATATGAAACATTAAAATTAAACACCTTTAACTTCCAAAATGGATGTGCTGATCATACTTTACTGCGAATTAGATAAAGCACAAACATTAGGTTGGCCGATTTGTAAATTTGTGGTCGGTTTGATTAAGCCATTAAGAACAAGTTTGAAATATAATAATTTTTTTTTTTTTTCATTTAATTGTTAATTGTTCAAGATAATCCCTGGGTTGTACATAAAACTAATGTAATTCTGCTTCGCTTCTTATATTTAAGTAAAGTTTATCATTTTTATTTTTACAGGAAACGCAGAGGAGCAATCAACGCCAAGCAGCTGGCATTCCTCGAGAAATATCGGCCAAAGTCGAGGCTCAAGATGAAGAACGGACACAAGAATTCCTGCTGCGTGCAGTGAACTGCTCCCCTCCTGCGTTCTGTTTTACAATCTAACTCGAATTAAAATATTCTACAAGTTTACAGTGTTAACAACTAATATGTTAGTGATAACTCAGTTTGTATGTTCAGTCTTTCATTTGTTTCAACATTAAGCTGTACACATGTATTCGTACAAAAGTATTTTTTGTGTTATAGTATTTAAAGCGATAATTTCCAGTTATGATTCCTTATGGTGGACGATTACCATTGTTAGGCATGATTCGTTGGCAGTGGTCGGCTGCGTTTAGTTTACCGATGTAATGTTAGTTGACACTTAGCGTAACCGTTCCCGGGTCCTAGCGTAACCCTGCTTTCTCACGCTACACCGGCGTTATAGTTGTTGTCACGTTAAACTGTTACGATCTGTCTAATGTCATTGTAAATCGCCTTAAACTATTTATTTTTCAGACTGTATTTTCAGAAAAATTTTCCTTGACACTGCCAAGACCGTCGAAATGGCATAGCTCGTGGCCGATCCGTACGAACGGTGGCTCGAATCGTTACTGGAAAGATTCCCTTCTGTTCTGTCGAGTTTAGCTCATCGGTAGTAGTTCGCTTTAATTATGATTTATCGTTTAGTCTGAGATAGTAATTTAGATTTATATTTATATACTGTTAAGAACGTTTTAAATTTTAATTGTATCGGAACAGTTATTTTAAGTGGATTCAATATGTTAAGGCTGTAGTATTGTATGTACGCGTCGTTACGTTGGTCGGTCCTTCCCCATCACTGGAGCCTGAAAAGCAAATTTTTCTACGATAGGTCCAATTACATTCAATGAACAAAACATCGGGATTCAATCGTTTTATTTTTGTAACGGTATGGCTTCTATTATTATTGTTTCAGATACGTATCGTTAAAAGTCTATAAAGTGAATCAATGATTACTTATTGAAATCTACCTTGAGTATGCTTGTAAAATGTGTGATGTATGTATGAATGATCCAAAAAATTAGAAAACCAAATAAATATTACACTTGAATTATAAATGTAATAAATAAACCAATTAAAAAAGTAAAACACCACTGATAGCTCTACATTATTTCTATTCCTTATTTCTAATTTAGCTTTTTGTGTATATGTTCATAAAATTATGGTGGGTATATAACTCATACTACTTTTATTTCATCTTTCAAATTGTCTTATTCAAAACCTTATTTGCATTTAGGTAATGCATAGGGCCTATACAGAGTGTTTAAAAAAGAATCATCTAATTTTATGGGTTTATAATTTCAAAACCGATGATCATATGGACATGAGGTTATTTTTATATTAAATTATAACTAAAGAAGTTTTTATACATACCATTTACAGGTGCTCAATATAGCTCCTTTAGATGAAATCCTGTGATAGTTTTTAATGGTAGGCTTCAAAGATGAATCGGCCTTACTGTGCCTATCGATTCCGCATTACATCGCTGTCCGCCATTGTCATTGGACCTTACTGTTTGTGGGGGTTTGTAAAAGACTATTTATATCCCTCCCCTTCCAACAACATTTGTTGAACTGAAGCAGACATCGAATATATCACTCAAAACATGCTAGCTTAGCTAAGAAGTGGTACGAATTGAGCCTAGATATGAGCTGTGAATCTAAAAGGGGTTACATTGAGCATCTGTAGACGGTATGTAAAACAATTTACTACTCATCTTGTAGTATAAAAATAACCTTGTGTCCATATGAATATTAGTTGTGAAATTATAAATCTATAAAATCGGATTCGATTCTTTTTGATACACCCTGTATTATGAAGGGTGATTAAAAAGTCACTGCCAATTTTATTTTTGTTATTCTATTGAAACTATACTTGTTACATAGAAGAACAAAATAGCAAACAAAGGTAATTTAAGATCATCATGATAGTTAGGTTTTGTTGAAACATCAGGCAACAAAAACAATTGGTAGATTGATGATGGTATGCATAGTTTATGCAAAATTTGGTATTTGGGGACAAGGGCAAAAACTGCATTAGTATACAACGTTTGGAAATTAGTTTTGCTGTTTAAATGATGATGGAGAGCATAAACGGGTCATAATTTCTTTATAGGTAGTCATTTAATCTCCTTAGTGATCACTCAAAATGCAAAACTAATTTCCACAGAAAGCATTTGACAATTTAGACCGAGCTATATTAATTAATAAATTGGAACAAATAAAAATCAGTGATAAAGCCGTAACTGTAAATTGGAAAATGATAAACGCCATCCAATTTTGGATTAACTTAAATTGGATCAAAAGTTTATTTTAGATAGAGATCAGCAAGTTGAAATCATTCATCACATTATCAATATAGAAACAAAGATAAAATCTTCAACTCAGCTTACGAAACAAGGAATTCTGCAATATTCTGGAATACTCGGACCCCTCTTCATCATATACATCAACAATTTTCCAGACTATTTACCATCGGATATAACCTGTATAATGTTCGCAGACAACACCTCAATTCTTTAGGCAAAATAGCATCAAAACACGACACACTAATAGAAGATACTTTACAATTAGCCTCATAAATCTGCTCAACTCTAAACATAAAAATCAACAAATCAAAAACAGTCAACATAAATTTTTCAGCAACAAGTAAAAAAACTCAAGAACTGCCAAATCTTTTTAACTTCTATCACAACAGTACATGAAACAAAATTTTTGGTATTATAATAGATGAAAATCTAACTTGGCAAAATCATACTGATTCTCTAGAGAAGAAACTGTCTTCAGCACGTTTTGCAATAAGAAGAGTAAGATCAATTACAAACAAGAAGACTGCAAGAATAGCATATTTTGCTATATTCGAGAGCCACCTAAAATTTGGCATTATAGCCTGGGGATCAGGACCAGACTATCAAATCCAAAAACTATTTATCCTTCAGAAGAGAGTTTTAAGGACAATAGAACAGCTCTAGCACAATGATCACTGCAAACCTTTTCTCATTTCCAACCAAATTCTCACCTTACCTTCCTTATATATCCTAAATATCCTAGAAACCATAAAATTTTAAAATGAGGTCCACCTAAAGCCAGAAGTAAATGCCACAAATATAACTTAAGAAACACTGAGTTACACTACAATATATAACAACATATAGGCTCACAAAAACCAGTAAAATCCCTAAATCCCACAAATAATTGGCTCTAAATTTTTCAATCTTTTGCCCTATAACTTAAATAAGTCAATTAAAAAAATAAGCTTTCTTTGAAAAAAAAAAAAAAATTAAACAATACCTACTAAATAAATCTTACTACAGCCTTAATGAATCCTATGAAGACCATAGTGTTTATAATAGATTAAACAATTGATTGCGACTATGGAGAAGAGGACCTAGGTAAAGGTAAAGGTGGTTGTTTAGATGCGGCTGATTTTTCAGTCCAGACGCGGCCGATCATTCTGAAGCAGACGATCTTCTTGCGACAATGTCACACTGTCTCCTATTGTTCTGCTTTGGGGCTTCAATACACAGAAACTTTTCTCTAAGCCCTCTCAGTTTTAGGAATTAACTCATAATACTTAATCTTCTGGTGATAATAACTGAGATAGTTTCCTCAAGGATTTTTTTAAATATTGTTCCATAATTCTACTCAGTGCACACACATTATACTGCCATAACTAGGTTGAAGTGCATATTCAACCTTGATACAGTCTCAGAGTAATGAGGCTAAATGTTATATGGCTAGTAATAAGTGATGGTTGTTGATAATGTTTTTTATTTTCCATGGAAACATAAACTAATATTTGAACCCTACGAATGTAGTTGAAAGTTGCAATCAATGTCATTATGATGATACACTAGATAAATTGAATGAATATCACCTCCTCAATATTCTACAGTACCCTTAATTTTCCAATAACTATTTCTGGTCTATCAAGTTTCTCAGAGATGGTGTCATAAAAGTTTTGTATCAAACAGAGGAGTGAGTAAAGAACATTTATGTAACCTCTTAACAAATTATTTTTACTTTGAACTATATTAATTTCAACTTTAACTTCTTATGGAACATGCCGTTAGCGCAGTTTTATAATCTTTTAACATGAGATTGATAGGTAAAAAACATTTCTATCCTTAGCAGTCATATCATACTCTTGACGGGACTTGACATTTTTATTTTACATTGTGTAAACAGGTGCATTGTTAAAAGGAGATAAAACTAAGCTTATAAACTACTAAAATATAACAGTTTCACTAATACAAGGCTGGCCATCCTATAGAAATCCCTCCAAACGTAAAAGCTATATATATATATATATATTTACATTCTTATTGCTTTGAAAAGTTATTTACAAAATTGCAATTTCATAGATTGAGGAATTTTGTTGAGACCCGGGTAAAAAGAACTTTTTTTGATTAAAATGTGATATGAATATTTGTTCCTTACACAGTAGAACCTCGATAGTCTGTTTTGCCCATGATCCACCCACTTTGAACAAGATTTAGAACTCATTTTAGCGAATTTCCCCATAGGGGGGACGTTATTACGGTAGTAGCCATGGTAAGACTTAAGCCCGGGACCACTTTACTTTTTCATTTTGAAGTCCCCAGAAGCCAAAAACACCATTCGTTCATTTTCTTATATGTATATATATAGATATATGGGCGATTCTCTAAACAGTGGGCTATTTCATCCCTATAATTGGCAAAATAAAATTTTTTTATTTAAAGGATTTTCATTGTGGTTTCCAGTTGATCTTTACTTAAGTGTTACTTTCCCGGAAGGAACACATAAAATATTAATTCATCAATTAGTTATTTTAAAAGAAGGGAAAAAATGATTACCAGAGGAATGATACAACTAGTCAGATTAACAATACCACATTTGCATTAAATATTTGCAGCTTAAAATTGACAAAATTATTATTTATTTATCTTATTATGATTAATAATGTATTACTTTATAACTTTTCATACATAAAAATATAGTATTCTTATGCCAGAGGAATGACAGATTGCCAGAGGAATGAACATTTTACAAAAAATAGTCAGCATTATCACAAGGATGTAATTCAAGGACGAAAAAGCCAGTTTTATAATGAAATTAAACATTTAATACAATAAAAATATATAAATGAAACTACAAAAAGTAATACTGTAGTAAAAAAATACTCATACAGAAAGAAACAAGTCTAAAGATCCCATAAATAAAAATAACTTTTTAGCCAGTCTTTACTTGACATAAAGTCTTTCATCAGTCTTACTATTTTATTTCAATAATTAATTATTCTTAGTTTCATCACAGAGTTGATTGAAAAATGTCATTCCTCTGTTCATAAGACGTCAGTCCTCTGGTTTCTGTAAATTGTCTATTACTATAAAAATATATAGAAATTCAAGTAAAATTTGTAAATAAGTACTAATAAACATACGTTTATGAATATTATTATTTATGAGAGCAGTTATTTTATATGGCAAACTAAAGTAAAAATGTAACGTCATTCCTCTGGTCTTAACATCAATCCTCTGGTAGATACTTTGCCAGAGGAATGATGCCAGAGGAATGATGTTTGCAACTTTAGGTTAAGTTTTTACACTATAAAAATACATTTATGTAGTTGAATATTTATGCCTAACATAAATTATGTCTAATAAATTTAAATTTGTAGCTTCTCATAAGAATTACTTTATGAATAAAAATATAAAATGTACCAGAGGAATGATGACAGCCAGTGTGACAGCAGCAGGTAAGATGTCACATCCACCTCTCACTAACTTCAGAAAGCTACTGAACATATGCTTTTAAGGAAATAGTGTTGCCAAATATTTAGACAAAATATTCCTGTTATACCCTTTGTCAAATTAATTTCCCTCCTTTCATACCTGACAGTAACAGTTTGCCAGAGGAATGATGAGTAAAAACCAGGGACAAAAGTAAATTGTTTATAAAATTTTTAAATAGAGTATCAAATCTGGCCAAATCGAATATGATATTTTACATACAACATACAAACAAACTATATTATTTTATAGTATTTTTAATTACTCAAAAGGTAATAAATTTAGAAAACATTGTTACTTTTCAAGGTAGGGACATACCAGAGGAATGACAAACACTGGTTTTGGTAATTTTTTGCCGATAAATGGTAAAATATTTATTAATAGGGGATCAACTATGCATTTATTTTACATTTATTTAAGTCGAATACACTGTCTGATTTAATCTTAATTAGTTAGTAAAAGATTTTATCCCTTGGGACACGAAAAATCCCACTCTTCAGAGAATCACCCATATAGATCTATCTATCTATCTATCTATCTATGTGTCCGTGATACTGATAACTTTTGAAGGGGACCTCCTATTTTGATGAAATTCGGTATGGAGGTGTAAGACCAGGTCTATTTTCATGAGTTTGCGAACCAGGATTGTTGGGTTATGGGAACGGGGTTTTATGGGGTTTCAAAGGGGTCAAAAATGGGTTTTTGGCATTTTTGGACCTTAATTTTTAAAATTCATCAATTTTAACTGAAATTATTTAAAAGAGCTTAAAAAACAAACAATTTGGTATTTTGAATTTTCATCATAGCATAACTGGTAACGGGGCAAATCCCAAAATGTGTTTTCCATTGTTCTTATGGGAAATCAAGAAAACCCTATATCTTGCTTATTTATTGACATAACTTAATGAAATTTGGTATGTACATTATCTATATAAGGTTAAACTTATACTTGCTTACAAAACCCATATGGCGGCAAACCTACATACTCACCCCCATGGGGTTTATGGGGAATATTAAAAAATGCCAGAGTTTGATGCAATTTTGTGTTTACATTCACCAATTATTGATTAACTTAGATTTTCTAACAACACCCAATGGCAGCAAACCTACATACTCGATCCGATGGTGTTTTTATGGGGAAAGTAAATAATCTGAAATTCAATTGGAAATTCGCTGAGTACGCAGATCTGCTGCGACGGGGGTATTTCTGATTCTTCAGCGCTGTGATCAGGTATTGTTTTTAGCATTAGTAAGCATGTACAAACAAGTCTAAAGTTTTCTTAACATTTTTATTATTATTAAATAATAAATATATTTATGTATTTTTTTTTGCTGACCGGTACTAAGATTTAAAAATTTAAGTAACATTTGTATCATTGTATGTGTATCATTTGTATTACTTATGATCTAATTGTTTAACAATATACTGTACTGGTTGTTTTTACTAACTTAAAAAAAAATATTCAATGTACTTAAGTAAAGTAACTCTCCTCATTTTTCTCATTTGTTATGGTATTATTTGTTGCAATTAGGATTAGTGGGTATAAAATTAAACTCTTTTACTCTTTCTCCCAGGGCCAAGCATATCAAGGAGATATTTGGCCGCACCAACATAGCCTCTCTATCTTTCTCTATCTTCCACATCTACCTTGGCTTCTCCCATTTGCTCAAAACCCACCTTCATTCTCTCCACCATTTTTGGGATTATAATTTTTAACCAGTAGTTTAAGGACGGTACATTTTTGATATAGTGGAAAACGTCTTAAAGTAGTTTAACATGTTCGCTACTGGCGTTGTATGTATACAACGTGTCTATCCCGCGCCAGAAGCTAGCGTTGTAAAAGTACAACAATGTGTTATTGTTGATATATAGGACAAGTGTGGGGCCAGCGGTTGGACAATGTGCTTGCTGCTATTGTTGCTCTTGGGGAAGGTATTCTGCACTGGCATCATAGTAGTTCTGGCTTCCGCCATTTTTATAATTTTTAATTGTATATTAATTAATATTTTTGTAGGTTTTATGTTCCAGTTTTGAACAATTTTTTGCTATTTAATAAACATCCTACCACAAAAAAACATGTATATGTGTGACTTTGATTGAAAAATGGCATAAATAAAACAACATACATATTCTAGTAGGTTGGTGTGGTTGTAAATAGTATAATTAAACAACATATTGTAATTTTCATTATCTTTCCTGTTTTTATATTAGAGAACGTCAGTTCACCTATATCCAACTTCTTACAGCTAGTAGTAAATGAAAATACAACATTTCAGCATATAGCAACATAAATTGTGTGTATTTCGGCAGCGAACTTGTTAAGGAAACTAACAGCATGCAGGATTACATTATGCCAAATGTTAGTAAAACATATACAAAAACAACTAAAATGAAATGGTCAATGGGCATTGAAGGTAACTTACAAAACAAAGAAAAAGTGGTATAACTTGGTATAATGTTTTCTTCATCATATCATTATTTATTTCAAAATTCCAACAGGGTAAGATTTATTGCTAGATTGTAAATTACCATTACAAATGAGTACACAACAAAGGCTTATTTCTTGATCAGTAGCTTGCATTACTCCTTCTAAGATTAAGATAGTTTGACTCATAAATCTTTCTCATTGGTTTTGATAGCCTACTTTGCTTCACTGCCTCTGTGATCACAAGTCAATCAGTTTATATTTTACTGAAACTCAATTGTAAAATCTTTTAGCGAATTTCCCTATAGGGATTACGCTATTACGGTAGTAGCCATGGTAAGAACCTAAGCCCGGGACCACTTTACTTTTTCATTTTGAGGTCCCCAGAAGCCAAAAACACCATTCGTTCATTTTCTTATATGTATATATATATATAGATATATAGATCTATCTATCTATCTATCTATCTATGTGTCCGTGATACTGATAACTTTTGAAGGGGACCTCCGATTTTGATGAAATTTGGTATGGAGGTGTAAGACCAGGTCTATTTTCATGAGTTTGCGAACCAGGATTGTCGGGTTATGGGAACGGGTTTTATGGGGTTTCAAAGGGGTCAAAAATGGGTTTTTGGCATTTTTGGACCTTAATTTTTAAAAATTCATCAATTTTCACTGAAACCATTTAAAAGATCTTAAAAAAACAAACAATTTAGTATTTTGAATCTTTAAAATGGCTTAACTGGTTATAGAGAAAATTCAAATCAAGTTTCCCATGTTATTCTTATGGGTAAATCTTTAAAACGTTATATATCGCTTATTTATCAACATATCTTAATAAAACTTTTTATGAACCTTCACTAGGTGGTGAGTAATTAAGATTTGATCAAAAACCCACATGGCAGCAAACCTACATGCTAAATCCCATGGTATTCTCATGGAAAATAAGTGTATAATGGGAGCAAGAGAGATGGAGATGATAAAGTATCTGTTCCTAATCAGCTGATCAGCTGTCTTCTGCATATTTGTCAAATTTGAAATGTTTATGTTCTGTTATTTGTAAAAAAATCATTCCTTTTGCATGGAAGCTTTGGATATGCACTTTTATTACTGTTAAAAAGTCATTTATTTCAATATAAATATTGATAAATAAATTATTAAATAAAAATAATTTACTCAGAAATATAATGCTATTTAATATAACATATTTCCTTGTAAAGATTTATATAAGATAGCCACAAAGTTCTTTGATGTTGAAACAATAATTCTTTGGAAATTCGCTGAGTACGCAGGTCTGCTGCGACGGGGGTATTTTACTTATCTTGCCTTTAGGCCTGGGGAATCCATCGTTATTTTTTCTTAACATTTTGATGGGGCTTGGTCTTTGATTTACCCAAAAAGCACTTTGGTTTTGGGATTGATTACATAATTCTGTACCTCAGAACCAGATTGATGCAAGAAGACAAAGTAGGCAGATTTTTCAGGAGAGCACCAAAACTGGAGAGTGATCTTTACCGCTGAGAAAGAGTCAATGACGTATGTGTCGTATTTTACTCATGAACACAAAGTCAGTCTAGCGTAAGTCCAGCTGTGTATTTTGAGTAGTATTGCTTAAGAGTCTGCAGTACCTCCGCCATCTTGGACTTTTAGTTCCATAAGAACAATGTTAAATATATGTCTTTAAAACACTTATCTCGATATTCTTGCATGGGATTCGCATGAAACTTGAATATGTTCACCTTAATGGTATGGCGGTTCATATGACGTGGATGATTTTTTTATGAACCTCCTATAAATTGTTTAGCATGGTTTAAAAATGGTGTTAATATATATTTATATTTTATTCGTTATTCAAGTGGATAAATTTTAATTAATTTTCTGTCACTTCAAATGAATGATACTATGGTAACATTAAAAATGACATCCAGTTTGAAATTTTTTGACAATAAACAAACTCACTGTAATGTTTTGAATTTAACATGGGACAAAACACCAAAATGGCTTAGGTACTGCAGATTCTTAAGCTTCAGAGCCATAACAGCACAAATGGGATTGTCTGGGTCGGAAGGGCTTGAGCTCTTATAACCCTTATAAAATAGTAAATAAAATTACTATAGGAAATTGGTGGTAATGGCTCAATGCAGATTGAATTTCTATACACAATGTATAAATCTTAAAATTTTCTATTTTTGGGCTTACGTTAGTCTTGTCCTGAGCTACTGGTGTAGAATTTGTGCTGGATTGATCAAAGGATGATCTTTTTAAAAACATGCGATTGTTGATTGTACTGTATTCTCTCTCACTAACCATATATTCTTGAAGAACACTAAAAAGCAGTTGTCATTGGTGAATTCTTATTTTCATATGTTACATATATAGCATATAATGTTTAGTATGAAGAAAATTACAGCCGAGAAAAAAACCTACAGTCGATCAAACCATTGTAAGGTTTGAGATTTTCCCTGGGAAGAAACGGAATCAAGTGAGGTAAAGGACTCCAGCTGTTTGTAGGAACTATCTAATAAAATTGCAGCTGTAGTAGGTAATCAGCTTATTGTTTGAATTTCCACCAACAAGATGAATAATTGTCTTTTTGTTATCAAGGTAAACTAGTTGTAAAATCCTTGTTTTTTAAGTATAGCTATGGTTAAATAAATCGAGTGTAACAACAACAAAACATAGTTCATGAGCCTGAAGTTGCCTTAATTATTGGTTCATTCATAAAATTGCGGATTTTATCATATGCAAAAATGTCCTTAGTAAATTTTAAACATAGAATGATGCTTTATACTATAGTAGGCCTACTACAAATTAATACCAGTACTCGCTGTAAATATCAATAACATAATGAATGTTGTACAGCCTCTGAATATTTTTATTAACTTTTTTATTCACAGTCTTTAATTAATTAGTAAAATTCTTTGTCAGTTTTAGCAAATTTCCCTATAGCAGAGTTGCCACAGACATTAAAAGCCAGGATTTTTGGGTTTTGGTCAGGAAAAAGTTTGAAAAATGCCGAAAGTCGGGAAAAAATAGAGGAAAAGTGCCAAAAATCAGGAAAATTTGCAGTGGCACAATCCGACTGTCTCGATTTTTGACCCCTCTCATAAATCAGAATTACTAAGTAGTAGGTAAAACGTATTATTTTTATACATTAATTACCTATTAATAATGTATATTTCTATTGTGTTTTTCATTGTTAAAATGTTAGTTTTTATTTCATTATTGGAACACTTTGTTTTATTTTTAGCCAATTTCTCTACAGGGAATATTAGCAAATTTCCCTCTGGGGAATACGCTATTACGATAATACTCATGATAAGACCTAAGGCCGGGACCATATTACTTTTTTGTTTTGAGGTCCATAGGAGCCAAAAACACCGTTTGTTCAAATTCATATATATGTGTCCATTTACACAATAAATTTTGAAAGACACCTTTCATTTTGAAGAAATTTGGTAAGGTGTAAGACAGCGTTCTTCAGGTTAAGTTCGAAAACCAGGTTGATAGGACATTCGGAACAGGGTTTTATGGGGTTTCAAAGAGGTCAAATTAGGGGTTTTTGGTATTTTTCACCCTAAAAATTTTAAATCATGAATTTTCAAAGAGACCTTTCAAAAGAACTTAAAAAACAAATAATTTTGTATTTTGAATCATTTACTTATTTCACTGGTTACGGTGAAAATTAATTTCCATTTAATTTTTATGGTAAACCAATAAAACCTGGTATATTGCTTATTTTTTAACATTTCCCAATAAAAATCTCTAAAGGCCTAATTAATGCTATATGTAAATATTTTTTTTTCTTTAGTTAATTAACTAAACCATTGGAAATTCACTGAGTATTTCGCTGTGACGGGGGTATTTCAATAAAAATTTTAGCGATGGGCAACTTAGGGAATGGAGGAGATTGCATTAAAAAAATATTCAAAAGAAAATTCACTAAAAACAAAAAACAGTCTTTATTCGTAAAACCCCGTGGTTCCAAAAAGTCAGGAAAAATCTCTCAGATTGGTCAGTAAAAGTCAGGAAAAATGGCCGCCAAAATTCTGTGGCAACCCTATATAGGGAATACGCTATTACGGTAGTAGCCATGGTAAGACCTAACCGGGACCATGTTACTTTTTCATTTTGAGGTCCCCAGAAGCCAAAAACACTGTTCGTTCATATATATATATATATATATATATATATATATATATATATATATATATATATATATATATATATATATATATAGATATATGTGTCCGTGATACTGATAACTTTTGAAGGGAACCTCTGATTTTGATGAAATTTGGTATGAATGTGTAAGACTAGGTCTATTTTCATGAGTTAGCAAACCAGCATTGTCGGGTTATGGGAACGGGGTTTTATGGGGTTTCAAAAGGGTCAAAAATGAGTTTTTGGCATTTTTGGACCTTAATTTTTAAAATTCATCAATTTTAACTGAAACCATTAAAAAGAGCTTAAAAAACAAACAATTTGATATTTTGAATTTTTATCTTAGCATAACTAGTTACGAGGAAAATCCAAAAATGTGTTTTCCGTGTTATCTTATGGGAAATCAAGAAAATCCTATATCTTCCTTATTTATTGACATAACTTAATCAAATTTGGTATGTACATTATCTAGATAAGGTTTAACTTATACTTGCTTACAAAACCCATATGGCGGCAAACCTACATACTCACCCCCATGGGGGAGAAAATAAAAATTGCCAGAGCTTGATACAATTTTGTGTTTACATTTACCAATTATTGATTAACTAATACTAACAACACCCAATGGCAGCAAACCTACATACTCGATCTTATAGTGTTTTTATGGGAAAAGTAAATAATCTGATATTCCATTGGAAATTCGCTGAGTACGCAGGTCTGCTGCGACTAGGGTATTTGTATTTTTCTATACTTACAATGCATCTGCGTAGTCTCTGAGCCTCCATATTTGATGTGGTGAAGGCTGACAACCAGGATACTTCAACATCCACCTCCACTAAATGAGAAATGCCCAGTAAAAGGAAAATAAAAATAAATATAGTAATAATTATCATGAACAAAATTTTCAAATAGGCCCCTACCTATTGAAAGTTAAATACCGTACCTAATTGGTTAGACAAAATGTAATTATAATTGTAGGTTAGAAAAAAAAAAAAAAAAAAAAAAAAAACAATGGTAAACTATAATATAAATTGAAAATATATTGATCAACAAACTCATTTACTCAACAGAAGGGGTTTATGAGTAGAAGTAAATTTTAGGAATAGTTTTATTATTTTGAATTTGTATTACGTTATTTTTTATGCCATTTGTCGTATTTACATGTACAAAAAAAAATAAAGTTGAAATGGACATTTTCTGAATACTCACTACAGTACACACTACACAAAGTAAGCTTACTGTGTTCTTATCTAATTATCAATGTCGTTCTCTATGCTCCATTTGTTTGTCACAATCACTGCAATTTTTTTTTCCTGAGAGAACATCTTTTACGCAAAAAGCTTTAAGCTATATATGAGTGGCTTTAGGCTAAAGATATAGGCTAAATTTTTATTAGAAAATTTTGAATAAAAAATTAGAAATCTCATGAAATATGAAATTTTTACTGTATCAGAGCTTATGTAAATCTACGAAATAACAAATATCTAAGTTTATTCCTGAAACTGCATGTTACTTTCATGTTACTGCATGAAACTGCATGTACTTTTCCTTGAAAAATTATGTTCTTTTTAGAAAATATAAAACTAAATATTTACTTTTTATTTGTAAAGAAATTTCAGTAACTACACATCCAGTAACTTTCTCCTAATAAGAAACATCCTAATAAGAAACTTAAAATCTGGAACTAAAACAATTATAATATTCAACTGTCAATTAATTGTTATTACAAAATTACAGATAGGCCTACAGTAAAAACACAAATAGTCAGCTGCGCTTCACATCAAAATGGGAGACAGTAAAATGGCGATGGATACTGAGCGACAATGAAAGAAGTAAAAGTTTGCAACATCACTATGAAACTAAATAATAACTGACAGACTTCCTGGAGTATTAGTTTGAAACTTCGCTTCTTCTTCATTTTCGTACTTTTTTCATAAATATAATCAATAGATCATATGACATATAAACATTTTAGGGAGCAGCGTTTTTCGTTGCTCGCCACTGAGGATGCTTTGCTGAGCGACGGAGAAAAGGTTTTACAAAAACGATTACAGTAAATAAACTACAAATGCTAGAAATGAGCCGTCAAAAGACGAAATTATGTGTAAGAGATGCTCTAAATAGTACAAATTTTGTTTGTCTATAACCAAAACTTACCTCTAAAGAACACTTTGAAAACAGTGAAATTTTCGTGTGACAGCAGTTGCAAGACAGTCTCATGCGCTATTCAAGAAAAAGCAAGTTTTTGTTTGACCGTCATGAGGTAAATAAAAGCCTCTAAAATATGTATTATTGCAGTTCTGTTTCAATAAGTTTATCATATATTTATTTATGTTCGAATTTGATGTTGGGAGCGTCGAATTACAATGCTCACCGCTGGAAAACGGCATTGGGAGAAGCGAATTTCACAGCTCCCCAGATAGTGGGTTAAAATATTTAAGTTTGAAAATTTAAAATGGTTACCATTTTGAAAAAATACTGTGGAAAAAATTAAATTTTTCCTGAAAATGTACATTGGTATGATAAAGATTCATAACAAACATGAACCGAATAAACTATCCGTTACAAAAATAAAAATTACTATGTAAAAAAAAATGGCGTCTCGGTGAGTAGGCCTACCTAAGACTTCCGGACAATTTAAATACAGTAGAACCTCGATTGTTCGACACTCTCTTAAGTCCACCAAGTGTCGAACTATCGAAATGTCGAACTATAGGGAGTATATGGGAAATTTTAACAATGGGAGTATGAAAATCATAATTTGAATTTAGGAAACACTAAATTTTAGTGAAACCATAACCTAATTGAACTTTAAGATAAACAACATTCAAATCATTCGCCAATTTGTTTACATTTTCACCTTTGTCAGGCTCCAACATGGACACTATCGGTCATTATTAACATGGTAAGTTGTCATGGACCGTGTCAAACTATCATGAGTGTCGAACTATCGAGGACGAGGTTCTACTGTATGATATATATTTAGATATGTTACTATCAAATCAAATCAAATCAAATCAAATCAAGCAATTCTTTATTTGTATAAACAAAATTGGCAGCATTACAAAAATCAAAATAAAAAACCTCACATGGGTCACGAGGACCTGTGCGTGTGGCGAGTTCACCCTGGCTGCATCCATTAATTAGATCGTTACAAAATTATTTATATTATTATCACATTTTTAAACTTAACTACATAAATTACATTTGTGTTAACAAAGGTTACGGCATTAAACCAAGAACTACGACGCAATTATGGAAAGACAATGAAAGAAGTTAGGCAAACTCCGCCAGCCATGCGGCCACCGCTCTTTTGTACGCCTCGAGCGGGACCTGAAGGTTCCGTAATGCAGGAGGGATTTTACGTAATAAAAAGTTCGAAATAAAATAAGAATTAGTTAAATTCATTGATTTAACAACTCTTGGAACCTGCAGGCCCGCACCCAACGCGCTTCGGGTGCGATAATTGTGTGTAACGGGAGCCACTATCAGGTTACAATGACCGTGGTAGAAGATAAGTAAACTTCTGATAAATAATTGTCTAATAGTTAACAACCCAGATTCCTTAAACAATTCTATAGAAGGAAAACGTTTCGGTTTTTTAAAAGCAGCCTTAATGATTGATCTTTGGATTACATTTAGAGGTTCAACGAGAGTTTGAAAAGTACCCCCCCACGCAATTAAGCCATATTGTAGATAAGATTGAACATATGCGAAATAAATTATTTTGAGCTCTTTTTCATTTAGAATTTTACTTAGTTGATGGAAGACAAAAATCATCTTTCTAAGTTTAGATTTTAAAAGATTTAAATGGTTTTCCCACCTTAACTTTGAGTCCATAATAACCCCAAGATATTTATATTCACTGACCCTCTCAATCACCTGACAATGGCACCTCGTATTGGACGTGTCGCCGCACGAGTGCAGCACGAGCCTGAGGTCCGCGGGCGGCTCGCTCGCTGGGCGCAACGCAATAGGCATACGTTTGGTCTTTTTGACATTCATTGTAAGAATATTTTCTGTGAACCAGGACCGTAAAATATTTAACTCTATAGAGGCAATATTAAGCACATCATTCCAACTACGACCCTTAAAGATCACAGCAGTATCATCAGCAAAGAGAAATAATTTTCCAGATATATTAAGTTTATCAATATTATTAATATATATTAAAAATAATAGCGGCCCCATGGTGCTACCCTGGATAATACCATAGTTAACATCATTTTCATCACTTAAAACATTATTTATTGAAACCACCTGGGATCTATCACTTAAATAACTTTTAAACCATTTTAATTCGAGTCCACGCACCCCACAGTGTTCGAGTTTTGAAAAAAGAATATTTCTATCTATTGAATCGAATGCTTTTGCAAGATCTATAAAAGTTATTAATATTTTTTCATTATTATTTACTGAATTTATCAAGAATTTGTTAATAACAAAAAGGGCATCTGATGTATCTGTTCCTTTTCTAAACCCAAACTGGGATTCAGATAAAATGTTGTTACGATCTAAATAAAATTGAAGTTGGGTTTTCACGCATTTTTCAAGAACTTTAGCAAGTACACTAAGCAATGATATAGGTCTATAATTGTTTTTATCTGATTTAGAACCAGATTTGAATAAAGGTATGACTTTGGCAATTTTAATCTATTTGGAAAAACCCCAGAAGTAATGCTAAGATTAATTAAGTGAGTCAAAGGCCGTAGTATGGTATGCAAGTGATTTTTTAATATTTGTGGTGAAAATTCGTCACACCCAGGAGCAGAGCCACCACGCAGTTGTTTCACACATTCAGCTACATGGCTGTCGGAGACCGGCACCAGAAGGAACTAATGCTCGACCCTGTAGGCTGCGTCATCGACCATCGGGGGGGCCGCGGGCTGAGGCAACTCGCTCGCCAAGTTACTTCCTACGTTAGCAAAAATTCATTGAACGAGTTGGCCACCTCCCTTATGGCCCCCTCTCCGGAGTCTGACCCCTGCACAAAATGTGAAATGGGAAATTTACTTTTATTGACTTTTGCACCATTATATTCATTGATGGTTTTCCAAAAGAGTTTGGGATTATTTGAAACTGAATTTATTTTATTTTTGTAAAACTTTTGCTTTGTTTCTTTGATTTTATAAGTTAGGTTATTTCTATAAGTTTGAAACTGGATTTTGAGATGTTCATCATTAGGTCTCTTTTTAACAAGTTTACTTAATTTGTCGCGTTGCCGAATACCATAAATTAATTCTGTATTTATCCAAGGTTTGAGTTTTTTGAAACGCGTAGTAAGCTTTTTGGGACGCAAAGCTCGAGTTCTAAGATCAATAAATGTGTTTAAAAATGCATCACAGCATTCATTGACATCATTATGCGCCAGCACATGGTCCCACGTCTGAGCCGCCATCAGACTGTCCAGAACACTCGAATCCAAGTAAAAGTTGTCGGTTGGGGCGTCCACAGTGCGGTAAGCCAGTGCAATTTTGCAAAAACAGGATAGTGATCAGTGATGTTAGTTTTTAGGAGACAGGATGTCACTGAGTGACAGTCGGAGTGTTTAACAAAAATATGATCTAGACAACTTTTCGAATTGCCTGCCTCCCTAGTTGGTACCTTTATAAGTTCAATAAAACCTGCTGAATAAAGTACATTCAAGTAGTCGTCTTTAAAGCGACAATCATGGCTCTCTGGCAGAGTATCGATATTTATATCCCCCATGAATACAAAGGTGTAGCCATTGTTGTTATTTGAGTAGTATAATTCTAAACTATTTAAAAATAACTCACAGTCCATAGCAGGGCTACGGTACACAGTAAGTATTGAGTAATGCCTATTGTTCAAAACAAAATCTAGTTGGAGTCCAGTAAACTGACCAAGCGTTATCTGCCGCATTGATCCAGATAGTTCAGTGTTCAAGTAAACAATTACACCGTCATTCCTGTTAAAGTTATTAGTCGTAGTAAAAACATCGTAGCCTTCTAAGTCATAAACTGGTTTGTCTTCGTCTGTCCACGCCTCAGTAAAAGCAATTACATCAAATTTAAATTTTAACCCTTCTAACATAACTAATGCAGCGTCATAATTCTTGGAATAACTTCGGATATTTAAATGAAAGAATGACAAACATTTCTCTGAATTTAAATTAAAAAAACTAGTAACTTGTGCATGATTATCATACACTTCACAATGAACACTATTGTAATTTTCTAGTTCCGTACGATAGGTGTCCATTACTATCCTTCCGTGCCCTGCCCCCCAATTGATATAATTTCAATACAATATACAAATTTAACCCTAGCACTAAGACACTTTGTTATTTGAAAGAAAAGTTTAATTTGATTAAAATTAAAACAAATAAGAAAAACATTAAATGTATTTGTATAGAATACTGAAAATAATTAAAATTGGATCACTAAGTAACATGAGTTTTGCAAAACAATATTTGTAGACTTCAAAACTAAAAATGCATTATAGCTCGAAAAAAAAAAAAACACTTTTTACTTTCGTAATAAAATAATCCACGATTATACAAGTTACTGAGCACTACTTTCATACTATGGTGAGTAGATAAAATTTTAGAAAAATTTAGGCCTAATATTAAAGCTAAATGTACTTTGTTATGTAAACAAAATATTTAGATTTCGTTTAAGAATTGAAAATAATAAGAATAATATACAATAAATCTATTTACAGTATTACATGTAATTACATAAAAATAGTTTATTTATATTACACAATTAAATTTGTAAAGCAATGTTTGCAATGTTTTAAACTTTCCTAGTAAAATAAATAAATAAATAAAATAAAATCATGACAGTTTGAAAGAGAGAAATAAACCGTTATGTTTTTATAATCTATACTTATTTAATACGCTAAGGGTTTTTTTGTCTTGAGAACTCCTCCTACAATTTTCAACCGATTTTCAAGTTTTTGGTGTCGTTGGATAGGGCTTGGTCTGTAGTTGTTTCCGCCAAAAACTGATGAAAATCGGACTAAAAATAAAGGCGCTATTTACCATTGAAATCTCAAAATTTCCCATTTAAATAACATTGGGATTGAATAAAGCATTTTAAACATCTGTTGATAATCAGCTGTAAATACGTGTAGTTTTTGTGATTAAAGATATTCACAATATTGGATTGGTCGGATGTAATTGATTTCGAGCTAAAAGTAACATTTGTATTGTATTAAAATAAATTGCTCGATATCGAGCAACACGTATACTAGTACAGTCTAATATTTTAATAAAAAATCTACTGAGAAGAGCTTCTATAACATATTAGATTACATTATTATTTAAGAACAAAATTTAAAAAATGTACAAATTTAATTTATATTTAGACAAGCGAAAAAAGTATTTAAACTTCAAACACCATTTAGTGTCAAAGAATTGATAAGCGGAAAATAATTCTTTTTTACTTTTAAGTGGTGAATCTACATGACCAATATTTATTATATTTACTGCTCTTAATAACTATGTATAAATCGATAACTTACCCTGTTCATAAGATAATGTCTGAAATAAACTTATAACCAAAAAATACAGGTATAAAAAGTATATCTCTGCATGTCCATTAGAAGTTATTTCATCCCATCATACAGATTGTCCACGTCCTCCATGGTTCTCAGTGGTATGGGGCGGCCCTCCGGGTCGGACTTCCTCTTGGCGTACAACTTGCAGTCTCGGCTCCAGGCGGATGCTAGCTTCCCATCTCGAACGGCTTTTCGCGCCTTTCCTAGGATTGCTTTATTATGCGCGGTGAGGTGGTCATTGAAGTAGATTCTAGTAGATGTCCAGGATTCACACAAAGCAGATGCAATTTGTTTTTGTCTATGGACGAAGGCTGCATTCAACCACGCTGCTTTACACTCCCTCGACACAAATTTCACAATAATAGCTGGGTTCGGATAATTGTTTGTCACTGGGAGCCTATGCGCTATGGAAATATCGTATGTGTTATATCTAGCCTGAATAATAGTCGCTAATTTCCCTAGAATTGTATACTCATTTTCACCTTTAACGTAAGGCACGCCCACAATCTCTATGTTATCTTTCCTTGAATATTGTTCCATATTTCGCATTTGTAGTTTGATTTCATCAACCTCGTTTTTAAGTTTTTCGTTTTCTTCAACAATATTATTGAAATCAACTTTTCGAGCTTCATTTTCGGAAACCAACTGATTGACCGTAGTTTGCAAAGTTGAAATAGTGTTATTGACACACTGGAGCTGGCTATTAACACTCTCGATACTAGACTTTACCTGCACAAGTTGGCTGCTTAGATGCTTGTTGAGGTTTTCAATCGAGCAACAATAGAGGAAAGGTCCACTTGACTGTGAGGTTGGGAAGGATTCTGCTCACACACATCACACAACCACCAGTTTTTAATCTGGTTACTGAGTTTCTTAATATTTGCATCAGAACCAATGCGCGAACACGCGGGATGGTACAAGTTTTTGCATTTCACGCACGTGATCGCTAGTTTTGCTTCACTAACCTCTGATGCACACTCCGCACACGATGGCATTTTTAGGATCACATAAAAGTTACAATAAAAGTAAAGATTTCCAACAAATTATATAATTCGAGCACGTTAAAACAGTACGGGCGGCAGGGCCGGCGGCAGTGAACTAGATAGCCGGGGTCAGAGGGCAAACGTCCGCACTCGACGGCATCCAGGAAGGAACTGACCTGCTAACCTACTAATCCAGGAATAGAGCCCTAAAATATTGGTAGGGAGTTCTGAAACACCCTGTATTTAGTGCTTTTATCAGTTAATATCTTTGAGTATGTTGAAAAAGTCCCTAGGCTAATTGAAGTAACTCTTGTGTATTCCCTGCAGGTGTTTCTTTATAAATATTGCGTGTTAGTGTCCTATTATAAGAAAAACTTAAAAAAATAAATAAATAATAAGACCAAGAAATTCTAGTAAAAACTTGGCTATAATTACTGTGCAAACAATCTGTGATAAAGAAAAAGGATCAAATTAAGAAATGGTGTCAATCATACCATACCTTAAATGATGGATGGGTGAATTGTTTGTGGAATATTGGCTAAGTCTTCACTAGTAACACAAAACCAGCAAAAATTGGACTCGATGTTAAAATTAAAATAGTTACCGGGGTAACTTCTTGAGGATTTCATATTGATGTTGAATAATTGAATTGGCATGTTGGTATTGGACTACTCTCAACCAAAGATAGCAATAGTAGGCCCTTAAAAAATATTACAACTAAAGTTAAGACTTTTGGGTTCTTGAACTTACTTCCTTACTACAGTTATAAACTTGCAAAAAAAGAATGAGAGGAACCTGGGCTTGTTAATGGTGGATCTTACACGCTCAATATGGATTGCGATATTTGGATCGTGATCCTGGATCACGATACGGATTGACTGTGTTAAGTCAAATATTGATGTATGATTCATGGATCACACATCAATATTTGAGTATACACGATCAATCCATATGGTGATTTAGGATCACGATCCAAATATTGCGATCCGTATTGATCGTGTAAAACCGCCATTAAATCCCCTTACATGCATAGTTTTGTCATTACTAGGCTGTCAAATTAGAGGATAGTCATGTTTTTTACGACTAACAAATTAGCTCTTCAGCTACCCTGGCATCTAATGGCGGATCTTACCGGGGCCAACGTTAACTACGTTTTAACGTTAGTTAACGTTGACCCCGATCTTACATGGTCAATACGGATCGCAATATTTGGATTGCGATCCTGGATCATGATACAGATTGAGCGTGTAAAGTCAAATATTGATGTGTGATAAAAGAATCATACATCGATATTTGACTTTACACATTCAATCCGTATTGTGATCCAGGATCACGATTCAAATAATTGAGATCCGGATTGACCATGTAAGATCCGCCATTATTAGATGTCCAATGAAATATACTGATATTTGGTTTCCACAATAGATTGCTAACTGATGAAGCATCAGCTTTGGATGAATATTTATTCTGACAAAATCCTATGTTGCTTTGACTGGTCCCAGATTATTTTTAATAATAAATAATTTACTTTCTTTTTAAGAGAATTACAGGGGGAATATGGGCTGCAAAAATATTTACTAATTAATTTCGTATTATTTTTAAACTCTACTTCCTCTAAACTCTACTGTATGTGGATTATATGTAGAATATGAATGGAAGGCATTCAATTTTGATTAATTGAATTTTTTAGCGTTGCTCATGATTTGTTCTTATAATTATATAGTTACTAGCTTTTTCCCACGGCTTCTACGCGCTACTCGCCGGCAGGTTAAGCTCGTTCACCACGCTCACTTGCTGCCACGCTCACCATATACATAAGAAAAATAACGAAAATACAAGATGATCGGTTGAGTAGTTTTCATGTGAAAGCGTAACAAATGGACATTCACATTTATAATATTAGTAGGGATATTTAGTCTAATGAATTATTAAGGTAAATTAAAAAAAAACTATACTAATCACTGTTTGAAACTAAAAATAGTTTTATGCCTATATCTTCTGTTATGACTCAATAATTCCTATATATATATATATATATATATATATATATATATAAACTAACAAGTGCATGTAGTGGCCAGTGCAGCAGTGCATTTGTAAAAGTGACGTAGAGGGTTTTAGGTAGTAAATATATAAGCTGACTGAAATTGATTCATAAAAATATTTATTACAATAGTGTACACAGTATGTCAGTCAGTTACATGAACATGTCATCATACCCTGGAGGTGGTAGGTGGTCCGAGTCCGGAGGAAACCTCGGTCTGGAGGGTCGAGGCAGCACATCTGGCGGTCCGAATGGGTCAAACCTCGCCCCTGGGGGAACGGCTCCTCTGCAACGAGAAAAACGAATGGGTAAAACATAATTGAGGTCTGGAGGGTTGGGGCAGCAAGTCTGGCCGTCCGAAGGGGTTGAACCTTTGCCCCTAAATGCAAGAGAAAAAGGAATGGATTGTTACATAATTGAGGTCTGGATTGTTGAGGCAGCACGTCTGGCCGTACAAACGGGTTGAACCTCAACCCCGAGGGGATCGCTCCCATGCAACGAGAAAAACTAATGGGTAAAATATAATTGAGGTCTGAAGGGTCGAGGCAGAATGTCTGTTGGGCTGAACGATTGGAACCTCATTCATTTGAATTTTTATATGGGGTTTTCAGCCACATGGAATTGATTGGAGCTTTCCTATGACTGGGACAAATCTAATTTCTATACTACAGTCCTTCAAAGTGCCTAAGTTATCCTTATAGAGATTTTTTTAACCACTACATTGAACAAATCCGGTGTTAACTGTATTTGTAAAGCAAGTGTTACATATTAACCGGCAGTTTATTAAATTTAAACTAGAGTGCAGCACCTCCTGTCGAGTGAATGAAGCGAATAAGCTCGTCTTTGGGGCAGGTAAGAGGAGCAAACCATTTTTAATAGTCTTACAAGTTTACTGAGCAAATGCTCGGTCCCCCAGTACTGTTTGAAAATTGTTCCCATCGGATTAATCCATATAAAGTTCTTATTAATTTAAAATAAATACCAAGACCGGTAAGGTAAAATCTTATGCTTAAAAACCTTTATCTAGAGTAAAAGCAGGATTGAATAGTACCTTGGCAGTCCCCCAGGAACACCCTGGCCTGGGTCCGGGAATGGTCTGAGGGGGTCTCGACTGAAGGGGTCAAAGATGTTCCCATGGCCGGGGGGAGCAAACGGGTTCACATCGGAGCTTCCAACTCCAAACGGATCGGCATACCTCGACCTTCACAATAAAGAGACGTTTTACTTATACATCATTACATCAATATATCTCAAATGATGATAATAACGGGCTTGTAATCCTTGAATAATAAACTTTTTTCATTTTATAATTATTGGTGTTTGTTTAGGTACGGCTACCTCAAGTAATGTTATAGTGCTGGCTGTAAAACATAATAATCTGATCTTTTACTACGCTTTTTAAGACTGCAGCTGTACACGTACATTTCAACTCATGACAGTTCTAAACATTTCATTAATTTTGTTATTGTAATAATTAATTATACAAATTCAAAACCTTTTAGGAATAATTTAATCTATTGTATATTTACGAATAACTTGTATTACTGGCACTCTCAATCTATCATTTTCTGACTTGTATTATCAACCAAGTATTGGAGATGGTACTACATTTGGTGCGAAATCTTTTTAAGGCCCATTAAATTCTAAAAGCAAAAGTATTACGTATTTTTAGAGCAAAATTCGGTAAACTAGGTTTTTAATGGGTCACAGAAAAAGTACTCATATAGAAGGCTCCATCTGAAAACTACTATTGAGTATTGTGTTGTAACTACAAGATGATCGATAGTATTAATAACGCAGGCCTGCGTTGTTTTTGCCATCCTGCAATTCAAACTGTTCTTCGATATTGTTGCAAATAAACATCCGTTTATATGATAATAATATCGTTTTCGAATTATTACGGTAGCTTTAACTTTTTTTATTACGTGAAATTGAGCTTTGGGATGCAATCTCTTGGATATTATAATCAGAAACAAAATTCCAAGCACTTTTCAATTACGTAAGTTGCATTACGTAAATTACGTAGTTGCATACTTTAGTTGTAGTTTTTGATATCTAGCATAATTTAATAAACCAACACTTCATAATACAATTTGAAGGGGAATTACCACACAGTAGGCCAATGATAATTTTGATCCATTACAGTACTAATTTTTACACATTAAACTAAGCAAGGTTAGGTGTGCTACTTAAACATAACTTACCATGTTCCGTTAAAAGTAATAATAATTGAAAATAAAACACAAGTGAACAAAGACTGGAGTCTCAACATAGTAACTTGCACAAGCAAGAATTGCTTCAACCTAGTGAATTCCACAACCAATTAGGAAATCAGACAAGATTCCAGAATAACATTAGCGTTTCAACTTCCTTGTTGAACTTCCTTTAATGGTGGAACTGATATGGAATTCGACACACAAAACCAACATTGTGACAGATGACAAAATCTAAATAATTCTAATATTTAACTTTGTTAAAAAAAGTATTATCACAGGGGACGTTGAAGATAGATTTTTGAACTTAGATATGGCACTTTTTCCACAAATCAAAATTTCATCAACAGAGAGAATTGTGATATTAAAAGAGTTTGGTTTTTATTAAAACTGGTAGTGTATAACATGCAGCCCTCAATGAACTCTTTAATGCCTCAATAAATTTTAATTTGGTAGGCATATAGCATCTGCTACATTAACAATAGGCATTGCCAAGATACAATTTTTTACTAAAACTATAGTCATAAATGTATAATTCCATATTTAAAATCCAGAAGGTTACAGATATTTTGGCGCCACCTGCCGCCATCTTTTGTCTGAGTGCTTGTACACTCAGTACTTCACCAACCGTGCTACAAGTGTTAAAAATAAACAAATGAAGACTACAATTAAAAATTCTGGAAGTTTTAAAATGCTAGATGTAAGTACAAAAAGTCACAATCCAATTGAAATCCTTCTTGATCGTAACCAAACAATCAACTCAGAAAAGTATTGTGTAACACTTTGAAAAATTAAGAGGCGCAATTAAAAACAAGCACCAAAAAAATTTTGTTTTCGTACAAGAGACCTCGTCCACTTGTACGCATGAGCTCCTTAATGGTTTTTGATAGGACATTTTTAAACATCTGCTGCACAGCCCTGATTTGGCGCCAATGGGATTCTGTCCTCATTGACGAAGACATGGCTCAAAAGGCAACGCTTTGACACTGATACTAAACTGCATGCCGGTGTAAACTAGAGGTTGAAACTGCATGCTGTAGACTTCAACAGAGAGGGTAGGTATTGAAAAACTGGTACTGCGTTAAGATAAAAATCCAATAATCAATAATCATAGTTTATTGTCATTCAACATTAGCATTACAAAGTGCAATAGATTTTTGTTAAAAAAAAAAATTAATAAAAGAAACAGCCAAGTTATGAATTCCTCAATTTAAATGGTGATTATGACAAAATATAGCCTAAGAGATAACCTTCAAAATTATTTTATATATCTTTATGTGTAATTCAAAAAAATTTAAACTTTTTACTTTTTATTAACTCTAAATTTATTTAAGAATGTTTGTTATCTAGTGATGGATTGCTCTCTTATTAATTGTTTTCCAAGATATTTTTGAATAGATCAGTATGTAAAACTTTATATTTTGCGGAAAGCACCTTTTCACCATCTACATAAGTGTTTTCTCTACTATTTATCGACACAGTGTATTGGATATTGATGATCATTTCAAAACTATTTTTTATGCACGTTGGACATTTATTAAAAAACACTATAATAGGATGGTTACAGTTTTCCAATGTTTTTTATGTACACATAAATGTGGTAAAGTGAAGTCTTAGTTCTTCACAAAATGTTACAAGTCATTACCCTTTAAAGATTTTTTTTTATTTAAAAAAATATTATTTACAACTGAAGAAAAACCCCAAAAAATTTATACCATACGGTACTGTGTTGTGTAAAAAAATTAAAAACAAAAAAAAAACCTAGCAGAGCATCCTCTTTTCCTGGTTTTGCGAGTGGGGTCGGGGTCATATGTACAATGTATGTTGGCATTTTAGATTTTTTTTAATAGAGAGGTTGGCGGACATCTTTTTGCCTTACTTTGCCCCGTCTACATCGACTTTTGATCTGTGCGTGGATCGTATTAGACAAGTAAGGGGGTGAAAGGTGAAAAGTGCTGATAAAAGTCACTGGCAGAACGCGCATTCGAACCCACGACATCACTGCCTTGGCCCCGAAGTCCGGCGCCCTAACCACTGATTCACCCTATATTTGGTATGGTAATTAAAGATTTCTAGGAGAGATAGTCGCAGATCTTCCTAAAAAATCCTTTATTGTATATGCTCACCTGTTAAACTCCAGAAAAACCTGTCCCGGTCCCTAAAGAGTTTATAATTTATGGAATTGTCTAGAGCAGAAAGCAATTTAACTATTGGAAAAACAGTAATATTTTTATTATAAAATATTAATAAAAAAATCAACCACGGTCCTACCATAACCAAGAAAAATATGTTACCACCATATGTCTAACTAGTTTCAATCGCTTGATAGTCTAAGAAAAGCTTAATCTGTTATAAGCAATTTTTTATTAAATTAGTACTTTCATCGATGTCCATGAATTTTAGAGTAGGTTTACAAATTTACCTGGTTAAGCATGTTACAATTAGGGGTGTTAATCCTAGGATTCTGGGATCCCAAGCATACTTGGTTACCCAAAAATCCCGGAATTCTTTACCTTCAATCCCAGGATAAGCAGGATTTTTTGTATGTTTATTTACGTTTTATAGTGTTTAATAACTACTACACCTAGTACTCAACTCAACAAGCCAATTTATTCTTAAGTTTGAAATTGCTCTCGTTGGCCGCATACGCAAATATAATGCTAGAAGTAATTTATTATCGCTTCTTACTTTTGATAAGCATCCTTCCAACGGTTAATTATATTAGTGTGGGTATATTTTAGTCTGAATCACAATATTCAGTTGCTATCAGGCTCCCTTGAAGAAAAGTTCGTATTTCATTATATAATCTCGATAAATTATGTTTAGCTGTTTACAAAATGCATGAATTGTATATATAAATAAAGTTTGGTATAAAAGTCTTGACTATTGGAGTAGTCTTATAATGCTCTAATTAATGTAAACAAGTAACCTTAAAACATAATTCAGTTTATTTTTTTAATAGTTCCTATTTTTTATTCAGATTAGGCCTGTTTGTTTAATTTCTTAGTTGAATACTTGAGGGTAGTAGTTAAGGAGAGAATGTAATATGGATTACGAATATCTCAATGCAGTGTCACAAAACAAACTCGATACAATGTGGATTTGTTAATTTGTAGTTTAAGGAAAGATTGTTAAAGTACATTATAGGGCTTGTAGAGGTAGCTGGTACGTTCAACATTGGAGGCGTGTGGGGTACGGCAGCAACAAAATTGCAGACTTCTAACTAAACAAAAGATGTTAGTTATAAAACCAACTGACCGGATGCTAGGTAAGCTTAGAGTTTTCCAGAGTGTCTATAGGCCTACTCAAGATTGTGAGCACTTTGTGTGTAATATATTGTGAATTCAACTAGAAATGTCTTTAGTTTTGAAATTAATTAGATGAATCATATATACTAGGGATCGCCCACTGGTCTAAATTTGACCTACAAAAATTAATTAATCTTGAGCCAATTAGTTTAAAAGGTTTTATAACTGAAACATGTGTTTTTCCTGGTTTGCTAGCATTATAACGTAAGAATTATTACTTACTGTAAACCGTCAACAGCTCAATTGTAAAGTATCCTTTAAAGGATACTTTACAATTGAGTTGTCGACGGTTAACAGTAAGTAATAATTCTTACATTACAACCACAGCTCAGGGGCTAAAACAATGGATTTTTAGCATTATAACACCTGTCTACTGGTTCAATCAATTATCCTTCTCCCTTAACATTAATATTGAAACTTTGAAAGCGCCCACAGGGCGTAGCCAAGGGAGGAAGATGGAAATTATAATGTGATTCTGCTCAACTACAGGATATTACCTTTTTAACGGTATGTGCTGATTTCTCCTACTATGCACAATAACTGAGAAAAAAGGAGGAAAGAAACATACTTGCCTCTTAATATATAGTTTGCTACGATATATGAATCCCGGGATTAGGCTAATCAATCCCGAAATCCTGGGATCGTAATTTAGATCCGGGATTGACAACGGTTGACACTAAAATAGAAAAATTGTGTCAAATAACTGTTTCAATAGGTTGACTAGGACTAACAGTCAGCAATCTTAACATTAGAAAATTTGCACAATCTTCCCACTTTACAATAAAAAATTGGGTAGCGTTTTCAAAAAAACTAATTTTAATGTTTCTTTACCTCTGGGATTCAATGTCAGCTGAAGGTGATCTGCCCAGCAAGTTAGGAGATTGGTTGGTGACTCGCAAAGAGGCCGTCTGAGTAGTCGCTTCCTTGCTGGATGTCTTGATCAATGGAACTATAAGCTCGTTCTTTAGCGAATTGAATAGATCCGCATATGTGGGAACAAGCATCTCTAGTGAGCCTGCAGTGGCTTTGACAACATCATTGTGTTTCAATGTCAATGTCGACACATTCTTGTCTGCGACTCTCTAAAAAAAAAAAAAAATAGTTTTTTACACGTCTATAGAAAATTATGGTTGAAATTGGTTATACCAAAAGTGTGTTTATTCTTTTTTAACAGCAGCATGAATGTATACCCTGGATGAGTGAAATAACAAATGATAGGGCAATATTTATTAAATTTAGTTAAACAATTCAAGAGACCAATGAATTATAGCCTTGAGTTCAGGAATTTAGGATTTGAAGTGCACCGGTAACCTCGATGGACTTCTCAAAGTAGAGACGACTGTCTCCTAACAACGAAGACGACCGGCTCCGAACAGTGGAGATGACTGTTTTTGAACAGGGGAGATGGCTGTCCCTTATCAGCAGAGATGACCATTCCCGATCAGCAGAGACGACCATCTCTGGGAGATGGCCATCCCCAAACAGCGAAGCCGACCGTATTCGATCAGAAGAGAGGACCATCCCCAAACAGAGGAAACGACCGTCCCCGAACAGAAGAGGCGACCGACCCCGAAAAGAGTAAACGAATATCCCCAAACAGAGGAGATGACCGTCCCTGGAAAGCTGAGACAACCGTCCCTGAACAGTGGAGACAACTGTCCCTATACGGTGGAGACAACCGTCCTCGAACATAGGAGACAACCGTCTCCGAATAGCTGAAACAACCGACCCCGAACAGTGGCAACGACCCGCCCCGAACAGAGGAGACAACCGTCCCTGAACAGAGGTGAGACGACTGTCTAAGACAGCAAAGACGACCGTTCCTGAACAGCGGAGACGACCGTTCCCGAACAGAGGAGACAGCCATCCCCAAATAGGGAAACAACCGTCCCCAAACGAGGAATAGGCCGTTCCCGAATAGGGAGACAACCATCCCCGAGCAGCGGAGACGACCTTCCTCGATCAGGGGTGTCAGCTGTCCCCAAACAGCGGAGACGACCGACCCAAACAGAGGACACGACCATCCCTGAACAGAGGAGACGATCGTCCCCGAACAGTGGCGACGACCGTCCCTGAACAGTGGAGATGACCGTCCCTGAACAGTGGAGACGACCGTCCCTGAACAGTGGAGATGACCGTCCCTGAACAGTGGAGACGACCGTCCCTGAACAGTGGAGATGACCGTCCCTGAACAGTGGAGACGACCGTCCCTGAACAGTGGAGACGACCGTCCCTGAACAGTGGAGACGACCGTCCCTGAACAGTGGAGACGACCGTCCCTGAACAGTGGAGACGACCGTCCCTGAACAGTGGAGATGACCGTCCCTGAACAGTGGAGACAACCGTCCCTGAACAGTGGAGGCAACCGACAATGAACAGAGGAGACGACTGTCCCCAAACAGAGGAAATGACCATCACCAAACAGAGGAAACGACCATCACCAAACAGCGGAGACGACCGTCCACGAACAGTGGAGACGACCGTCCCCGAACAGTGGAGACGACCGTCCCTGAACAGTGGAGATGACCGTCCCTGAACAGTGGAGACGACCGTCCCTGAACAGTGGAGATGACCGTCCCTGAACAGTGGAGATGACCGTCCCTGAACAGTGGAGACGACCGTCCCTGAACAGTGGAGATGACCGTCCCTGAACAGTGGAGACGACCGTCCCTGAACAGTGGAGACGACCGTCCCTGAACAGTGGAGATGACCGTCCCTGAACAGTGGAGGCAACCGACCCTGAACAGAGGAAACGACCATCACCAAACAGAGGAAACGACCATCACCAAACAGCGGAGACGACCGTCCACGAACAGTGGAGACGACCGTCCCTGAACAGTGGAGATGACCGTCCCTGAACAGTGGAGACGACCGTCCCTGAACAGTGGAGATGACCGTCCCTGAACAGTGGAGATGACCGTCCCTGAACAGTGGAGGCAACCGTCCCTGAACAGTGGAGATGACCGTCCCTGAACAGTGGAGACGACCGTCCCTGAACAGTGGAGATGACCGTCCCTGAACAGTGGAGGCAACCGACCCTGAACAGAGGAGACGACTGTCCCCAAACAGAGGAAACGACCATCACCAAACCGAGGAAACGACCATCACCAAACAGCGGAGACGACCGTCCACGAACAGTGGAGACGACCGTCCCCGAACAGTGGAGACGACCGTCCCTGAACAGTGGAGATGACCGTCCCTGAACAGTGGAGACGACCGTCCCTGGACAGTGGAGATGACCGTCCCTGAACAGTGGAGACGACCGTCCCTGAACAGTGGAGATGACCGTCCCTGAACAGTGGAGACGACCGTCCCTGAACAGTGGAGATGACCGTCCCTGAACAGTGGAGATGACCGTCCCTGAACAGTGGAGACGACCGTCCCTGAACAGTGGAGACGACCGTCCCTGAACAGTGGAGACGACCGTCCCTGAACAGTGGAGATGACCGTCCCTGAACAGTGGAGACGACCGTCCCTGAACAGTGGAGACGACCGTCCCTGAACAGTGGAGATGACCGTCCCTGAACAGTGGAGGCAACCGACCCTGAACAGAGGAGACGACTGTCCCCAAACAGAGGAAACGACCATCACCAAACAGAGGAAACAACCATCACCAAACAGCGGAGACGACCGTCAACGTACAGTGGAGACGACCGTCCCTGAACAGTTGAGACGACCGTCCCTGAACAGTGGAGATGACCGTCCCTGAACAGTGGAGACAACCGTCCCTGAACAGTGGAGATGACCGTCCCTGAACAGTGGAGACGACCGTCCCTGAACAGTGGAGATGACCGTCCCTGAAGAGCAGAGAATGCTGTCCCCTAACAACGGAAACAGCCTTCCCCCAACAGCAGAGACAACCGTCCCAAAAAAGCGGAAACGACCGTTTCCAGACAGAAGAGACGACCGTCCTCGTACAGCGGAGACGACCATCCCTGAACAGCGGAGAATGCTGTCCCCTAACAATGGAGACAGCCTTCCCCGTACCGAAGAGACAGCCGTCCCCAATCAGCGGAAACGACCGTCCCCAAACAGCGGAGACGGCCAACCCCGAACTGCGGAAACGACTGTCCCCCGAACAGAGGAGACAACCGTCCACGAACAGCGGAGTTGACCGTCCCCGATCATTGGAAAAAACCATCAGGTGGTCTTAGGAGCCATGTATACACAACGTATCCGAATTTTCTGCTAATCTTCCTATGAAGTATGGTGTCCGTCATGGTCCTCATGAAAATATAGCCCGCTGTAACTTGTTCCCAGGAGTTGGAGCTTTCAGTGTTCCACACAAACGTGAATCTGTGAATTTGGATAGTGTGGTGTCAACGGTGTTCCTTGTAAACATTCTCCTGATGGTTCTGCTGGGACTTTTCACGAGTTATGATGGTAGTAGTGTTCCTCAAACACATATACTCAATCTCCTCATCTGTTATATGTCTTTTATATAAACTATTTCGTTATATTTTCTTCATGATTTATTTACCCCCTACACTTAGTTTTGACAAAAGTTATTTCGTTAAACAACATTTTTAAACTTTACTAATTGATATCTTTTCCATAGAAACCAAATTTTATTAGAATGTTAGCTACACTTAAAAATAATACATATCACATATGGTCAAGATCAGTTTTTAAACTAAAATTTTGTTTTACCTAAGTTTTCATTATAAGGACATTAAGTTTTTGAACTGTATTGTAAAAAAATGTCAAATGCAATCAAAATAATAAGTTCAATTATAATTTGAGTTATCAATGATCTCACACTAAAATTATTTATAAACATTTAAATCTTTGCTACTTCACTTCCCATAGTAAAGCAGAATTTGAATAAATAAAATACAAAAATGAGGGGAATATCTTTTGTTAAACATTAAAGTGATTCATTTGATTAAAATTTTGTTAAAAGTTACCTGCATAAAAAACATTTTTGTAGTAAAATTACCATCTACATTAAAAATAGAAGAAATTTCAAATATTTTCTCATTTAAATAGCTGTTTTAACCATCCATAGCATTCTGCTCTAAATTTGGAACTTTCATTTAGAAAGTTCACAATGAGCTAGAGAGAGAGAGAGAGAGAGAGAGAGAGAGAGAGAGAGAGAGAGAGAGAGAGAGAGAGATATTCTTTATTAACAATCATAGAGATTGAAAATAGTAAATACTAAAATTAGGTCTAGGCTCTAGGTATAATTAGGTATAGTGGTGGTAATTATAAATTTTCCCAGTCCAAGAACTCATTGACACTATAAAATGGATGTTCTAATAGCCATGTTTTTAGCTTCCTTTTAAAATCTTCTGTATTTTCTAACTTGATATTTTGAGGTAACACATTATAAAATTTTGATCCTGAGTAAGATGGTTTTTTTTCAAACATTTTCAATCGGTGGTTTGTTAGATTGAAATCATTAGCATGTCTGGTGTTATATGCATGTATTCTGTTGTTTTTAGCATTATTGGTGTTGACAGCTAATATTATGCAATCCATTACATACAAGTTAACAACAGTCATAATCCTCAATTCGATAAAGGCATTTCTGCAGCTTTCTCTCCCACCTAGACCTGTCATCATTCTAATAGCTTTCTTTTGCAATATTAGTATTCTTTCGAGATTTTTAGCTGATGTTCCGCCCCAAACAGCAATTGCATACCTGGCGCAACTTTCAAAAAGTGTGTGATATGCAGTTTTAGTTGCATGTTCTGTGGCTATAGCTTTAGTTCTTCTTATTGCAAATATAGCTGTATTTAGTTTGTGACACAGGTTATCAACATGCTCATCCCATGATAGTTGGTCATCAATGATAACACCTAGATGTTTGGTGCTTGCTGCAGAATTAATTAATGGCTGGTCTGAAATGTCATCTTTCTTCTTTCCAAAGTTTATTTGTTTTGTCTTTCTTTCATTGAAAACCAAGTCATTTGAGGTGCAGTAGTCCATTGCCATGCATAGTGATATGTAAGCATTTATTTCCAATTCTTCAACTGATCTTTTAGAAGTCAATATCACTGTATCATCTGCATACATTACTGAGTGGCTAAAATGTTCAAGGTAGCCAAGGTAGATCATTGCAGAACAAGGCAAAAAATATGGGTCCCAAAATAGATCCCTGTGGAACTCCTCTTGATATTGGTAATGTTCTGGATAGTTTGGTTGTTATTTTGCCATTGACATTTTGTTTAATTTCTACAACTTGGCTACGATCACTTAAAAATGAGGAGAGCCACTTAAGAGCCGAATTTTGTATGCCTAATCTTGCGAGTTTCTCTACTAACATTGAGTGGCTTAAACAATCGAAGGCTTTGCTTAGATCCAAGAAAATTCCCACAACACTTTTCCCATTTTCTATACTATCAATGACATACTCATATAAATCTGCAATGGCTGTCAACGTTGATTTTCCATTTATGAATCCATGTTGCCTCGGTGTCATTAGATTATTTGAAAATATGTGGTCTTGAAGTCTACTAAGTACTACCTTTTCAATTACTTTAGAAATGGTTGAAATTAGAGATACTGGTCTATAGTTTTCGATTTCATGTTTGTTTCCAGTTTTATAAATTGGGACTACCTTGGCCACTTTCAGTTGAGAGGGGAAAATTCCTTGTTGAAGGGATAATCTACAAATGTGTAGAATTGGGGAAATCACTTCTTTTTTGCAGAACTTAAGTATTTGACCTGAAATTTCATCAAGCCCTGCTGATTTTTTGGGCTTGAGATTATTTATAATCTTGTCTATTTCTTCCTCTGAAGGAGGTTTGAACTCTTTTAGTACAGCTTCCACAGATTGAATGGGAATATATGAAATATTTTGACTTTCCCGATGATTATTTTTCAGTGTGATTTCAGCTATTGATGAAAAATAATCATTGAAAATATTTGAAATAGCGTCAGGTTGTTCAACTTTCTTTCCTTCATGTAAAAAGTAATCAAATTTGGAGTCAACTCTTTTTGTTTTCCTTTCGTCATTTATTATATTCCATATTATTTTAGATTTGCAAGAAGCAGTACTAATCAGTTGTGCATTTAACTCTTTTCTTAAAGATTTAAGCTTAGTGTCGTAACATTTTTTTAGCTGAGCAGTTAGTTGTTTCTCTTCCTCTCTTCCTGTTAGACAATATAGATTATGGGCTTCAACGAAATAACTTTTTAAACGCTGGGCTTCTTCATCATATTTTACATTCTTACTGAGATTTTTCGTTTTGCATATCTTCAATGGGCAAGAGTATTCCAAATTAAGTTTAAATATAGTTTGGAAGTTATCATAAGCTTCGTCTACATCGAATGTTTCTAAAACACTGTTCCACGATGTACTTGCAAGGTTTTGTCTAAGTATTTCTAGTGACTCTGAATTTATTTTTCTCTTTACATGTAAAGTTGATGAATTATTTTGACAAGGGATAGATAAGTGGCAAATCTGTCCATTATGGTCTGAGATACCTGTTTTAATGACATCTACTTTGATTCGGCCAAGATCGATGTTAGTACATACTTTATATTATAAAGCTACTGTGATACCTATTCCATGAGGTTATAGTAGGTATCATGGTAAACTGGTTACCGCAAAAAAAAAAAAAAAAAAAAAATTTAAATTTTAATTTATTTTTTTATAATAAAGGAAGTTTTTCAAGTGGTTGTTACAAAACATATTTTTATGCCCAAATAAACATGAATCCTAAGTTCAAGCAAAATGCACCTGCTATATTTAAAAAAATACCCCCGTCGCAGAACACCTGCGTACTCAGCGAATTTCCAAAGAAATTTGAGATTTTGTATTTTCCACATAAACACCATGGGAATGAGTATGTAGGTTTGCTGCCATGGGATGGCATTAGAAAATGTTAGTTGTAAGGAAATGTAATGGTTAGTTAAGGTAAATATCAATTTCTATCAATATTCGGAAATTTTAAATTTTCCCTATAAAAACCCCATGGGGGTGAGTATGTATTTGCCACCATGTGGGTGTTGTAAGCAAATATCAGTTAAACCTTACCTAGTGAATGTACATACCAAATTTTATCAAGTTATGCCCATAAATAAGCGAGATACAGGGTTTTGTTTATTTCCCATAAAATTAACATGTGAATCCTATTTTTGACTTTTCTCCGTAACCCGTTAAGCCAAGTTAAAAATTCAAAATACTAAATTATTTGTTTTTTAAGCTATTTTAAATGGTTTTAGTTAAAGTTGTTGAATTTTGAAAATTAAGGTACAAAAATGCCAAAAACCCATTTTTGATCCCTTTGAAACCCCATAAAACACCGTTCCCATAACCCAATCATGCTTGTTCTGAAGGACATTATTGGTGGGGTATTTGATATTAATCTCAATTATTGGGCACTACCCACCTCCAGGTTTATGGCGACCGTCAGAAGAGCGAAGATACAGCCAGATATCCTCTTGTCAGAAAATAAAAGTTTTTGAATTTACACAAAGACACAAAACACAAACACATTAACATTGACGCCACAAAATTGATACCCGACGTTTCGAGAAACCGCACAACGTTTCCCGTTATCTAGGGTGAACTTGAGGTTAAAAATTTACGCGATTATGTAACCTTGCCGAGCGCCGGACCACGACTGCAGGTGAATCATCGCCTATGGGTGGAGGGGGAGGGGGGGCTGGAGTCCTGTTCGTTATCAGTGATAGGACCGAACAGGACTCCAGCCTACCCTCCCCCTCCACCCCTAGGCGATGATTCACCTGCAGTCGTGGTCCGGCGCTCGGCATGGTTACGTAATCGCGTAAATTTTTAACCTCAAGTTCGCCCTAGATAACGGAAAACGTTGTGCGGTTTCTCGAAACGTCGGGTATCAATTTTGTGGCGTCAATGTTAATGTGTTTGTGTTTTGTGTCTTTGTATAAATTCAAAAACTTTTATTTTCCTGATAAGAGGATATCTGGCTGTATCTTCGCTCTTCTGACGGTCGCCATAAACCTGGAAGTGGGTAGTGCCCAATAATTGAGATTAAAACCCAATCATGCTGGTCCGCGAACTCATGAAAATAGACCTGGTCTTACATGTTCATACCAAATTTCATCAAAATCGGAGGTCCCCTTCAAAAGTTATCAGTACCACGGACACATAGATATATAGATATATATATACATATATATGAAAATGAACGAATGGTGTTTTTGGCTTCTGGGGACCTCAAAATAAAAAAGTAACATGGTCCCGGGCTTAGGTCTTACCATGGCTACTACCGTAATAGCGTATTCCCTATAGGGAAATTCGCTAAAAAAAGTAATACAATTGACAACATCTCTATAAACACTTCTTTAGTGTATACAGTTAATATTTAATTTGAGTACCAGTAGTTCCATTGCTTCTATGCTGCTTTTAACATGTGTTTCCCTAATTTACTATCAACAGCTGTTTTATTTTGAAATCCAATAAAAATTGTTCCCCGTGTTAATCTTATGGACAAAATACAAACTTTGAGGGCTTCCCATGCCCTTAAAAAATATAAAAAGCCTAATTCTTATTGTAAAAAAACAAACTGAGACGAATCTTTTGACACCTCAAACATTGAAATTGGTCCAGATAAGGGATGTGTGTTTACCAAAAACCGCTTCATATATTATACAGGGTGTTTCAGAACTCCCTACCAATATTTTAGGGCATTGTTTCTGGGTTAGAAACATATCTAAATATCATAATTAAATTGTCCGGAAGGCTTTAGTTACTCACAAAGCCGCCATTTTGTTTTTTTCACATAGTAATTTTTATTTCCGTAACGGATGGTTGTATTAAATTCATATTTGGCATGAATCTTCATTATACCAATGCACATTTCCAGAAAAAAAAAATTATTTTTTCCTGCTGTATATTTTCAAAATGGCGGCCATTTTAAATTTTCAAACGCAAATATCTCAGAATCGGAAAATTCTATAAACATTTTACAGGACACAAAAAAGTTGACAAATTAAATTATCTAACCAATGGTACCAAGTTTGTAAGGATCTGACAACAAATAACAGAGTTATTGAGATTTTTCGCCATGAAAACATAGATTTTTCTGTTAAATGGCCTTAATTTTAATTTGCATTGATTTTAATGCAAAATCAATGTTTTCATGAAGAAAAATCCCAATAACTCCGTTATTTGTTGTCAGATCCTTAAAATCTTGGTATCATTGGTTAGGTAATTTGATTTGTCAACTTTTTTGTGTCTTGTAAAATTTTTATAAAATTTTTAGATTTTGAGATATTTGCGTTTGAAAATTTAAAATGGCCGCCATTTTGAAAATATGTAGCGGAAAGAATTAACTTTTTTCCTGGAAATGTACATTAGTATAATGAAGATTCATGCCAAATATGAATTTAATACAACCATCTGTTACGGAAATAAAAATTATCGTGTGAAAAAAACAAAATGGCGGCTGTGTGAGTAACTAAAGACTTTCGGACAATTTAAATATGATATTTATAAATGTTTCTAACCCAGAAACAATCCCCTAATATATTAGTATGGAGTTCTGAAACACCCTGTATAGCCTACCATATATAGATGTAAAAGAAATTTTTGGACCAAATTGCGATGTGAGTGTTTCACAAATTGCAAGATGATAGGGAGGGATTTCAAATTAAAGGTCACGGACCCAAAGACGAGGAAAAATTATCCACAAAGTTATCAGGAAATGAAAAATAACTTAAAACTACCTCCCTACATAAGAATAACATGGTGATTCGAAAAACGTCTACTTTGTGTACATTAAAACGTGTTTTGGTTAGATTTTAAAATAAGAGCCAGATGATGACAATGAAGGAATAAGATCTTAAAGCTGCACAGCATTGACAACATAACGTGTACTAAGCAAAGTCAACTGCTGGTTATAGACATGTTACTACAATAACAAGATGTTCAAAAATAAATATTTTATAAAAATAACCTGCTCTGTTACAGATATCGCAGAATATCTTGGCCTCTGACATACTCCACTTCTGGATTCAAATTGGTAAACATATGGTACTAAAAACAGTCTGCGACAATCTGAAACTTCGTCGCTCTACTCCAATTGTTTGAACTGTAAACGGTCATCACAGGCCAAGATATTCCGTGTTATCTGTACCCAGAACATCTGTTCTTCCTGTTATTTTAGCAGTTGTTATATTACAATTAATTATCCTTCCTCCATAACATTAACATTGGAACTTTGCATGCTTGTGGGGCTTAGCCCTGGGGGCCAATGTGAATTATAACGAGATATTTATTTTAATTAATTAATCAATGCATTTTGGGGGTGGGCGTCCGGGAGTTTTTATGGGAGAGCCTCCACTGTAACGAGTATTCGGTTACCGTACTCAGAATGCACACAAGTACACCACTTCGTCAACACAAACCACTGGTTCCTGCTAATGCAACGAGATAAAGGTTACAAAATTTTAGGGAACACTGTGTTCACTGTGTTAGGAAACACAGTGACCATGTTCAAGTTAGAAATAACTATATAATATAAACATTTGCAAAACACTAGAACAAGGAGAGGTTTTTTGATTAGGAAAAACCTTCAATCAACAGTACACTGCAGACAGTAATTAGGACGACCCATAATGTTTGTTCCTACTCCTAAAATACCAAACTTTCTTTTTAGAAAAGTCTTCATGTGACGCTTTCTAAAGTACCTCCGGTACCTATATGTTTTAATAGGCTAATTATTATACTTACATTACATATAAATAACACAAATATGTTTATTTTTTTGTAGAATAAAAATAAATAGATTAGAGTTCAGTCTATTTATTTATTTTATGTGAGAGAAACCAGTGTGTGAATGACAACATGCACACTGATGGAATCGGTCATTTGGTCGAGATCATTTATGCCCTTTTTCCACAGAAAGCTTCATGTATTACTGGTGTATTTGTGAAGTTCTCACATTTATAACAATGGATTTACCATTTGTATGTACAATGAATTGTCATCATAATGTAAGCCCAACACAATACAGTACACTCTCGTTCATCGGACTCGGCGACATCGGAACTCCGCTTCATCGGAACTGAAAATCTGGATATTATTAATTTTTTTTTTCCTACGAAATAAATAATTTTTCCGTTTTAGCGCCTTCAATTTTCATTCGGTCTACCCGCACAACAGTGAAGTATTACATTTTGCATCAAACGTCCTCAGGCGTTTGCCATAATCCGTACCCATCGATGTGATTTACGAGGCCGTGGAATATTCGCACAAAAATAGAAAGAGAAAGAGGGGCAAGAAGCGAACATCAGCTTCGACCGCTTCCCAAACTGTCATTCAGTCTGTCTTGTGTTGCGACTGCACCTGTGTTACGTGGAAGTCAGTTGACTGCTGGAATATGAGTGGAATATGAATATGGACTATGAGAATAAAGATTTTGGATCTTTATTTCCTGCGCTGTTTTTATTCCTATAGGTTCATTGTTACCATGTTCAAAGTTTGAGTGCCTTATTTTCATAAAATCTCTTGTGTTATCTCGAAAACAAGAGTGAATACAATCACGATAGGTCACCGCACGGGCGGAAATGATGACTCACGACGGACTCCGCTTCATCGGAATTTTCTGACATCCGAACCGGCCGTCCGCCACATTAGTTCCGATGAACAAGAGTGTACTGTAACACACGAAAAGGGGTACCGTAATAACGATAAAAACATACCACTAAATTAAGAATAAATTCTTCATCTACTAGAAGTCCTCTAAGGATGAACAATTGGCTATCAAGAGTGTATTTAATTGCATATGTGTTTTTGGTGTTCCATCCTTTGGGAAGAAGCTCACTTCCAGGCTCATCCACAGTAAATGTACTCTGAAAAAAAAAAAAAAAAAAAAAAAACAATAGAAAATCAACAGGCTATCAGGTTTCCAGGGTTAGTGTTTCACTTTGAGTTGAGTTTAGTTATTTATTTAATTATCAGGTGAGGTGATTCACTTAACTTATGCAAAACAACTTATGAACTTTTCTCTTAACTCAGTTTATTTTTAGCGAATTTCCCATAGGAAATAAGCTATTACCGTAGGTCTCATGGTAAGACCTAAGGCCGGGACCATGTTACTTTTTTGTTTTTAGGTGCCCAGAGACCAAAAATAATATTCATTAAAATTTATATATATATATATATATATATATATATATATATATATATATATATATATATATATATATATGTATGTATGTATGTATGTATGTATGTATGTGTCCCTAGGCACAATAACTCTCGTAAAAACGGTCCGATTGACACAAAATTTGGAAGAGATGTGTAATGCTACGTTTTTTGGGATGAGTTCGTAAACCAGACATATCGACCTACCGAAAGGGGTAATTTTGGGGGGTTTTGTACCCCAAAAATGGGTTTTTTGCATTTTTCATATATGATTTTGAAAAATTTTAAATTTTTATTTTGATCATTGGATTTAGCTCAAAAAATCACACAATATAGTATTATGAAGCTTTGCTCTATCTCCATTGGTTACCAAGATATTAAAAAGTCTAAAGACAGTACATTGTATTTTGGGGCTCCAATGTTAATCTTATGGACAATAAGGATGTGTCAATTTCACTTACTAACCAATAATTAGAAAAAAAGGACTCAAAGTTGGGAAAATAGATATTTATGTTACTTCTCCTTCAGGTAAACTCTTTCGGTCTAAAAAAGCTTTAAATGACTATATACAGGAAAAAAAGCTACCTTTCACAATCGATCTTTTTGACTTTACAACCAAGAAAAAAGATAAAACCCATGATTTGAATCAAAATTCAATGGATGGTTCCTATATGGAGTCAAACTCAATTGATGAGGAGATTGCTGAACTAACTTGTGATAACTCTAGCACTAATTCTACTCTTGATGGAGATACAAAATTGAGTCAAACTTTATTACTTACACCAACAGTTTCTGAGCCTTACCTATCCAATAATGCAGAAACACTTGTGACTAAGACTGAGATAAAGCCTCCGATTATAGCAGTCTGCAGTGAACTTTTAAGCAGAAACTGGATATCTGATGATACCTTGCACAAATATTTTGATATAATAAATGATCAGTTGACGTGTACTTTAGATGTTCTCATATTTAACCCAATTATATCGCATGCAGTGAAAAATGTAATTGAATTTGAACACTTTCTGATAAATCAAAATGTTGAAAAGCAAAAAATTTTGATTATTCCTATCAATGATGCTGTTACTCTAGACACCCCAGGAGGCTCACACTGGAGTGTGCTTTTTTTCATCAGAGAGTCCAGCACCTTTTACCATTATGACCCTTTGAGGAACCTTAACACAGCCCATGCTCAAACTGTTATGAAGAAATTATATGAATTTATGAATATGCAAAGTTCAGAAGTTAAATTTCTTGAGGTAAACGGACCTATTCAAGCAAACGGGTATGACTGTGCCATTTTTTCTGTTCTGGCAATTGAATTTATTTTGAAGTCAGTGCGAAGCAATGAACCTATAAATCTATTGACCTTGGAAAAGCTCCGTATTGAGGAACCAGACTTAATTAGTAAACGTGCAACTATGGCTTACATTCTTAATTCAGGTATTTTCTTGTCCAATGGTGAGCTTTCTAAGCTGGTGTTTAAGGAAATTCATAACATCACAGGAAATCAATGTGACAAGCCTGCATCAAATATGGAGTCATTGATAATTGAAAATCTGCAGGAAAATATAGCATTTTACATCAGCAAGATCACAGAACTTGAAAATGAAATTGAATTGAAAAATAATACAATTAATGAACAAGAAACTGAAATGGAGCGTATGAAATCTAGCATATTGCATATTGAAAATAAGGTAGCAGAACAAGAAAATTATTTAAGACAGGCGGAAAATGAACTCAGTAAGTTGAAAAGTAATCTTAAAATCAAGGAAAGAGAGTTAGCAATTGATCAAGTTACAAAAACTAATCATAATTGCCTTATTCAATCACCATTAGAAACACTTGGAACTAATCTGCCTAGGACTATCGATAGCAAAAATTCTATAAAACATCAGCAACCTAAAGAGACAATTAGAGGTAAAAGCCATCCCATAAACATCATATCTAGCCAAGGAGATATAGATGCAAATACATGGCCTAAGTTATATATATGGTCGGACAGCCAAGGCAGAGGTTTAGTCCACCATCTAGAAGCAATTATGACTAAGAAGTTTGAGTTGTTTGGTCATGTACAGCCTGGTGCTCCTCTAAAAGTAGTTATGGACTCGGGGACAAAACACAATTTGTTTCCCTCATTATCTAAAGAAGATTTTACACTTATCATGGGTGGGACTAATGATGTGGATATGATTACTCAAAAAAACTACGCTAAATCAATAAGAGAAGTAACAAATTATTTAGAAACTAGTCTAGGCAAATTTAAACACACAAACTTGATTATGGCCACCATACCTTACAGATACGATTTAAGTGCTCATGATATCAAGAACAAGTTTATCAATGAGATTAATATGACAATACGACACATGCTCAGCAACACCCGTTTTCTTTTACTTGATTTACATCTGTTAGAGAGGCCATTTCATACAAGACATGGTCTTCACATAAACCGAAGAGGCAAAATAGTTGTAGCAAAACAGGTAACCCGTCTCGTAAATGAACTAAAAAACCCAACATCTCAAATATGTCAAGATACAAACCTCATCCCACAGCAACCAAGTAAGGTCCACAACGTAGTGACTGCCTCTGGGGACCCTTCAACGAGAGAGGTATGCACAACCTCAACAACACATCATCAGCCAAGTGTTGAAAATATCAGACCTAACCAACAATTAATATCTGTAATAGAGGCTGACATGAGGGATGTAATAAACAGATACCGGGGTGTGGAAGATGTCGCCTTCGCTCACACAATTTCAGCGGACCTTGAAAGCCCACGGAATATGACAGCTGGTGTGGCAGTCACTTTTCGGGAGAAATTTGGAAGACCAACTACACAAAACTGTATCAATCCCTTTCTAGCTTACCAAAAAACTATTGACGACTACAACATTTACAGCCTAATAACCAAACTAGAATATTGTAAGAAACCCACTAATTTAGATTATGACAAAGCTTTTAGGGAATTGACGAAAGATTTTGCAAAAAAGGGATTTAAGAAGCTAGTTTGTTCTGCGATGGGGTGCGTCAGGGACTTGATTTCCCCTGATCGTCTCATTTACAATCTAACTCTTTTTCAACAAGAAACTGGAGCAATTGTTGAAATAATTAGTTATCCACAAAAGTCAAAAAGAGTTTTATGGAGCGGTATGTCACATCGTTATTTTGTGAAACGGCTGCGCCAGATAATTGAACTGCAACATTTGCAAGAAACATCGGTTTTTGGTGCTGAGAATGATGATGGTCCAACCTACAATAGCTCGAGGACACAACCTTCAACCAAAAGTCCTGACTCAGCGCAAGACCCACACCCTCTTCAAGATACTTCTCCATATATGACAGATACATCCCGGCTCCAGTCACAATCAACTCAACACCTCGATGCCAGTAATCCAGAACGAGTTACCTGCTCTACGCCACTGACGACTCCTCCACCCATAGTTGTCCCAGGAGTGTCATCATACAGTGAGAAAGTGAAAGGGCAATATAGTGAATGTGGTGTTTTTGGTGAAAAAGTCAAAGTTTGTGAGACCAATCAAGATAGTTTTTTATATCTGGCTCATTACCAGCCCCCTCCACCTATAATTCCTATATATTACCCTCCTCTGTAAGTCCAAACAACAATAGTACTAGTAAAAATAGTTATATTAAATTGTTCCACCAGAATATTCAGCATTTGAAATCAAAAATAGAGTCATTACAAATAGTGCTGGAAGAACTCAAACCGCACATTATTATTTTAAGCGAACATGATATGAAAGAAGAAGAAATAGAACGTTTAAATATTGAACAGTATTCAGTAAGCTCTTATTTTTCACGGAAATTATCAAGTAAGGGAGGGGTCATGATTTTATGTAATAACAAATTAAAAGAAAAACAAATTTTAATCCCTAGTTCTCTAAAAAATAAAATATTGGAAGAAAAACAGTTTGAATTCTGTGTAAGTAAATTAACAATTGGCAACTTTCAATTTGCATTAGCAGGTATTTATAGATCACCGAAATCAAATGCTGAAGAATTCTTGGACAGATTAAGTTTACTTATAGAGCACTTGCAGAATAAGTTCAAAATGGTTGTAATTGCTGGCGATATAAATATCGATGTTCTAAAACAATCTAAAGGTCATACTATGTTAAATAATATACTGAAGAGTAATAATATGAATTATTTAGTCAAATTTCCAACTAGAGTTACCAATATTTCAAAAACTGCAATTGATAACTTTATAGTAACTAAAGCTCACAAGGACTTAATGTATGTAAATGGTGTTGTAACTTTATTGTCAGATCATGACGGACAGTGCCTTGAAATTTCCACACCTACTTTAAAATCAAAAAAAGGTAACTTTATTGTTCGTGAGAAAAGAAATTTTTGTCAGGAGAATGTAGAACTTTTCAAAAAATTACTGGCTAAGGAAACATGGATGGAGGTATTCCTTGCACCCTCTGAGCAAAAATATGACATATTCTTTGAAAATTTTACGTTTCTTTTTGATATAGCCTTCCCAAAAAAAATTGTTAAAAAAGAAATTGTGAAAAATAATTGGATTTCACCAAAGCTAAAACAAGAAAAGAGTGAGCTGGTTACTCTTGCCAAAAAAATAAGGAACAATCAAATGTTTGAGCAACTAGACATTTTGAAAAGTAAAGTTTCCAACTACAAAATCAACTTGACTACTGCAAAAAAGGCTTTTTTTGACCGTAAAATTAAAAATTCAAATAATGTCCAGAAGACTGTGTGGAACATTATCAACTCAGAGGTGGGAAATAAACAAAACAAAAAATTTCACAATCTAAAATTGAATGCTGGAGATAAGAGTTATGACAGACCTAAAGATGTAGCAAATATATTTAATAACTACTTTGTTAATGTTGTGAAAAATTTATCAGGCAAAACATTAGAAAATTACAGTTTAGATGTCAGTAAGATTTTAACAGTTACTGACAGTTTATCTCTAAAACCTACTTTTAGATTTAGAGATGTCAATAGAGAGGAAATAGAGGATATTATTAATTCACTTAAAAATAAGTACTCGAGTGGGTATGATGAAATACCAATTATTTTAATAAAATCAGTCAAAAAAGAGATTAGCCAAGTACTTTGTCACTTAATTAATTCATCATTTATATCTGGAATATTTCCTGATAGATTAAAAATTGCCAAAATTGTTCCAATTCATAAAAATAACGATGAAAACAACCCAGAAAATTATCGCCCCGTATCTTTGTTACCAGTCATATCAAAAATTTATGAAAAGACAGTTTACAATCAATTAATGTCATACCTAGAACAAAACAATTTAATCGATGATAATCAGCATGGTTTCCGTCAAGGAAAATCAGTAATTTCAGCAAGTGTTTCTTTTATTGAATCAATAATTGACTCAATAGACGCTGGAGATCCTTGTGTAGGAATATTCATGGATCTGTCCAAAGCGTTTGACAGTGTGATCCATTCAAACCTCATTTCAAAATTATATTCACTTGGTGTTAGAAAAACTTCTTTGAACTGGTTTAGGTCATATCTAGACAATAGATATCAATTTGTTCAGATAAATTACATTAAAGAAAATAATCGAATTTTCAATCAACAATCAGAACTTAAACCAATCAAAACTGGAGTACCACAAGGATCAATTTTAGGTCCTTTACTTTTTGTGTGTTATTTAAAGAACATTTCACAATGCTTAACAAGCACACAACAAAGTAATATTATTCTTTATGCCGATGATTCAAATCTAAAAATTTCAGCTAAAACAATAGAACAAATAGAAATCTTGTCTTTTATAGAATTAGGAAGTATTGCACAGTTTTTAGAAAACCAAAATCTTATTTTGAATTCCTCTAAAACTAATTATATTTCATTTAAGACAGCTCAATCCCGAGTTACAACAGAACCAGCTGTTCTAATTGAGTCTGAACCGCTTGAACAAATAAAAAGCACAAAATTTCTAGGTCTATGGGTTGATAATCATCTTAATTGGAATGAACATGTGGAAAAGGTTTTATCCAAAATTAACTCTGGTATATTTGCTTTACGAAAAATGTCTAGGTTGTGTAGCGAGTCGACTCTTAAAATGATTTATCATTCCTACATTCACTCCCATATTTCCTTTGGGATTTGTCTATATGGATCAACAAAAAAAGAAAACCTTGACAAAATTTTAAAGCAGCAAAAAAAAGCAATTAGAATTATTAAAAATCTTCAACCTGAGAATTCGGCCAGAGAATATTTTAAATCCCTAAACATTTTAACAGTTTATGGGCAGTATATTTTTGACACTATTATGATATATAAAGATGCTGGTTTAACAAATAACTCTGACATAAAGATTTTAAACCATCCTTACAATACAAGACAAAAATCCGAAATCATACTCACTCGCCACAGACTCCAGTTTTATACAAAAAAGCCAACTTATGCAGGAGCCAAGTTATTTAAAGAGCTGCACAAGGAAATAAAAACTATTGATTGTATATATAACTTTAAAAGAAAATTAAAGCAGTACCTTATAAGTAGAGCTCTTTACTCTCTAGAAGAATTCCATATAAATTAATTTGTATAGGATATCACTGTGTGATATATTAGGTTTAGAAAATGCATTATTATTTTTTTTAACATTTTTGACACTATTCAAATGTACATATGTATATATTGATGAATAAAGAGAATTTTGACTTTGACTTTGACTTTGACTTTTAATATTTTTGGATGAAACTTGGTATTCAGCGTCATTTGGTTGAGATTCATCCATTTATGAAAAAAAATCTTGGTTTTTGTGTTTATCATGGCAGCAAACCTGCATACTCTTTTCCCATGTTAATCAAATGGAGAATAGGCAAACTCCTTTAGCAATGGACAGATATTGATGAAACTTAGTATATGGCTTCATATGGTCGAAATAAAATTTGTTATGCTATTATTATGATATATATATATCATGTAAAATAAATAATGTTTTGTAAACTAAGTGCGGTGATTTATTTTATGATATCAAAATTCAAAAACCCTGGCTGCAAGAAAAATAAATTTGTATCTTGCATCAAGTGCAAAATTCCCCAGTACGCATCAATAAATAAGAACTGTTTTTTTGAGTTTTAACAGAAATAAGTCTGTAAGTTGGGCATTTATCACTAAGGGAAGAACTGTTAAGAAAGAAAAGGTAACTCGAGATATTTTTTTTTACTTTTTCTAGTCCCAAAAAGAAGTTTAAATAAAAACCATGGTCAAAATGTGTAAACCCCATTTTTTGTTAGTAGCCAAATTCAATTATTTTCACTTAAAATGAATAAAAATGTTAATAAAACTCTTTTTTATACTACAAGAATGTGTTTCACATGAATTTAGCCCTTGAAAATTATTATTTGTATATTTATTATTTTTTTGTGGGGAACCTAACGGGGAAAATGTCCAATATAAGGGACGAACCATAACTTCTAAACCGGAAGTCATAAAAAAATGCAAGTTGTGTCAAAAATTCAGTCTAAAATAAAATTCAATTAAAATTCTAGTCTAAGTATACTAACTTAATTAATTGTTCCCCAAAGGGTTAAGGTACGGCTACACATAGCAGGGAAGGATACGCAAAGGAAATGGAAAGGACACGGACAAAATTCTGATGGGGTGGCTACACATATCGTGACACGGACAGGACATTTCTGAGTCGGAAGGCTGCGCGCGCAGCCATCAGACGTCGGAAGGTTGCGCGCACAGCCTTCCGACACTGCTCATCCCGCTGGCCGCCATACTCACTACACAGAGCTACCGTTACCATTTTCTGATAGTGTCGGAAGGGTGGCTACACATACCAGGACGGGATACGGACAGGACACGACAGTGGCGGATGAATGCTCGTCTGGCGATCCATCCGACACGGCGAATGTCCTGTCCGTGTCCTTTCCTGCTATGTGTAGCCGCTCCCATTTGATAACACAGGGAGCATTCATCAGAAACTGTCCTGTACGTGTCCTTTCCTGCTATGTGTAGCCGCACCTTTAATGTGAATCTTGAAAGAACTTCTCATTTATGGAATACCACAAAGGAAAGCATTTTAAGTTTTTTAATATTTATAAAATTCACATTAATTTAATTGCACGATTAGCATTATGTTGGCCTAACTATGAAATAATAAATTATGATCTATTGACATTTTACAATTTTATTAGACCTATTTGTTTGTAGGTATTTCTTAGAAAACTATATATCATAAATAACTAAGCCTATATAAAACTACTGATTTGGTAAAATCTTATTACAGTAGAATCCCTCTTAACCGGCCACCTCGGGACCAGGCCGCGGCCGGATAATGAATTGGCCGGTTAAACCGATGTACATTTAAATTTGCCAACCTACAATTTTATAAGGCTTAAATACAATTATGACCTGAAAAAATCTTTAAATACCTCACTGTGTATGATTTACTGGTAACATCCAACATATGTGAAATCCACAACCAACCTACTAAAGATAATTCCTTTCTTTATTGTGGTCTACTGGATAATAGGTCTAAATGAACTAATTTCCGTTGGCATTTACTTCCATTCAGGACAGTTAATTTTAATTGGTTTGAGAATGTCAATATGATATAACGTTGAATTGAATGATACAGTAGATGGGTCATTCTACAGAAAGTGTACATTTTGCGGTTACAGGTCAAAAATTATTTATTTTAAGGTCATTTGTATTTTTTTAAACATCTATAACAAAAAATAAACATTAACTCAAACAATTCTAGGACTTTTAACTATGTTATTTACAATTTTCTTTAGAAAAATGTGTCCACTGAAGGTGACAAATCACTTCCGTGGACTGATACCTCTCGGGTTTTATGAAAATACTTAACTGTTAAAATTATACCAAAACTATACAATTCTGCATACGTTTGATATGGATAAGTTAAGAATAGTTCTCATATAGCATGTAATAAAAATTAAAAATAACACATTCATTACCATGCTATTTTGCAAATAAAAAGTGAACCAAGTTGACTGCTCACTTCTGTGGACACGCCAATATCTGAGAGAAAAAATTTCTAATGCGAGCATCCACTGATTACTTCATTAATTTTGGAGGGAAAGAGGACACCTCCATACTGAGCTAACTGCTGCTTAGAATGAGTTAGTAGTTTAAAGTTTAATGTAAGTTGTTTGAGAAGAAATTATATACGTCAAGCATACAAGATCACTTCTGTTACCAACATAAAGTTTCAGGTATGTACAATTTGATAAATTTTAGATAAGTTTCTCAAAGCTTCTTCAGAATGCATTTTAATTTGGAGATATCTATTTGCTAACCTTAAAAATTGTTGTGTGTAGGCTCAATGAAAAGACATATCATCACTTTCGTGGACATCACTTCTGTGGACAATAGGTGTCCACAGAAGTGATTGAAATACACCTTCGGTTCTGATTATTTAATTTCAATTCTAAAATTTGTGGTAATAATACACCAATAGATTAACTAACTATGAAGTAGGTATATGAAAAGGGTAGAAACACAATTAATAGGCTTTTAGGCATTTTTGTAACAACAATGAAACTGATTTAATTATTTAACAAAACATTTAAACTGTATTCCTTAGTATTTATTTTTTATAAGATATTAACATCATATAGCATAATCCAACATTCTAGCCTGAAAGTTTACTATAAAATTTCAGTATAACATTTACAGTATATAAAACATTCACAGAGGTTCCCACCACTGCCCTCAAAATTGAAAACAATTCCTATGGTAAACGTATTGGTATATTTTCAGGTAGAACTCCTAAAATGGCAAAAACAAGAAAGAAGAAACAGTCTGACGACAAATATCTGACTAAACGAAGAGAACAGAAAAAAATGAATATTATATTATGTTAAAAGTAATAAAAATAATGATTTATAAGTTACCATTATTAGCCTAAACAAAGAAATACATTAGGCCTACTTAAGAGGCTATTATACTTAAGTATGCCTACTTAAGTATGCCAATCAAAGCTTTGTTTATTTTGTAATAGTCTTAAGGTGTTTTGTTTAGGATATTTAAGTCTATTTTGTGTACTGAACTTATCGCCTATGTTTTTAAGTCAATTTTTTAAGTTAGGCTAGCATATAATAAAAAAGTAATTTCTTAATCAAAGTATGTTTTATTTAGTACCTTTTTATAACTGTAATAAATTGTGGTACCGTAGGTCATCAGATAAGTGGTCTTCTCGACAATAGTCAAAGCCTTTTTGTTGGTTACTTCCGTGAGTAATCAACAGAATTAATTCCATGAGTAAGAATTCTTAATCATATGACAATCAATTAAGTATTGATAGTAACCAACTAGGCTATTAACATTTTACAATAATTAAAACAAAATTTAATCAATGAGTGTGAATTTGGTTAATGTTGGAATTAATTTCATCACTTCTGTGGACAACTCGGTCACTTCAGTGGACACGCTATGTTGTTGTATTTAGATCATGACAAGGAATGACATAAAAGAAAAAAAAAAAAAACATAACTAATAGGTCATAAATATATTGCTGATATAAATTAGTATACCAGGTATTTTAAAAATCTCCATACAAGTCTTTATTATAAAAAAATAATATGATTGAGTCACTTCTGTGGACATCATAAAAGTTTGTACCTAATTTTTTTCTAGGCAAAAGAAATTTGTTTAAGCTTGACCATTATTTTTCCTATAATGGTAAAGGTTTTTTAAAACCATTGAACATTTTATTTTGAAAAAAAAAATAATAATTTTTTTTATTTTGTGCTGGTGAAAATGTACACTGTTTGTAGAATGACCCAGATAAGAAAACTATGTTTCCAGCGAAAGACGGCCGGTTAACACGTTGGCTACCGACGGTCGGAAATTCGGGTCGCCGGGAGTTCCCAGCAGACCGATCCTAGTACTCGATACTCCCACCACAGACCGAGTCATTGTTACAAATACTAACCCAGAGACCGAAAATTTTGTTTCGCTATTTTTATATAATTTGATGTATAATATATATATTTGCTCATAGAATTTGGAAAAAAAATTATTTCAGTGCTATTTTAGAATTTTATTGCGTCAAACATGTGTGACGTTGGTCTATAGTAATATTTTGTATTATGTTTGTTTGCTATAGAAAGACTGTCCCACATATGTGTCATGAGTTGGATGACTGGGAAATAAACGAAAAATAGTTTTACTACACTAAAAAATACTAAAATATGCAGGACAATGTGTCACGCAATAAAAAACGCCATCTGGAATGTGTAGTAAACAAACACTAATGGCAACATGTGAGCAGACGAGATGGTCAACTTTGAAAATCTGTACAAATTAAAAATTGAGGTCATACCCAGAGACCAAGCAACACACATGTGTGTCACACATTCCTATAGACCGATAAACAGGTTTTAGATCGATTCGGTGGACCAAATGGCCGTGGTGAGTCATTTAACTGAACCGTAACTGCGTCCCATATATGTGTCGTCGGTACACTGGATCTGACCTGAGCGTCCCATATATGTGTCGTCGGTACACTGGAAACACCTTGAGCGACACATATATGTGACGCTGGTCTATATTTAAGGTTTTCTTTTAACATTACGTCACATATGTGTGACGTTCGGTAGCCAACGTGTTAAAGCGATGATGAGATAAAAATGACCGGTTAAAACGATGTTGTTTTTGTGTCAGGGTAGGCCGGTTAGCAAAGACCGGTTAAAAGGTGGCCGGTTAAGAGGGAGTCTACTGTACTGTACTTTCTTAATGTTTAATTTATTTATCAAAATTTTGTACCTTATTTTGAATAATAAAAAATACCCCCGTCGCAGCAGACCTGCGTACTCAGCGAATTTCCAATGGAATTTCAGATTATTTACTTTCCCCATAAAAACCCCATAGGATCGAGTATGTAGGTTTTCTGCCATGGGGTGTTGTTAGAAAATCTAAGTTTATCAATAATTGGTGAATAATGTAAACACAAAATTATATCAAGCTCTGACAATTTTTATTTTCCCCATAAACCCCATGGGGCTGAGTATGTAGGTTTGCCGCCATATGGGTTTTGTGAGCAAGTATGAGTTAAACCCTATCTAGATAATGTACATACCAAATTTGATTAAGTTATGTCAATAAATAAGTAAGATATAGGGTTTTCTTGATTTCCCATAAGAATAACATGGAAAACACATTTTTCAATTTTCTACGTAACCATTTAAACTAAGTTAAAAATTCAAAATACTAAATTGTTTGTTATTTTAAGCTCTTTTGAATGGTTTTAGTTAAAATTCATGAATTTTGAAAATTGAGGTCCAAAAATGCCAAAACCCAATTTTGACCCCTTTGAAACCGCATAAAACCCCGTTCCCATAACCCGATAATGCTGGTTCGCGAACTCGTGAAAATAGATCTGATCTTACACCTTCATACCAAATTTCATCAAAATCGGAAGGTCCCCTTCAAAAGTTATCAGAATAACGGACACACATATATATGAAAATGAACAAACGGTGTTTTTGGCTTCTGGGGACCTCAAAATGAAAAAGTAAAGTGGTCCCGGGCTTAGGTCTTACCATGGCTACTACCGTAATAGCGTATTCCCTATAGGGAAATTCGCTAAAATTAGTTCATTACAAAAAGGTACGGTAGGATTTATAATTTTGTAAATTTAAACATTTGTATGTTCACCACTCTATAGTATTTAATTGGAGGGGGGGTTAAAAATTCTGTTTCTTGTGATTCCGACTCCTCTTTTTCATCCCGGGGAATATGGTAACCCTAGTATTGAAGGAATTTTACTTGTGGTGGGAAATAGAAATCTGTTTTTCGACCGCACATTTATTTTGAACGGGATATAGAAAGCATCATTAATTAATAGCCCGATAACAAATGGCACCTGGGTCCGGAATCAAACCTTTAAAAAGCTATATTAGGCTATTAATAACTTCTCAGGATCGAACCGGCAACCTCTGAATTCAAAGGTGTGCACTACAAAAGAGACTTGAACCATAGGAGAGTCCCGAAAATTACAATTATCATACAATGAAAATGACGGCAGACACTTGCATGGCAGTCAGTACTGTTTGTATACACGATTAGCAACAGCTACGTAATTTGGAGGTTAGGTCTATTACTCACATCGTTACTAAATTTAAATTTGTCCTGAATAAATTTCATATTTTGGCCAAATACGGGATTGATCATTATAGGATGACTTCTCTCAGGGATGCGGGACAAATTTACTAATTAACTGACTGTCCCGTAAAATCCGGGACATTTGAGAACTCTGACCCAGGGTTACAATTAATTACCATAACTTGCTTATATCTAGAACTAGGCCTAATCAATTTCATACTGTCATCAAACTAACACTACTTACATCATCTCCAAGCCCTATGCATCGAAATCTTGATTTAATTAACACCCAGTGTATCAGAGCAATTAAAACATCTTCCTTTGATTTTATGTCTTCCTCTACTGAGTGGAACATCAACTCCCAGCCTACTACAAATTCCGAGGACATTTTTGATCTATAAGTGTATACCAAAATTGATAAGAAATCGAATAATAGTAGCCTATTTTAGGTAAACCTTATTATGACAGAAGTATTCTTGTGATCTTTAACTTGCAGTCCCAAAATTAATTCAAGTTATTGGCCAAAAATATAACTGACAGTTACTACATCACATTAGTTACCGGTTGAAATGTTTATTTTTGAACTGGAACTGGAACTGACATAAAAATTGAAATTCTGTCAATTCACTTCACTTCGCTACTTCATCTTCATCTCTCTTTCTCTTTTGCTTGCTGAATGCTGATTGCTGACAGCCGCAGTGTTTCCACTCGTCGAAAATAAATATCCCACGACCAAGGGCAAAATATCCCACTTTATCCCACACTTTTCAATCCAATATCCCTCACAATATCCCACACTTTCCTTTTTGCAGTCAAACAACGGCATTTGATGTATTTTATCGCGTAGAAGATTGTTGATAAGGAAAATCATTCTCTCAAATTATCTATTAAAAACTAATAATGATAAAAATATTTTTATTTAAAATTATTTATTTTATGAAATCCAAACAATAATAAGTTATTTCAGCCGTTGTCGACAGTCAGGTTAACCAAAAGCAAGGGCAGCCAGTTTTTGCGTGTTTTGACGAAAGTAAAAATTGAAACATACTACATGTAGGGTGAGTGCACCAGTGAATGACCACCCCCCCCCCCCAGTGAATGACCGTTTCGTATAAAAAAACAGTATATTACGCTCTGCCTTTTGCCTAGTCTATCACAAACGGTCTTAAAAGTAACTTTGGATTCGGATCTGGATCCTCTCTTTCACTGGTTCAAAAAGAAAGTGTCAAACATCTGTTTGTAACACAAACAAAATTAAGTGTTCCACCCAGTTCATCTTAGAGCTTCCCCACTATAGCGTATCGTACAAACAAGGTTAGCTGTATTCTTCATTGTTCTTTGATTATTGATTGAAACTGCAATATAATAAATGTAATTAACAGTAAACGTGTTAAGGTACAGTTCTGTACTCATTTTAATTCCAAAATCATAACCAACAATTTAATTATACAGCCGGTCATTTACTGGATCACAACTATTGATATAAGTTTTTAACCAATGAATGGCCATTTCGGTCATTCACTAGATTTTGATCAATTTTCTTTAAACGTTTTGGAAACAATGTTTTCTGGCAGATTAAGTGCTGGGAAGCACTAAAAAAACATCAGAAATCATGTGGGTACAATAAACCAAAATTTGACCGGAACTTAATGTTTACGGAAATTTACTACAAGAACAGTGGTCATTCACTAGAATCTCTATTTTAACGATCTGGAAATGGTCAGTGTTGTTAATATACAGGGTTCCAGCTTTGACTCTGTGAGAATCTTAACAGCTTATTCGGTGGCGAGGAGGGAGAGTGGTGTTAATACAATTTTAAAATGCGATGTAACATGTATTTTGTGTCTGTCGGTCTGTATGCATTTTATTTTATATAATTCTCATTGCCTCAAAAACGATGATAGATAAATAAATAATAAAATTTTGTAGGTAGGATTAACATTTGGTTTAAATTTCATTTTTGTATAACTTTCAGTTCCAAATTAGTGGTACTTTAAACGATTTTCAATGTTAAATTTTTTAGAGCCTATACAATTTTTTTTTTAATTTAATTTGCAAGAAATGCAATATTCACGCAATTATTGTGTGTATTTTTTGTATGGTGGCTTTTGTCTCAATTGACCTATTTTTAACGGTCATTCACTGGTACATTCATTCTAAATAGTTGGTATTCTGATACCAATGAATGACCGGTCATTCACTGGGGAAACACCGGTCATTAACTGGTGGATAGGCGGTCATTCACTGGTGCAATGATTTATGTATGATAAATTATTGTATTTTTCAATACTCTGTTTTAACTTAATGCATTAAGTTTTACCATTAGGAACTACAGAAGGATACGGGCAAGACATTTAAACTATTCCCTACACTGTAGCGTAAAAGCCTGTTTTACCATGTAAGATTCAAGTGGAAACTCAACCTTAAACGGTCATTCACTGGTGCACTCACCCTACTTAAAATTAAAATAAATATGTTAAGGCAATAAGAATTAGTGTAATATGGGAAAGAAACAATAAGTCAAGTAGTGATAGGGCGGATATAGGTAGATATCTGAGGGTTAGAACTAGACGAAAAGTATGAGATAAGTTATTTGAATCAGTATACCAAACAGAATCAGTATTAGAATCATTTATTTGCCATAGGACAATAATAAATATTAAATATAAAAAATAACAATTCAACAAACTCAACAAACAACTACAAACTCATTCACTATTGAAACACAATTTGAATGGTACATTTTTATACCTAAAAAGGTAGCCTATCTCTCTTATCCAACAATAAGCCTTACCAAATTTAATTTTAAAACTCATTTAAATTGTTTAAAAAAATATTATCAACGCTCTGTAAATCCGCCCAAAGTAACTGCTGAGAGAGAGCATTTTATTTATTTGTACCTGCAGTTTCATAATCATACAAATTGAGTTGCTTATATAGGTCAGTTTAAAGTAGCCAATTTAACCACTGCTCAATTTTAATACAATCTATTCATGTTCACAGACGAGGTTTTCCTTTAAGTAGAGTTACATAAATATTGTTTTATCAGGGCATACCTACATGAACTATGAAGACTTATGTACTTTAAAATAAAATTTGAATTTTCGTGCACAATTTCAAAGTTTGTGCTCATGATTATTTTACGATTGCTTGGTTTGACTGCTTCCATTCTTGCATAGCAACTACAGTGCTTAAAACCTTATTTAACAAATAAAAATTATTTTATTCAGTTTAGTTTGATATTTTGCTATTGACCGATAGAGTTCTCTACTCGCTTGCAGTTTTTAATCTCCAACGGGGTACTCTGACGCGTGTGTGGTTCTTAAAAAAAAAATCCAAAATTTTCCCACATTTTCACCACTAAAAATCCCACATTATCCCACAATCCCACTTTATCCCACAGGCAGTCTGATTATCCCTAATATGGGATAAAAATCCCTCAAGTGGAAACACTGGACAGCCGTCGAGCGGTGCAGCGGTGCCAGTGCCAGCTGACATAACTTTTTTCATAAATTTTGGGTTGTATGGCTAGCTATGGGCATGTTGCCATGAAACCAATAAATAATAATAATAATAATTTTTGGCCAACCCAAAAGCAAATAACCTTTTTACCGTGTATCCTTACAGTCCAATAGCGTTGAGTGTTGGGTTGTTGATTTCAATCAAACAAAAAGATGTTCTTTTTTTATATGTTTTCAATACAGAGTTTAGTCAATAATTGAGAGTAAGAGTTCCTTTCATTGATTTGGTTCAACTTTAATATATAGATTTTTCGATTTTATGATTTATAATCAATTTTTAAAGTTAATTGTTTAACGATTGATTTTGCATATAGTTCGTATAGAAAATAATTTATTCAATCACTGACTATTGGTCAATTAGTGAACAAAGAGGAGTACGGATCACTGAGCCGTGGTTTTACAACTTTTGCTAGCGATGAGTTGTTTTCGGGATCCAAACAACTCAAGTGGAGTTGTTAAAATCATTAATCAGTGTCGCACTGCCTCACCCGACGGACAACTCTTCGCAAAACTTGTAACAGTTGATAGTAATACCTAGTTAATAATTTTTAATTGTGCCACAAGTAGTATATTTTCAAAGTCTTAATAAGGGGAACGACCCAAACCTCAAATCTGTTTATTATAGAATTTAAATAATGTATTTATTTTATTTGAAATCCCTGTGTATAATAATTAAAGTAATTTATTTAATCTCGTTGTCATATTGATGTTTTTTGTAATGATGACGTGTGAGGAAGCTATTTTCACAAAACAGTTATTTAATTTGATAATACCATTGACTATCCGCCTTTGCGATTGGTTCAATGAGAGGAGTCAACACAATTCATATAAAAGATCAGATATCAAATCTTTGCCTAGGTCATTTAAATGGATTCCATGTTTCGTGTAACAGTTTTTATCTAAAATACTAATTAAACTATTGAAAAGCCGAGCAATGGTATTGTTCACAATTCGACCTAATTAATCTATTTTGAGATGTGATCAAAACATTAGGTTTATATCATACGGTACATGAACAGCAGTGTTTCCAACCATGCAACTTTGCACTTCAATCGCAGCCAGTCCTCTGTCGATTTTCAGCCCCAGCTCACAGCTAAACTTCTCGCTGGAGACGCCTTTCACACTTCCCATGTCAATCAAGTAGTCATTTTCCTCAAACTCGCGCACCGCACGAGCTGCTCCATCGCGTCACCTGCTTCAAATTTGCTCCAGGGCCTATCCAGGCTTCAACCGCAAACCTACTGGTCCGCTCTTCATCTCTTCTGCGGCAGCTTCTGGCATGGATGCTGCCAATTACCCTAAGTTAAGGTTTGGCTAATGATTTCCTGGTTTTTGAAGATGACCTGGGCTTAGTTGTATTTAAGCCTACTACAATGTTGGGAGCAGCAACGGAGTTGTTGGCATCTATATAAGGATCTCTTTGAGTGAAGTGAACTTATTAGGATTGCAGACACCTCTTTCCTCTCATTATTCAAATTTGTTGGCTTCGAAGGGTGTTTAGGCTTCAACCCCAGTCGCCTCGGTTGGGGGGGGGGGTTGGGAAGGTTCTACTCAAACTCTCTTTACCGACTTTACCTACTGCTTAACCTACGTACATAATCAGTCAATTCTAAAATGACAACCTTTGTTTCATTAAGGTGAATATTGAGTTGTTTGTTCTCATTTAATTTACCTTTGATTCAGAGAAATTTCATTTTGCAATTTACTGTTCACCCAGCGAATGGTGCACGTGCGAAGCGGACAGGGCCGAAATGTACGATTACTCAGTGCTATGTACGTCACATGATTTTTTTATACAAAATTCCAAATTTAAAACATAAGGAGCAAATTTTGTAATTTATAAATATAATTCTGTAAGCAAAATTGAGAGCATTATACAAATCGCAGGATGATGGGAGGGGTCTCAAATTAAAGATCCATAGTCAATGGTAACACTTGCAGGTAACAAAGAGTAAAATGTCGATTTTTAACACTTTTTAACAGCACAGTTGTTTTTAGCACTTCAATACTCAGTGGTGACAACCTCGGTTGTCGTGGAAATTGGCACCATTCTATACTCTTATGGGATGCAGTTCACCTGTGGCACAACAGTCATCAAGAGTCTTGAATCTTACATTCACTTCAACACTTTAATTTTTTCAGTAGAGATTCATACTATGGAGTTTGGTATATATTTATCCATGTATTGGGCAATAAATCAGTTAGCAAGACTTCTTGAATATTTTTTTTATTCTGGAGTGGCACATGTTATATAGTAATGAGTATAAGAACTGACTGTAGTGACGCGATTATAAAGCACTTGTGACGTAACTTGCTATGTCGAAAATTCGGATCGATACGCCGAGCAGTGGAAACCAGAAGTAAAAAGATGGCGCTGTGCCCAGTTCGGGTGTCAGATCGGTGTTCTCGGTGTTTTTGTGTTTAGTTTGATATGGGTTGAATATGTGAATGTTATTGTTTGAAAATATTATTATTGCAAAGTTTGCTTATTGTGTTGTTTGTTGTTAACTTTGATACAGTTATTCATAATGGCTAGTGACAAAATTAAAGTTGCCGTCCGTGTGCGACCCTTCAACAGAAGAGGTAAGGAAAGAATTAGAGGAATGACAGCTAGTTGTCAGACAATTAATAATTACTAATAATTATTTACTCTTAAGATTATATGACAAATCTTAGTAAAGTTTCAATACTTCAGTTTCCAATTTTAAATCTATCCATCACATACCTTTTATTCAATTTTATGTATGGCCTAAGTTAGAATAATGATAAGTTTACTTACAGCTTGTAAAACAATGTAGGCCTAGGCCTAGTACAGTCAGTTATCTAGCCATTATCTAATGTTATCTATGTACTTTTAAGTCTCTTTTTTTCAACGTTCTAACAAAACACATAGGTACATGTGTAAAAACTTATTTTTTAAGGAGATAAATAATTTAATTAAGTTGTAATAACTCAATTCCAGGCCAGTCTTCCCAGACAGCCTATTTAACTCTTCAGCGCCCAACGTAGCGTTTCCGCAACAAAAGTTTTTGGCCATATTTCTCCATGAAAAACAAATTATAACCACTTAAGCCCACTGTTGTATTAATGCAACACTAAGTTAGTTTAGTTTGAAAATTGACCACAATATTAGAGTTAAGTCCACCGTATTATCAGGGAATAATTTTTTTGTCGGACAGTACACAGGCAGTCAGCTGCTGAATGTGAGTTTTCAAATAAATGTAGTTTTAAGTATTCATTATTTTAGACGTTGGGAAAAAATAATATTTAGATCTTTAATCATTTGGGTATCGGTAGGGGCCTACTCAAAAAAGGGGTTTTCATTGCTCCAATAGTAGACTATTTGTATTTGATTTATGAGTTAAAATGATGATGTTGCAAAAATGCTACATCGTGACACGTTGTGGCACTTGTCACATCAGATGCACTTCCGCAGACGCCCAGTGGAACTGTCGACAGAAAATTGGGTGATTCTTTGAAATAGCCTAGTTTGTCTTAACTTAAAATTTAAAGCGTTTGATAAGGACAGTTGCATAACTAACATAATCCAGCTAGAATATTTAGTTTTATCCATTGTTCCCTACAAGTTTGATTTTTTGTATGAAATAAAAAGTGTTTTTTCCACAAATCTCATTCCCTTGTCATGTCACTATCCCTATTCTACTGTGAATTTCAACTATTTTTTTCACAAAATTTTACTGTTTATTTAATACTGTTATAACTTATCTTCTACACTCAGGTTAAAGTATGTTTTATGAAAAAACTCATATAGGCCTAAACTAGATAAAATTGATAATTTCAAAAGGTCGTTAACATACCTTTTATCATACCCTGTCAGTTTTTCAATTTCCTGTCCTTTGTTTCCGGAAGTAGATTTAAGAATTCAAACAGCTGCATTGAGACAACTCTATTTATATGACAAACAAATTGCTTTATTCAAACTACAAAGTAACTATAATACATAGATGTTAAACTCCAAGACATAAACAATAACAATAAACATTAACCATGTGATTAATATATAACATGTGATTATTATCTAGACCACAGGACATCTCCCCCTTTAAATTTCTTCTATCAATCTTCTAGGAGGTCTTGAGCCTCTAACTGGTCTTGGGCTGGGAATTTCTTGTGGCCTCGGATCAGAAACATTAGTTGACTATTGTTGTTATCTATGTTTGAACCATTATTGTTGGTTGCTGGTGAAAACATAGGAAACATGAATCTTGAGTTTCTGATATATTTCCCTCTATTTGTCTCCACTTCATATTTACGGTTGTCCATCTTTTTATTTATGATTCCCTCTTCTTTTCTATCTGACACCCATACCTTAGTATTAGGACATAAATCTTTCTCTTGTGTGACTCTATGTCTTCTGTTGTATTGGAGTTCTTGTCTTCTCTTTTCTTTCTTTTGGCTGAATCTGTATTGGTTATGATTTGGGAGTGCTGGTTTTAGCAGAGACTTGTTCATCGGTAAAGTTGTTCGCAAATTCCTTCCCATCAAAAGCTGGGAAGGGCTATAACCACCTTCTTTAGGTGTTGTGTTGTAAGCTAACAACCCTAAATGTCTGTCTTGACATTTTTTTAGGATGTTTTTAAATATTTTCACTCCACTTTCAGCTTGTCCATTACTTTGGTGATGATATGGCGAGCTATTTTCAACTGAAAAATCATATGATGTTTTAAATTTGTTCCATTCTTCGGAAAGGAATTGAACACCTGAATCCGCTCTAATCGACTCTGGAATACCATGTTTTTCAAATGATGTCTTTAGAGCTTTGATCGCCTGATTAGTAGAAATATTGGTTAGCTGAGTTACATCAATAAATTTTGAATAATAGTCCATAAGCACGATATATTTCTCATTGTTCCATTCACAAAAATCAACACCAATTTTCTGCCATGGTTCGGTCTGGGACATCTGTTGGAATCATCGGATGATGTGGTAATTTCCGTTCGGAAATGCACTGTGGGCAATATGTAACTTTTTGTTCAATATGATGATTTATTTTTGGCCACCACACTGACATTTTTGCCCTCTCTCTGCACCTACTGATACCTTGATGACCTTGGTGAATTAAGTCTAGTATTTCCTTTCTCATGGTAGGCGGTATCACTATTCGATTGGCTCTCATTATCATATCTTCATTAATTGATAATTCAGATTGATAATCCCAGTATTCTCTTAAGTTGTCACAAATTAATTTTTTAGATTTCGGCCATCCTGATTGTATTACTTGTAATAACTCACTCATTTCCTCCTTTTGACATCTGATAATTTCCTTAATTTTATTGTTTGATGCAGGAATTACATCCACCAACGATCTCACGTTTAAGCTTCTGCTTCTTCTGAGAGTTTATCTAAGTCTTCATCCTGAATCTCTTTAGTCGGAGCTCTTGATAGGGTGTCTGCTGTCATTATTTGTTTCCCAGGTACCTAAATTATGTTATACGAAAATCTCATAAGCCTCATCTTAAATCGCTGAACTCTTAATGGAAGCTCGTCTAAGCCCTTGTTACTTAAGAGAGGAATTAGAGGTTTGTGATCAGTTTGTATTTCAAATTTCATCCCTGTTATGAAGTTCCTGAACCGTTCACATGCCCAAACAATTGCATACGCTTCCTTTTCTATTTGAGTATACTTTTTCTGTGTTTCTGACAGACTCTTGGATGCAAAAGCAACTGGTTTTAAATGTCCTTCATGTTCTTGAAGAAGTACGGCTCCTAACCCATAAGCAGATGAGTCCGCTGATATTACTGTTCGTCTCTTCAAGTGGAATGGCTTTAAAGTTGGCGTGTTTTGTAGCATTCGTATTGCTGTTCTAAATGAGTCTTCCTGACTTTGACCCCACACAAAAGCTTTGTCCTTTTTGAGTAGTTCTCTTAGCGGTTGCACTATATCAGATAGATTTTGAATAAATTTACCCGTACATGATTCAGCATTCCCAAAAATCTTCTAACACTAGCTACATCATTAGGTGTTGGGAACTTAATTATGGCCTCTATGTGTTTCGGATCCACTTGAATTACACCTGATGATATAATGTGTCCTAAAAAGGAAACTCTTGTTTTCCCTATTTCACACTTGTCATTCAAAGTTACTCCTTCTTCTTGTAAAACTTTTAAAACGTTATGAAGTCTGATATCATGTTCAGTTTTGCTGTCACCTGTTATTAGAATATCATCCATGTAACATAAAACTCCCGGTATGTCTCCTAGGATCTTTTTCATGCGGTTGCAAAACATCTCAGGGGCAGTAGAAATCCCAAAAGGTAGTCTTTTGAAGCAATATCTACCGAAAGGAGTTATAAATGTTGTAAGTTTTGCAGAACTATTGTCTAATGGTATCTGCCAAAAACCTGAGTTAGCATCTAGTTTGGAATAAAAATTAGAATTTCCTAAACTTCCTAATAGATCTTCTACAGTATTAAAAATCATGGGTTCTCTTTGTAAGAAAATGTTTAAAGCTGAGGGGTCAATGCATATTCTTACACTACCATTAGGTTTAGGACGTACCACCATTGGATGACACCATTCAGTGGGTCCATGGACTTCTTCAATGATATTTGCTTCCACCATTCGTTGAAGTTCTTTTTTCACCATTTCTTGGAGGGGTATGGGAACATTTCTCGGTGTTTTCAAAGCCATTGGAACCGCGTTTGGTTTAAGTTTCAATTGAGCATAACTTTTCATTTTTCCAATACCATCAAACAATCTTGGATATTTTATCTTGATTTCTTGAAGACCTTTATTGTCAGTTTCACCCCTCTTAGTACTCTGTTTATTTTTACCTTCATTTTCTATTCCCCTGATTACCCTTAGAAATCCTAATGCTGCAATAGCTGGTTTTCCTAACAGCGCTTCTTCTATTTAATCGACCCTTCGAACTTCCCTAAAATTGTTAAGAACTTCCCACCAGGGGTTTTTAAAGCCACGTTAGATTTAGTTAAAAGTTTGTCTTTTGCCATTTTGGGGGGTACTATCGTTACGTCTGCCCCACTGTCAATCTTAAAATGCTCCAGTTTTCCATCGAGCTTCAAATCAATTTCAAAGTCGTTAGCACAGTGTCTCCTTGTAGCTTCCTTTATTTTTTTAACTTCTGTTCTATTAATGTAATACTCTTCTATTTCATCTGTCACTTCTATTTGGTTAAGTTTCCGGTTTCTATTTTGATTCTTGGCTAACCTTTTTCTGCACATGCGACTAAAATGACCCCTAAAACCACAGTAGTGACACTCTTCATTGGTCGCTGGACACTTATCTTTTGGGGTGTTTTGTTCTCCCACAATAAGAACAGTTTGTCGAGATATTAATATTTTCCTTGTCTCTTATTCTGACATCTTCTGATTTGCTGTTTCTGTTCAAATAAGAGTTGTTTGTGGCCCTAGCCTTACCTTGTTGTGTATTACCTTTTATACGATTAACATCTTCTGAACATAGCTCTTTCTCAGGTAGCTTATTAGCCATGCTGGTTTGTTGTCTCTTTATCATTTCACTTTGTTTCAATCTATTTATTGTTTCTTGTAGCTTTAGGTCTGGCAACATTTGCAATTGTTCTGATAGCACTTTGTCTTTTATCCCAACAATGAGTTTATCCCTAATAAGACTTTCTCTTAGATCTTTAAAATCACATGTCGAAGCAAGTGTATGCACGTCTGTTATGAAGCTAGACACAGTTTCATTGTCTCTTTGAACTCTCATATTGAATTTTGCTCTTTCATAAATGATATTCACTTTTGAACTGAAGTAACTAGTAAGTTTCTTTACTGTCTTATCATAGTCTTTTTCGTCTTCATCAGTTATACCTGCAGCTAATAATAAATTTTCACTATCTTTGCCCATCGATATGATAAGAAAGTTTACTTGTTTTTTCCTTCTACTTGATCTAAATTTGTCGCGATTCTGTATCTATCAAACCTTTTAATCCAGTGGGACCATTCTTCTGGTTTGAATGAGAATGGTTCTATGAATCCCAATCTTGCTGAATGTTGTGCCGGTTTCCCTTTTTTGTCTGGGTCTGTTTCTTCTGAATCTGACATTGATACAGTATGAATTATCTAACAAATATAAATATCTAATAGTTCTTGTCCGCTGCCACCATGTTGTAAAATAATTAACTCTATTTATATGACAAACAAATTGCTTTATTCAAACTACAAAGTAACTATAATACATAGATGTTAAACTCCAAGACATAAACAATAACAATAAACATTAACCATGTGATTAATATATAACATGTGATTATTATCTAGACCACAGGACAACAACTCTGACAATAAAAGGCATTTTGCTTAAGTCTGATGCAATAGTTTTGTAGTCATTGAAAATATTCTTCCAAAGTTGACCACCTTTAAAAAACTTCTTCTCCTTCCCCTGTGCTTTTACTCAATAAGTAAGTTACTACAAATGTTCTACCGGTAACTTAAGGCGCGTTTACACTGGAGTTGTCAACCAAAAGTCATCATTAATTTTAGTCGACAACTGTGGTCGACAACCTGAGTTGACAACCAAATAAATCCAAGTTGTTGACCAAATAAATGCACGTTTACACCAGATTGACAACCAAAATTGGTGAGTTGAATTATTCTATACTACATTGGTTGTCAACCAAATTTTGGTCGTTAACCTAAATTTGGTCATCAATCTAATGAGTTGCTGTTGCGTTTACACAGATATATCAAAAATGGTTGACAACTTTTGATCGACAACTGCAGTGTAAACGCGCCTTTAGGTATACATTTTGGTATACAATTACCATAGCCAATCTCCTTCATAGTAGCCTAGGCTACATGAAATAAAATCCATAAAAAATTTATTTACTGGTACCGTAATGAAAACTAATCTTCTCATTACGGTAGGCTATGAAATTATGAACAAATCAATTGTTTTTATTTGTAATGTTAACCTACATGAAATGAATTTTATCATTGCCCTCAATAATGTTGTTTGCCTTCATTGTTTTGCTGTTCTGACATAACTCTGTGATTCAAGTGGCCAATGTTGTGCTACTAAAATCCGTGACTCCTAATTTCTGAAGCAGTGAATGTTAATACTCTTACAGAAAACCCTATTTTGTAATGCCAACCGACACCCTGGGCCTGTGAGACCACCATGATATTAACAGCAATATATATATATATATATATATATATATATATATATATATATATACATATATATATATATACATATATATATATATATATATATATATATATATATATATATATATATATATAAGTAGATAGTATCATGTTACTTCTAGGACACTTTTGGAGACAATCAAAAATCAAACAAATTTCACAGTTTTTCAATACAATTATGCAATATTTTTGCCATTTTTTGGCCAATTTTCAGCTTTTGTCAAATTATCATAAAAAATATGCAATTTTAATGAAATTTTTAACAAATATGCCTAAATTTTCTACAAAATAAAATTTTTTTAAAAACAAGTAAAATTATCACATTTTATAAGTATTTTTTCAATAAAATTAATAGTTGACTTTTCATAAGGTAATTTAAAATTTTAGTAGTATTTTTTCAATAAATTTGACTAAAATAGTAATAATATATTCTAATTAATTTCAGTAATATCATTTTTAATTATATTATATTCAAGTAATTTTTCAGATACAATAATAATATAACAATTTGTTTTACTAGTAGCTACTATATCATAATCAAAATCTGCATTAATAATAATATCATTTTTTGAACTTGAAATATTTGTTGGATTTTTTGTAGTATCTATTACATAAATTGGTCTATTTTCTAGAAATTCTGTTGGACTATAATACATTTTACTACTAATATAATAAACTTTTTTGTAATCTTGATACATTTCATACATAATTCTAAATTTTTCATTGTTTATATCAAAATTTTCCAATTCATCAGGGTAATAATGACCATTTAGTTTTACTCTTATATTTTTTACATACATACTATCAAATTTAGAAGTATCAAATAACTGATCATTTGTTCTTGATTTTTGAAATCCAATTATAATAAATTTTGGATTATAAATATTTCTATAGATATTTGTTATATCAAAACTTAAATTCTTTCCTGTAATATTTTTTTGTTCAATGCATTGCCAATGATTAAAATGAAAATTTACTTTTTCAAATTTGCTTAGTTCATTAATTAATTGAATTTTACTTGTTGTTTTGTATTCAATTATAGGAACTCTAATAAAAAATTCATCAATTGTTATTTTACCTTCAGTTGGTAATGTAGCATTATCATAAGATCCATCAGCCTTTTTAGTTTTCCATCTAAAAATTGCATCATTATCTTCTGATCTAATAAATGTTATATTAAAACCTCCTTTGTATATTGGAATATTTACATTTTCAAAAAATCCTAATCCAAAATGAGATAAATTACCAATTGCTTCAAATTTATTTTTAAAATTTGATTCAAAACCATTATTTATTTGATTTATTTCTGATTTTGAATAAGTTATAGTACCTTTAATTGTACTTAATAGACCAGGATATTCAATTTCATCAATCAATTTATTATGTTTTCTAACTTCAATTTTTGAAAATAAAAATGGAACAAAATTATCAATTAATTTTATATTAGCACCATTATCATATGCATTTCCATCAGATTTAGTCAATTTACCAGATATATAAAATTGAAATTTAGAAGTACAAAATCCATCTCCAAAATCTATATTAAATTCAGTTTTTTATTAGGTTCATTTAAATGTAATTTAGATAATGGATAGAAATTTTTGTATTCAGCTCTTTCAATATCATTTACATATTTTTTGTAATCAGCCATTTATTAAGGATAAATTTTTTAAATCAAAAGCTTTTTTAAAACAAGTAAAATTTTTATAATTTTATGATGTCAAATTTTATAATTTTTATGTATCAATTTCATTTTTACTTTTAAAATATTCAATTTCAGTAGCATGATCAAGTATAAATTTTGCTGATATTTTTTGATTTTCTAAAATTAATTCCCAATTTAATGTAAATGCATAATCATGAATGAAATATTCAGTTAAATCTTGATATTTACAAATCAAATCAATATAATCTTTTAATTGATAATTTATGAATTCAGTAATAAAATCTTTAGTTAAATTTTGATGTTGAGCAATTTTTTGCCAATTTAATTTATTTTGAAACAATCTCATCATATTAATACTCAACTCATATTTTTCAGAAATATCATCCCAATCATCTTTGTTTAATTGATTTTGGTTTCTGATAATGAATAAATCAAATGAACTGTATAGAGCCATTTATTAGGGAGAAAATTTTGTAAAACAACTTTTCTTTGAATTACAAATACAACATTTTGATTTAATTACATTTATATTTTTCAATTTTATTATCTGAATATTTTTAGAATTAGTTTTTTGTTTACATTTAAGACAATAAATCAACTCCATTTATATAAAATAATTATTGTAATTTATCTATATCATCTTTAATTAGTATTATTTCAGCATTTAATTCTTTTATGGATTCATTGACTCCATCAAATAGAAATTTTAGTTCTTTTTCTAATTTTTCTTCTAAATTTTCAACATATTTTCCAATATTAATTAAAAAGTCTGTAATTTTATTTAAATCCTTTTTAGTTTCTGAATGATCATTACCAATTTTAATAATTGAATCTAAAACTTCATCTAATTCTGATTTTATTACAACATCATATTTATTTATACTTGGTTTAACATTAACAATTCTTTTACCATTAATACTTATATAATTTTTTGATAAACCAATAGCATTTACTAGATTTTCAGTCTTTTTTACATGACTTTTAAAACTTTTACTAAAATTATTAAAAAATATATTTAATTTAGAATTTATATAATCTTCTTTAATATTAATTGGATGTTTTTTCTGTCTTCCAAACAGATCAAATATATTTTGTGAATCCATATTTATTAAGGATTAATTTATTTATTATATTATCAAATTTTTTATTATTATTTAATTCATTTAATATAAAAATACATAAATGACCACAAATTGGTGGATCATTATAATTTTGAATTTGATTATCATTATAAAATATATTATCTTTTCCTAGATACTTAACTAATTCTATTGGTGGTTTATTAACTATATTTCCATATGAATCAAAATAATATTTAATTTTATCTTTTTTATAATAACAAACCCAATGAGTTCCATTTCCATCAAATGAATCTAAATTTATAATTCCACATTCAAATTTATTAACTTTATTAGGTAATATATCTCTCATAAATACACCTCTAAAATATTTTATATTTTTACACAATTTTTCTAATTTACCTAATGTTAGTGGTTCAAAATTTTTTTATAATTTTGTTTCATATATTTTAATGTTTTTTTATCTAAACCAGATCCTTCTACATTTTTTAATTCATGATCTAACCAATCAACAAAATTTCTAAATTTAGGAATTATAGATTCTTTTACAACTTTTGCTCCCTTTCTAACATTTGGTGTATAATTTTTAACTATAGGTATATTATCAGCAAAATCTAAAATTTCTTTTAGTAATCCACCATTTTTTATTTCTTTTAATTGATTATATGAAAATTCAAATCTTAATCCTTTATTTAATTTTTTATGTTTATTTAGTTTATTAATTTGTCTTTTAGATAATAATATAATATCTTTTCCATTTTCATTAAATTGATCAATATTAAATTGAATTATAACTGATTTTTTATTTTTAAATGCTAATTTTATTTTTGATTTTTGATTATCTGTCAAGTTTATATTTGTTTTTTCCATTTATAAAGAAAAAAATTTATAGTTTTTTATAATATAGATTAACATAATTAATTTTATTAAAATTTTAATCCTACTTCTAAACCCATACCAAATTTTCTTTTCATCCACATAGCACCTGATGTTGGTAATGCAATTAATCTTTCACCAATTCCATGATCATTTGATGTTACTATATCCCATGCTTTATCTTGTAAAATTTTATCAGCTATTTTATTTCTAGATTTTGTACCTTTATGATCTCTATAAAATAAATCATGTTCTTTAGCAGCTTTATCTAAATCATTTATTCCAGGATCACCTCTTTTTACTCTTTTATTTAATTTAGTTCCAGGCCCTAGATATTGATAACCAGGTACATGTAATTCAAAAGGTAAATTATTTATAACATCATTTAAAATACCTGATCCATCTTTTAATAATGGTGATGAAATATTTGCCAAAATTCTTTTTAAATACTTAATTCCTTCAGGTTTTTCAATTAATTCATCTAATTTATTTGATATAAAGTCTTTAATTGCTTTCTTTTCATTTAAAAAATTATTATTGCCAGCTTTTTCTTGTGCATATATATAATTAATAATATTATCTAATTTATTTAAATCATCTATAAATCTATATTCAATTTTATTTTCTGTATATTGTCTGATTCCTGAACCTTCAATTTCACCTTTTAATTCCCAAATATGTTTAATTAAATTAATATATTTATCACCTTTACTAGATTTTGGTTTCTTACTATTTGGATCATTATTTTTATAAATTGAATTAGTCTCCCATAAAATCTTTGAATAATTATTTAAATCATCTTGTGTATATAAATTATTATCTGGTTTCTTTTCATAAGTTAACAATCTCCATAATCCATGTGTTCCATTATATTTTTTATCATCAATTATTAAATCATCATTATCAATTACAGTTATTTTATCACCAATCATAAATGATTTTTTATGTTTATTCCAATATAAACCAAATTTATCATCTTTTGTTCTTGGTAAATATTTTTGTGCTAATGGACCAATAATTTTATCTAATGTTTGAGGTGAAATTAAATTTGGGTCAATAAATGTCGATTCTTCTTGAATTATTGGTTGTCTGATTGGTCTAAATGGAGTACTTGAAGGTAAATTTAGTTCTTCAGTTTCTGGTATTGATATATTGGCAAAATTATTAACAATAGGTACTAATTCCATAAGGTTTTTATTTTCATTTAAGACTTCACCAATTTTATTTTCAACTTTACCAATTGCTGATGTTATAGGTTCATATGCTTTTTGTTTAATTTTTTCATAATTATCTTCAATTTTAATTTGATTTTTAAATTCTTTTATTAATTTTTTCTCAATATCATCTAATTTTTTAGCTTCATTAACAGATATTTTATCCATTTATTACAAAGAAAAATTTAGGTTCAAAACAAATCATGTTAACATAAACACAAATCATGTTAACATAAACACAAATCATATTAACACAAAACACAGATCATGTTAACACAAACACAAATTATGTTAACATAAAAACAAATCATGTTAACCCAAAACACAAATCATGTTAACACAAACACAAATTATGTTAACATAAAAACAAATCATGTTAACACAAAACACAAATCATGTTAACACAAACACAAATCATGTTAACATAAACACTAATTATGTTAAACACAATTTATTTTACTTTATTTCTGTAATTTTCATTAAATATATAAATACTAATGAAATAAATAATACTAATAAAATAAATATTCTATCAATTATTGAATCAAACATACAACAAGCCATTATCATTATTTAATATCAGAAAAATTTTTCATATATTTTCCATCATTTGATTTTTTCAATAAATTAATAGTTAAAAATCCATAGTCTTCTTTCCAACAATCATTACAAATAGTTTTAAATTTATCAAATTTCATATCTGATCCAACAAAATTATTATATATTTTTTTCATATAATGTTCATTTTGTTTAAAAATGCATAACATATTTAAATTATTTCTAATTAATTGCATATCAACTTTTGAATAACATTGTGATAAATAAATACATGATATATTTTTATGTCTACCCATTATAAAATATTCTTTAATTTTATCTTGTTTTTCTAAAATACAATCATCAAAAACTACTAATGAATTTGGTTTACATTTATTTAGTGGAATCATATCATCACATGAAAAATAAGAAATTTGTTTATTAATATTTGATTCTATATTTTTAAATCTTTTTTGTAATAATTTATAAGATGGTTGTTCTAATGATTTACTAAAAATATATAAATTTGAATATGGAATTAATCTTTTATAAATAAAACTTAATAATAATGTAGTTTTACCAGATCCACTTGTTCCTATAATTAATAATCTAATAGGTTGATCATTTTTATTATTTTTATCATATGATTCTAATTTTATATTATCTTTTTTTTCTAAAAATTTCTCCATTTAAATAAGATGAAATTATTTAAAATAATTGGTCATTCATCCAAACTAGAATTAAGATTAGAACATCCAATACATTTAGATGGAAAATATAGTATTGGTTTAAGTGGATTTTATTCAGATAATTTTATATCAAATATACCAAATGATTATAAAAACTGTTATGGATATTCTATTAAAGATGAAGATGATAAAATTATAGATCAATATTTTGATATAAATAAAGGAAATTATACAATTGAAGAAATAAAAAATATTTTTATAAATAGTTTAAAAGAATTTAAAAAGAAATTTAATAAATTTGATGAAAATGATTTTATATTGAAAAATGATGGACCATATATTATAATAAAATCTCCTGTTAAAATTATAGTAACAATAATTATAATTGATTTATTAGGATTAGATGATAAAATGATTGAATCAAATGTATTAACAAAAGGAATAAAACTACCAAAAATTAGACCTTTTGATGTTATTGAAATTCATTGTAATTTAGTTGATCCTAGTTTTGAAAATCATAAAGATCTTTCACATTTACATAAAGAATCAGAAATTCTATATTCATTTTATCCAAATGTTGAATATGGATCAAAAATTAGTGAAAAACCAAATGAAATTGATTATATTCCTTTAAAAAATATAAGTAAAATTCAAAATATTGTAATATCTATTCAAGATAGTGATGGAAATCTAATAAATAATGAAAATATTAAAAGTATTGTATATTTAAGATTAAAACAAAATTTGTAATATAAAATTTATCTACATAAATAATAAAAACAATAATTGATTTAATTAACAATAATTTTATATTTAATAATAAATTAATTGTATTTAATAAACAAAATAAACCTTGGTTTAAAAGAAAAGATATTTGTTATATTTTAAAATATAAAAATTCTAGAAAAGTTTTAATTGATAATGTAAAAGAAAAATATATAAAACTTAAAATATATCAAGTGTAACCATCAGTTACATTTACATAATAATGATAAATTAATTTACATAAAAATTATAGGTGTCACAAATTATGACACCCTAGAAATTGATGTACAAACATGTTTTTCAGATGCCCTAAAACAGGGCGTCAATAAAATAGATAATAAAACAATGTTTATTAATGAATCTGGTTTATATTTATTAATTTTAAAATAAAAAAAGTAGAAAACAATAAGGATAGATTAAAATTTATAGATATTTTTAGAGGGGACAATTTGTCCCCCCCCTATCATATAATGAAAAACATACAAAACTTATTAAAATTAGGTAGGACCCAAAATGGGTCCCATATAAATTAGAATATTTATTTTAAAATTTTTTTAAGGAGGTAACCTTATTATACAATAAAAACTTAAGGGTAACAAAATGTTACCCTTCTTAAACATTCAAAAATATTCATAAATATAATAAATTATATACAAATTTGAGACCCGTCTTAAAGACGGGTCTTACTTATAATGATAATAAAGTAAAATTTATAGATATTTTTATGTTAGATATTCAATAAATTATTGAATATATTTAAATTTATTAAAGAAAATATTTAAAAATATACATAAAATTATAGTATAAATTCAATATCATATGGTTATAAATTATTAATATAATTTTGATCATTTTCTTTAAAACTTTCATTAACATAATTTTTTATTATATTTATAAATGGTTCTATTATAAAATTAAACTTATAATGATATACAAAATAATTTTTATATTTAAAAAGATATATTAAAAATTTATTTGATATTTTAGTTTTAAATAAATATAATTTTATATCAAAATCATTATTTATTAATTCTTTTGGAACAATTAAAATTTCCATTTATTTATAATTATTTTTATACCCCCAAGGTAATGTATCAATTTTATTTTCACAAATAAATCTTTTGTCATCTCTATTACTTAAAGCTAATTTATTTATTGTAATTGTATATAGTTCATGTTTAAAACTTCTAATACAAGTCATTTCTCTATATTGTTCTTGATCATCAAATAAACATTTCTTAAAATCATCCATATGTAATGTTTTATCAACAACACTTTTCTTAATTCCTTTACATTTTACAGGATTTTTATTATTAAATTCATAACTATATAATTTTGATCTTAAACCACAATATTCTTCTAATATTTCACCATTTAACTCATCTTTAAATTTACCAATTATTTTTTTATTCTTTTCACTATAGCATTCATGTTCTTTCTTATAATCACTTGTATCAAATTCATTAATATTTTCTTTAATAATTTTATATGGATCCTTTTTAAATTCTATAAAATAACTGTCTGTGTCCATATATAATAACCTTATATTTGAATCAAACTTCTTTAATTTTTCATAATAAAATTGATACATATGTAATTTTGATAAATCAAGTACTGAAAATCCTATATAGATTGGTTTATCAAACTTAACCTTTTCTTTTATCATATGTGAAGCAATACAGTCTTTATCAAATATACTAAATGTTTTAAAATTAGGTTTTTTTGCTTGTTTTAATGAAAACTTTTCGTCACCTAATTTAATATCACATCTATTTCTAACATTTTCCATAGTTTTTCCAAAAACACTATTATTCATCAATTTAAAAAAGTCTTTTTCAAAATCTGATGTTGATTTGGATCTTAATTTGGTATTTAATTCAATATATTTTTTCATATAATCATCTTGATCAAATGCTATAACTCTATTAACTTTCTTTAATTTTAATCCTTTTTGTAGATAATATTTTAAGTTTCTTGAATGAATAACATAATCTTTTTTATCAAATAATGTTGTGCAAAGCTTATTATTATAATGTTCAGGTGCTAATGGTAAATCTTTATGATCATCATGTAATTCAATAGGATATTCTAAATCAACATCTAATATATATCCATATTCAGCATTTTCATCTAATTCTAATATTGTTTCTTCCCATTCATTTAATGTATATGCATTAGGATTCATCCATGTTATATCTTTATAAGGTAATTTTTGACTTAAAGCCCATCCATATAAATTATTTGCATCTACATATAACATATAATTTTCAGGTTTTGTTTTATCATACTTTTTTGTATATTTATTGTTTGCTTTACAATATCTAGTTATACATTGTGAAATACCACCTCTAATACCTTTTTCAATCATTAAATACATATTATAATCACTTATTAATTCTAGTTTAATTTTTGTTAATTTTAACATAGAATCCCAAGCTAATGATGGTGATGTTAGATAATGTGCTGGATCTAATTGATAATTTTTCAAACAAACAGATCTAAAATTTTCAAATATATCAGCTAATAAAAGAACATCTTGAATATTATATAAATCTGAATAATTACCTAATGTTTTTACTTTTAATTTATTCCAAACTTTTATATAATGTTTATAATCATCATCACTTATATTTTCATTAGTTAAACAACTATAAAATTGATCTTTTTCTAATATTTTATCATAGTTTAATTTTTCAACATTATCAATAAATTCATATGGAAATACACCTTTAGAAGTTAATATTTTTAAAGTTTCATTATCATATTCAATTATATCATTTTCTTTTATAAATTTATTTATATGCTTAAATTCTTTAAGATTTTTAGCTAATTTTTCAATTGATGTAGCCATAAATCTAAATGTATCTACAAATGAGAATTTTATAAATTTTCTAGGTTTATCACCTTCAAATTCATAACCATAACCAGAATTTACTGAATAGTTTTTTTATTTTTTCATCTGTATTGGCTAACAAATCAATTTTACCATATTTTTTAGCTAATTCTTTTATAAACAAATGTGTATCATAATTTGAACTATTATGACAGAATATAGGAATATTTTGAGGAAATTTTAGATTTAAATTACAATTTAAATGTGCAGCACCTCTAAATTTTCCTGTTAAATGACAATGATCTCTTACTTTTATTCTTTTATCATTATCAAAACCACTATTTTCACAAATATGACAAATATTAGTTTTTTGATAATTAATTTCTTCTTCATTAGTTAAATTCATAGGCTTTTTATTTTTTGAATTATATTTTTTAGCTATATATTTTGAAATTTCATCTAAATATTCAAATAATTTATTTGGTACATTTATTAATTCTTCTTCATTTTTTGCTCTATAACAAATAGGTTTATACATTTTATTAGTTACTCTAGATACTAAATAGATTGTAAATCCATATGGTTTATGTTTTTGAATTTTATTTGTATATGAGCAATTTGGATTATTTTTACAATTATCAATCTTTTCTAATATACTTTCAAAATCCATATAAATTACATATGGATGTTCAATCTTTTTATAATAATTTTTAAAACTTACAGTTTGACCTTTAAATGGCATTATAGGTCTACAAGGTTCTAATGATTTACATATTTCTAAATGATTATTCAAGTCTTTATTTTTATAGAAATGAGTCAAACATCTTCTACAAATATATTTTTTATTTTTATTTTTTTGTGTTAATTGCTTAGATACTAACTTACTTAAATCTGTAATCAATATATAATGAGAATTATTACCAATTTTATAATATAATAAATCAATTTCTAGTTTTGTATTATAATGTTCAGATATTTGTAATGGCACTATTTTTTCATCTTCATCAATTCTATAAATATTTATTGACATTGATGGATAATTATATTTAGTATCAAATGATCTTTTTTCAAATAATTTAATATCTTTCAATGTTATTGGATAATCAAAACCTTTAAAAATATCATCATTTATATATTTTTGATATTGTTTAACTCTTTCAGCATGTTCGTTTGGTTTATCAATAGCACATCTAATTGCATAAATAAAACAATATTCATCTTTATTTTTAAAATTTACACAACATTTTTTATTCTTAATTTCATTTGGTAATTCTATATATGATCCAGCATTTAATGAATTATTTTTAGATAATTTTAGATTTAATTCAACACATCTTTTTAATGACCAACCAGAGCCTTTTGATGGTTGATTTAGTTGTTCTCTAACTATTAATTTCTTAAATTGATCATCAATAAAATCATCTACATTTAAAATATCTGAACTTTTTATGCAAAAATACATATTACTATTTTGAATTTCACCATTTATTAATTTTCTTTCATATTCACATTCTAAAGCCATCTGTCCTTTAATATTTTTGAATTTTTGTTTTTCTATCAATTTTTTTATTTCATTTCTTTGAGTTTCTAAATAATCATTAATATCTAGATCATCATTTGAATTTGTTAAAATATAATCTTGAAAATATCCTTTTAATGACGAAGCTTCTTGAATATTTATTATATTTTCTTTTGGAATTGGTCTATTTTTAAAATAATCATTTAATAATCCAATCAATTCTTTTCTAGTTTTATTAACAATTTTAATACTATTTTTAATTGCTAAATTTTGAATATATTTAAATGATCTATATTCTAAATTATTTGGATTTTCTTTAATTTTGTTTAATCTTTTAATTAGTTCATCTCTAGATAAATTTTCATAATTTCTGACAGATAATTTTTTTGCAATTTCATTTAATTTTTCCATATTAAATAATGAATAATTTGTAAGATCAAATGTTTCTTTAATATTTGTTAATTCATCTAAAGTTTTATTTTTATAATTATATATATTATTATTTTTACACCAATGTTTTAATTCAAATATTTTATTATCATATTTTTGTTTATTTAATAAATGTTTAGTTGAGTTATAATGTCTATCATAATTTTTATATAATATATTTTTATTACAATAAGGACAATTAATATTTTTATTTGTTCGTTCCATTTATTAGAAATAATTTTTACTTAGAAATAAAACTCTTAAAATTATGAGAAGTTTTTCCACTTTTTCTAGGTAATTTATAGTTTAAATTGTATTTTTTCAATCAATAGTCAACTTTTCACAAGTTAATTTAAATTTTCTAGAGTATTTTTTCAATAAAATCAATAGTCAACTTTTCACAAGTTAATTTAAATTTTCTAGAGTATTTTTTCAATAAAATCAATAGTCAACTTTTCACAAGTTAATTTAAGTTTTCTATAGTATTTTTTCAATAAAATTTAAACTTTTTTAAAACAATTAAAATTATTATTTTTATCATATTTTTAAAATTTCTAATTTTGTTATATTTTTGTCATAAATTTTAATTTACAAATTGGTTTTTTTCAATTCATATTCATAAAAATTTCCAATAATATCTTCATTATTTTGATCTTTTATACTATATGTAACTGGATTTGTATTATTAATTTTAGAAATTATAAATATTTCTCTAGACCAATTATTTTTATATTTATTAGAAAATGTTGATTTTTTATTTCCAATTCTAACTCTATCATTTATTTTAAATTTTGATTTGGTTATTATTTTTGGTGGTTTATATTTAAAAACAGTATCTAATAAATCCTTTTCATTATTTTTATTTACTTCAATTGGTTTCATTTTAATTGTTGAATGATATGAATTATTATATTCTTTAACAATTTTTGGTAAAATATTTATCCATCTATAATTTTTATTAATTTCAAATTGTATTTTCATTTTTTCATTTTGTGTTCTATTATACCTTTCTATTATACTTGATTTTTCTTCATTTTCTGTATGATACAATTTAATATCATATTTATTTAATATTTCATTAAAATCTTTATTAATAAATTCTAATCCTTTATCTGTATGTAAAAGATTAGGTGATTTATGATTAATTTTAATTGCATCCTTAATTATTTCTTCAAATGCTTTAGAAACTGTTTTTCCATCTTTTTTCTTTAATGGTTTTGACCAAACATATTTTGAGAAAGTATCTATCACATTTAACATATATTTATAACCATCATTTTCTTTTTCATAATTTTTCATTATAATTAAATCTGCTGCCCATAAATCATCAATACCTAATGTAATTATTTTTCTTTTTAGAAATTTCTTTCTGATTGGAGCATGAATTTAGCATCAATTATTTGTTCATTTTTAGTTAATTCTTTTTTAATTATAGGTTGAACTTCTTTTTTCAAAATTTTACTTTTATTTGTTTTACAAATTGAACATTTAGTAGCAATTCTATATAATCCATTTTTCATTTCAACAATTTGTGGATTAATATTTTTAGTTTTTTTTCTTACATTTGTGACAATGAATTGGTTCATTCATTTATGTATAATTTTTTTTTTAAATAAATGGATATGTGTTATAGATGTCATAATCAAACTAATTTTACTATTATTGGAAATTGTGTAGGATGTAATATATGTAAAAGAATTATTTATGAAAAAAAGATTAAGAGAAAAAGTAATAAGAATAAACATCTTAAACATATTTTAAGAGAATTTAACCATTTTCAACCATATAAAACACAACAATTAATTAATGAATTATATATTTTATGTATTTCCAATCATTTTGAAATAACACCTAAGAATATAAAATTATTTTTAAAACAAAGGAATTGTACAAATTGGATATTTTACTATCAGTTTTTAAACAAAATATACAATATTGATTTTGAATTGAATAATGAAGATAAAGAAAAAATTACAATATTCTTTAATAAATATTTATGTTTTAAGAAAAGTAATATATCATACAAAAAATTATTACCTATGATTTTTAAATACTTAAATATGGATTTTTGTATAAAACCTAATTATAATGATGACTTTTTAACATATCTATCACAAACAAGTTTGTGATATTTTTTCCTATATAAATGGATCTGCTAGAAGAAATTAATAATATTGGAGAATTAAGATTTAAAGAATATAAACCATTAAAAAGTTTAAATTTAAATGAAAAATATAAAATTGAAAAATTTGAAAGAATTAAAGATAAATATGGATATACTATTATTGTTGAATTAGAAAAATGTAAAGTACATTTACCAAAAAGATTTACTAATGTAATTGATGATAAATCAATTAAAGAATTAAATAAAAAAGATTTACATTTAATTGTCACTGATATTAAGACTTTTGATGATAAAGAAACTGCTTTAGTTAAATTTGAATAAAATTTTATTGATACCTTATAATTTTACTTGTTTTAAAAAAATTAAAATTTTATTGAAAAAATACTTATAAAATGTGATAATTTTACTTATTTTTAAAAAAATTTTATTTTGTAGATAATTTAGGCATATTTGTTAAAAATTTCATTAAAATTGCATATTTTTTAAGACAATTTGACAAAAGCTGAAAATTGGCCAAAAAATGGCAAAAATATTGCATAATTGTATTGAAAAACTGTGAAATTTGTTTGATTTTTGATTGTCTCCAAAAGTGTCCTAGAAGTAACATGATACTATCTACTTATATATATATATATTAAAAATAAAAAATAAAATAAAAATACCTGAGTACCCTTTTGTTTCCATCTTTTATTCATGATGACCTACATGTTTCGGCGATAATGCCATTTTCAAGGTCTTAGTACATAACCTAGTTCAGTAATATATTTAATAAACTAATATTTCTTTTCTAAACACATGATTCATATTCCATGTGTTATTTTTTCTTTGTTGGTGTAGTTTTCTTATCTTTATATTCTTTTATTTTGTCAAAAATCGGGTTTCTTTGTTCTACCTGCATTATATTCAGTAAATTGTGGAATAAAAGATGGAAACAAAAGGGTACTCAGGTATTTTTATTTTATTTTTAATAATTTTAGTAGCCCTCATTAGTGAACTTAATTTCCCTAATATATATATTCACTCATAATATTGACTCTAAAATATCTCAAGGCACTAAGGGCAATAAGTATGATTCATTTTAGGGGAGAAGGGGGCACTTTCATGCAGAAACTCAATGTCTAACTTTAACAATTTTTGTATTTTTTATTTTTTTTGTTAAAATGAACTAAAATACCGTTGTTACCTAACAAGCAATTAGTAAGCAATCTAAATATGTGGTCATATTTCGTTGATGCCCACTGCTATTTTAGTAGAGAGCCTATTTACATTTTTAATGAAAACATGTAATTTGTATGAAACTACCCCATGCTGGGCAGTTTCATATAGCACTTGGGGTAGTTTTTATAGGCTTTATGAAAAATGCATAGAAAAACAAATTTTGTATTTCACCAAATGAATTTGTAAGTTACAAGTATTTAAACCCTGGGTGACTCTATTTTTGTCAACCACTAAAAAAGCCACGTGTTACAAAAAATAATAAAATAATTAAAAATATAAAAAAAATAAAAAAATAACCCTTGTGGTCATGTTTCTGACCACTCCATTATATGTAGCCTGTACCTATGCCCCATTGTATGAAATTGCCCGTTGCTTTGTATGAATGTGCCCCAATGGTAGGGCCTACTTTGTTTCAATCATCAAAATGGTGATGCAATTATGAGTTATGTTTTAGGTTAGCATGTTATTTGTACACATCTTTTAAAAGGTCCTTACACAAGTACACTATAGTTACAACAGTAAAATAAAAAAATAAATAAAAAATAAAATGGGAGCACTTTGTCTATTTTTTTATTAAAAAAAGAAGTCTTAATTGTTGAAATCAGATATTTTGTAATAGTTTTCTTCCACGTTCAGCTACAATATTAAACCTTTTTGAGGAAGTGAAGGGAAGAATTACCCGCAAGTCAAGTGGGCTCATTTGTTTCCGGTGTTGAAAATAAGTGGAAAATCCAAACTGTATGAAAGTACCCCAGAATGAAAGTGCCCCGCACTCCCCTACAAACATTTGCAGTATCAATTTATTAAGAATAAGAATAAGAATAAGAATAAGAAGAATAAGAATCGTTTATTGTCGTTAAACACAGTTGTGCAATAGACATTGTCAAAATAAGTTGGACATGACTTACAAACTTGGTAACAAAACAGACATACAGTTCATGAAAGACTAGGCTAAATATATATATATATTTTAAACAATAACAAAATCTTGCTTACAATTAATTTTAAAAGCACATTTATTTAAAATCTTTAAAATCAACTGTATTTAATTCAAAAAATTCCTTTACTGAATATAAAGGGTGCTTTAGCAACCCATTACTCAAAACCAATTTAAAATGAGCCAAGGATTCAATATTTCTCAAATTTACAGGAAGCTTATTGAAAAGTTTCAGACCAAGTACCTTTGAACTCTTAGCAACTTTAGTCAACCTACAAAAAGGAACTTCAACATTATTTTTTGATCTAGTGTTATGACCATGAACATTCAATCTCTTTACTAAATTAACAGAATCTCTCTTAACATCTAATAAGACATACAAAACATACAAACTAAAAACAGTTAAAATATTTTCACATACAAATATAGGCCTACAATGATCTCTGTAGTCAGCACCTGCTACAATTCTTACAGCCTTTTTTTGTATTAACAACACATCCTGTGCCCCAGCAGAATTACCCCAAAGACAAATACCGTACAATAATATACCTTGAAAGAAGCTATTGTAGGCAAGCCTGAGGTAAGATTTGGGCACATTCCTATTTAGTGACCTTAATAAATAAACAACTCTTGATAACTTATTACAAATAAAATCTGTATGGTGATGCCATGTTAACTTTCTATCTAAAAATATACCTAACAATTTAACATTATCTAACGGATCACAGACATTTGAATCACTAGCCTTAAGGTTCTTATTACTAAATACTTTTGTTTGAGTTTTGTCATTGTTAAGTACAAAGCCATTTGTGCCAAACCAACCAGACACACTACTAAGGGCATTACTAGAAGCTATATTTACAGTATTTACATTTGGACTAGAATTAAATAAGGTTGTGTCATCAGCAAAGCACACAGTTTTACACGGGACATTCACATCAATATCGTTGACCATGATTAAAAACAGTAAAGGTCCTAGCACCGATCCTTGCGGTACCCCACAGGAGACATGGCGTTTATCAGAGAGCTTATTGTCAACTGAGACAATCTGTTCCCTATTTTCAAGGTAAGACCTCAAGAGTGACAAAGCTGTACCTTTAATTCCATAAAACTCGAGTTTGGTCAAAAGAGTTTCATGACAGACACAATCGAATGCTTTACTGAGGTCACATAAGGTGACTCCAGTATCGTTTTTCAACTCAAAATTTTCATGAATTTCATTTACAAGATAAGAAACAGCCTGAATTGTGGATTTCCCAGCTCGGAAACCATACTGAGAACAAGAAAATAAATAATTCACTTCAAAAAAACTGTACAATTGACTATGCATAATTCTCTCTAGTACTTTAGCAAAAATTGGTACCAAAGATATAGGCCTATAGCTAGCAGGAACATCTCTACAACCTTTCTTAAAGATAGGAACTACTTTAGATAGTTTCATCTTAGATGGAAACATACCTTCAATGAGACACCGATTAACACAAAAGGTCAAAGGCTCCAATATCACAGGTAACATTGACTTGAGCATATCACTAGACAGGCCATAAACATCACGACTTTTGGAACTTTTCATGAACTTCACATGTTGCACTACTTCTTCACAAGACACTATCTTCCATTCGAAGTTGAGTGCTGGAACATCTTTGGCCTTCAGAAGTTCTGCTGCTGCAGAAGGGACTCCACCAGACCTCTCTGCCACGTCCAACACCGAGTCGATGAAGAATTTGTTGAAGTCATCAGGCTCCACAGGTATACAAGGTTGATGTTGACTAGTTGTCTCTTTACGGATGGCCTCCCAAGCTGCCTTACACTTGTTGTCCGATTTCTCGATGCAATCAGCCACATATTCTTTCTTTGCAGTTTTCAGCTCCTGTTTATATTTTTTCCTGTATCTGATCAATGCTGAATGGGATACTGGAGTGTTAAGCATTCTATGCTGATCGTGGAGAGCTAAAAGGTTTTGCCTACTCTTTCTCAGTCCTTCATTATACCATTTTTGGCTGGTTTTTTTAGGCTTACTAGAGTAACGCTTTTTTACTAGTGGAAAGCATTCATTGAAACCTTTCTCAATTTGATCAAAGAACAGGTTGTATGTTTCTTCAGCATCTTCACCTTGGGCTAACACTGACCAGTCTACACCGCTTAAAAATTGAATGTAGTTATCCAGCTTAGGTTTAGTTATAGGCCTATGGTAGGTCACAGAGGCGTGTGGACTATTATTGAGAATCGAGTTATTTCTTATCGTGCCTAGGTTAAATATTACTGCTGCATGGTCCGAAAGACCGAATTCCTTCACTGAAGTGTGATAAGTTCCATAATCAAGATCAGTTAGCACATTGTCCAGGACCGCTTTACCTCTTGTAGGTGTGTAGTTAGTAAAATGAAGATTGTACTGCCTCATGAGCCTAGCAAGCTCTCGCTGAATTGGTTTGGTATGTTTGGCCACCAAATCGACATTGTAATCACCACCCAGTACTAGGTGAAGGGTAAACTTTCGAGACAGTAGGTCTAACAGCTTTTCAAATTGGTCCAAAAATATCTGCACATCCCCATTGGTAGACCTATACACACTAACCACTACAATATTGCTCTCAAGTAAAATTGCAGCAACTTCAAGATGTTGTGATATGCAGAAACTACTCACATCAATAACTTTGTATTCCATTCCATTCTTCACATATATTGCTGATCCACCGTGAACCATATTTTCTCGTGCATAAGAAGTAGCTAAATGGTAATCCTTCATATTATAAAAGTCTATTTCTTCCGGTTTAAGCCAATGTTCAGAAATGCACATAATGTCACAATTTATTTCATTTAAAACTACATCAATTTCCAATGTTTTATCCCTAATGGACTGAATATTCAGAAACATCACAGAAGGAAGGTTATTTGTAACTGAAATATCTAACCGTCCATCACAAATGCTTGAAGTCGACCTACTAACTCTAGTTGAAAGTACAGGCCTATATTTCATGGTAACTGATTGCACAGAACTGTCACTCACTGGGTTGGGGTTTTCTTTAGGGCCTATACTAAAAAAACACTGTCTTTGAAGCCCATTGGAATAGGGTGCTTGGCTACTTCATCAGCCAACTGAATGTCATTAACAAAGTCCAAAATTCTATTGACTATGTATACTTTGCCTAACCGGTTGAGGTGGAGACCATGATGAGTATGGAACCGTGCACCAATAATACTCAAGTCCACTAACCTAACATTGCTAAAGTGTTTGCATACTTTCAATAACTGTTCATTTGCCTTTTTTACCTCTTCATTGACACAGGACCATTTTGGAAGATCGTAGCGATGTGGAATGTTAAAAACTAAAACATTAGTGTTCCTTAAATCTTGTAAGCGTTTTCTTAATGATCTGACTAGATGTTTAGTTTCATTGGAGGCCACGTCATTAGTACCTGCTGCTAAAACAGCAACATCCTCCATTTTTAGGTCTGAACACAAGGCTTTACTTCCTTCCATTACCAGATCAAACTTGGCCCCTGGCTTTAGCACACCAGATATATTGTGTACACTTCTTTGCCTCAGCTCATCTGTTACAAACCTACCTTGGCTATCCGAGAAGCACCTAATCTTAACTTTTTTTGGAATTCGTGGTAGTTCTTCGTTGAGTTTGGAGCCGGTAGATGCTAATCCCATGCCATGCAAGGAAGTAGGACTAGGTTGATGATCTTCTTCACAAGTTTTGTTTTCCTCACTAGGTAATGAAAGGACACTAAATCTGTTATGTAGCGGTGGATAGTCATTAGGCGTTGATATAGTTTCATTTGCACTTTTCTCTGGTCCATTTTGATAGGGATGATTTTTTCTTCGAGGCACCGTCTCCCATCTTCTTTTGACATCTTTAGCCTTCAATTTGTTGTCGCATAAGGTTTCGGTTACGATTTTGTTCTTGTTACACTCGTTCTTCTCTTGAGCCCTTAGTAGTTCAAGTTTTTCTGTTTCTAATATTTTAATTATTTTTTCAAACGTTCTAATTGAGTCCAGCATTTTCTTTGTCTCTTCTTTATATATCACACAGCCATTACAAGTTTTAATTGACATAACATTTTGTGTTGACATATCTATATCACTAGGCCTACTTTCCACTTCCAATATTATATTATCTTTCACTTGTTTTTCCTGTTTTAGTTTAATCTCAAGAGATTTTATCTGTGATAAGATATCATTTTCTCTGTCTTCAAATGCCTTCTTTGCCGCTATTATACAATCTTCATTTTGTTTCAATTTATCTTCAAGTTCAAGTATATACAGAGAATTTTTATTTTTTGTCTTATGAATTTCTTGTTTAAGTAATTCATTTTCATTAAGTATGGACTGGTTAATCTCATCAGCAAGGGATGAACAATCAAATGAGTCTTTTGAAATGTTACTGGTAACGTTGGTTTCAGATTCTGTACTTGGATCATTAGAAACGATCAGTCGACATTTTAAGCATTTCCATTCATTTATGGAATTGTCATCCTCCATAACTTTTACATCATGGAGACTTAAATTGGCACATTTAAAATGAATCCAGTTGCTGCACTCTCCAGTGCACAAAATCCCAGCAGACCTCACATTTTTCTCACATGTCCCACAAGGATATTTACCCATCTTTGTCTTTAATAACTGTTATTTGACCAAAATTGCATTTATCAAGTAGACAGGCAATGAATGGGAACTAGTCCTATTCCTATCAGCCAGGCCTACCTTGTTCAAATATGTGAACAAGGCCTAACCTCGAACGTTGAGCCTATCAAAATACATCATAAGAATAAAAAATGTATAATAACAAAGATATTACCGGTACCTTGTAAGAACAAAATTAGTTTGATTTCATTATTAAATTTCAACATTTAGATTTATTAATCACTAAACCTGGATGCAATCATTGTAGTGCCTAATATAGGCCTAAGTTAAATGTCAATTTACCTAATAGGTAAATTCATAAAAAACATGGAAAAATAGCTTAATAAATAAAAAAATAAAAAAAACTCATAATCAAGTTGTAATTAAAAAACTTGCTAAGAAGAAAAAATATAGGAGGTGAATTGTAAAATTTAGGTACAAATTATATACGCGTAAATGACCTTGTAATTACATACAATGATCAATAAAAAGTAAGAAATCTCTAATAGCCTATGTATCGCTAACAATTGTTTGGGTTTTTCAGATTCAAATCTCAACATTTTTGATGTGGTCTATTTTGTTTATTTGGGATGACTACTTTTGTCAGAACACATTTCCTTGAGAGAAACTTATTTAGTTCCATATTTCTAAATAAATAATTGAAATAAAAAATATAAAATTATAACTGAAACACTGCTTATATGTGCCCGGCCTAAAGAAGTCTGTAGGAGCAAGATAGGTCCTATGTTTTATTGTAGGCTAATATTTCCTTGTTGTTGCCTTCTAAATAACCTAGTGAAAATTGGGACACCCTTGTACCAAAGAGACCTCATATTATATATATATATATATATATATATATATATATATATATATAACAAGTATTGAAATTACCTGAATACCCTTCAAATTCATTTTTTATTTGATTAATACAATAAAATAAAATAAAGTTGATTAATAAAAAATGAATTTGAAGGGTATTCAGGTAATTTCAATACTTGTTATAATTATAATAGCCCTATTCAGTGAACTTAAACCTATAATATATATATATATATATATATATATATATATATATATATATATATATATAAAACAATAAATGTTATTATTGCCAATGAATCACTATTGTTAGGTAATGTCTTGAAAATATCGGTGTATGTCCTGTGGCTTGGTAATGCTACCTAAGATTTCTTTAAGTTACTACTGTTATAAATTACAGTCAATAATAATTCACAATTAAATACGATTTAATTTAATACAACAGAAAGTACAAAGTCAACATTTGAGAAGTAAGCCATAACAGAATAATCATTTTTGTTATTGTTTTTTATAAATAAACATAAATCATATGATTCATTATTTAAATATTACAACATCTTTCCCCTTTTCAAGTATTTCCAATTATATTTCTTCAATAAACCTTCCCCGAGGACGAACCTGACGTCCGGAAGCAGTCACCATAACATTTCCATCTGTTCTATTCCTCCTTCTCCTTTTTCCAATTAATTCTTCTTGCGCATTGTGGTGTGTTGCATCGGAGGGATTTCTCTGTGGAAATAACTCCTAGGTTCCATACCACGAGGAGATATATGAAGTTCATTCCGGACATACTGGTTACCCTGCTCGCTCTCAACTATATAAGACCGTGGCCCTGGACCCCTATCAACCACCACACCTGGAGACCATGCAGCAGTTGGATGCTTTTTGAACATGATTGGTTGTCCTTGCTCAAACGATTTTCGTGTAACTGCATGCTTGTCAAAATCCTGTTTAGAGCGCTCTTGCCTAGCCAATTTAATTTTTCTATCCTGCTCGTAAGTCAGTTTGGGCACCAATGTACTAAACGCAGACGGCGCGTTTGTTCTCAATGCACGACCCATCAAATTCGCTGCAGGGGAGTGAATATCTCCTTTAGGTGTATTCCTATTCCTGTAGTTCAATAAAGCTAAGTATAAACATTCATTACTCTCATAAGCTTTCTGGAACATAGCTTTGACCGTCTTAACTGTACTTTCAGCGAGGCCCTGGACTGAGGGTAGTGTGGACTTGAAACTACTTGTTTGAACCCCCATTCCAAAGCAAAGGTTTTAAACAAATCAGTCACAAAATAGCTCGCCCCATCAGTGCACATAGTCACTGGAATGCCATGCCGGGAAAAAATTGATTTCATTTTATGAATAATGGTAGCACTCCGGAGATCTGCAAGCTCGACAACTTCTGGGTAGTTTGAAAGCGCATCAACAACTACTAAAAAATGTTTGTTGTTCCATTCAAATGTATCACAGCCTACTTCCATCCAAGGTTGCAAAGGGATATATTTTGGCATCAAGACAGTTTTCTGATTGTTAACCTGATATTTTAAACAAGCTCTACACGATCCAACCCATTTCTTTATGTCTTGTGTCATACCTATCCAAAATACTGACAGTTTGGCTCTATCAATAATTTTGTTTACACCAGGATGACCAGAATGTAAACGAGTTAGGACATCATGTTTCATTTTATTTGGAATCAAAACACGATCACCACAGAAAACAATGTCATTAATCAAATTCAAATCATCTTTCAAATGAAAAAATGGTTTTATATCATCAGGAACATCCTTATAGTATTGAGGCCAACCATTCCGGACATAGTTTTTAATAGCTGAAATCGTAGAATCACTCTGAGTCATGTCTGAAACCTTCTTCCACCACTGTTCTGTCACTGGCATGTTTTCTATTAGAAGCGCTACTTGTAATTCAATATCCTCACAGAGATCCAAATTCTGGGTGTCAGGCAATGCAGGCACGTCTCTTGATAACACATAAGCCAAAAACATTTCTTTGCCTGGTTTGTACTTCAATGTCAAATCATAAGGCTGTAATCAAAGTAACATCTTTTGCATCCTCGTTGGGACCGTGTGAAAGGGTTTCTTGCTTAAACCCATCAAAGGTTTGTGATCAGTTTCAACAGTCACTCTTTTTTGCCCAAAAATCCACATCCTAAATCTCTCAGCCCCAAAACAGACAGCAAAAAGCTCTTTTTCTATCTGTGCCTCATTTGTGTATCAGTTAGTGCACATGATGCAAATGCTATGGGTTTACCACTCTGCAACAACACAGCCCCTACCGAATGTGAACTAGCATCAACACTTAGAGTCACATCATCATTGTCAGGATCAAGAAACTCCAACACTGGAGCAGTAGTAAGCAATTCCTTTAATCGGCAGAATGCTCGATCAGCAGCATGATTCCAGTAAAACATAACATCTTCTTTTAGGAGTTCTCATAATGGAACCGTTAATTCTGAATATTGGGGAATAAATTTTGAGACATAATTAAACATTCCCAACACTCATTGTAACGATTTCTTATCAATAGGAGCTTTAAGTAATTTTATGGCTTCGACCTTTTCAGGATCAACTGAAATTCCCTCTGCTGAAAAGCAATGTCCCAGAAAAGTTACCTTATCTTTACGTAGAACTCACATTTACTCGGGTTAAATTTGATACCGGCACCCCGAGCTGCACAAAGAACCCTGTCCAATATAACATCCATTTCCGTTTTTGAACTTGCCCAAAGAAAAATGTCATCCTGAAATGTGAATACATTATGAATTCCCTGAAATGCTTTTGTTACAAACGAATGGAATTGTTCCGGTGAACATTTCAAGCCAAAAGACAGGCGTTGGAACCGGTACCTTCCCCAAGGAGTCACAAAAGTGCACAATTGAGAACTTCGGTTATCAAGTGGTAGAACCCAAAAACCTGATTTGGCATCTAGTTTGCAAAAGATCTTAGCATCTTTCACTAGAACAGACATTTGCTCAACTTTAGGGAATGGAAAGAGAGCTCGTTTTATTGCTTTATTCAGAGGCCGTGGGTCAATACATAGTCTCAACGACCCATCCTTTTTTGAACCACTACCATTTGGCTAACCCAATCTGAAGGCTCTTCCATAGGAGTAATGATTCCCAACTTTTCCATACGGTCCAATTCAGCTTTTACCTTTGAATGAAGCTTGAATGGAATCCGTCTAACCGGGGAAACAACAGGACTTCATCATTCAATTCAATACTAACAGTGTGACCTTTAGCCAACCCAATACCACCATCAAATAAATCAGAGTATTTCCTCATTAATGAACAATCTAAATCAGCAACATTTACTCTAGATATTAATCCTAAGAGTTCACTACTTTCTAGACCAAGGATATTTACACAATTCTTTGATACTACATAAACAGGAATAGTGAAATGTTTGTCTTTTTGTATAATATCAAGCATACATTTACCTACAACAGGAACAGTGTCTCCTGAAAAAGAAGTTATTTTTACTTTTACCTCTGTAATTACCCTATCTTCTTTTGTAAACCAAGCCGCTGAAACTCACACAACAATCACATTACACTGTGCGCCTGTGTCAATTTTAAACTTTGCCAGCTTCCTATTAATCTCCAGATCTGTAGTGTACCATGACGAGCCGTGTTGTGTCTTCTTATCTGTCGCTGATGTTGCACCCAGTTCCAAAATGTCCATATGAAATTCCTCGAGCGATGAATCCTCTTGACAATCCAATTCATTCACAGTCTTCTTACACATGGGACTTTTTGCAAAGTGATGCAATTGGTAGCATACAGTACACCTTTTATTGTAGGCTGGGCAACAACCTTTGAAATGATAAAAATTGCAAAACTTGCACTTAATTTTTTCTCCAGACTTTTTAACGCTGCTGTTATCTTTGATGTTCACTGGTGTGCTCTTTAATATATCTCGTTGTGGAGGTCCTCTAAAACGAGAAGCAGACCGTACAATATCGACTGTTTCTTCTTTTATTTTTGACTGAACTGCTTGGACCTGTTTTCTAATAAGTGCTTGATTTCGAGCCGATTCCAGAACTTTGTTACCATCAACATCGCCAAGCCCCAACAGTTTTATAGCTACCTCTTTATCTAACACACCACAAATAAAAATGTCCCGAACCAGCCCATCAAATAAGTCACCAAACTTACAAACATTGGCAAGGTTTCTTAATACTGCCATGTATTCCTCATACGGTTCATCTATCTCTTGTTTACGTGTGAAAAACTGATGTCGCCGATATGTCATGCTACTTTCCGGGATAAAGTGTCTGTCAAATTTTTCCAAAACCTTGTCCAGTTTACCTTTTTCATCATCACAAAACATGAACGAATCAAAAACATCGTTAGCTGAGTCACCAGCACCATTCAGTAAGATTGCAATCTTCTTTTTGTCATTTGCTCTATCGCAATAACCATCTATAAACCTCTCAAATCGACGTCTGTACCGTTTCCAGTTCAAAGCCATGTCACCTTGCTGTTCCATTGGGAATGCTGCAGATGCCATTATAAAAATCACCAAATACCACAACCAATCCAATATTACCAACAACAACCCAAAAATATGTCCTTACAACAAATTCCACATATATTCATCTCAAAGACGTGAAATAGCAGCCACGCTGCCACCATGTTTTAAATTACAGAAAATATATTTACTGTATGTCAAATTTTGCTTGGAATTTCATTAAATTCGCGCTTGTCCTTCGGCTTACGTCCTATTAATGGGGTAGTCAGCCCTTCTCAAGTGTTAAAATACTTCTTTGTTGTACAGATGCAACTTGTTTTTGCATGTTATTTTTACTCTAACCTTAAAAGAAATGCATGAATCAGAAGAAGAGTATTCTATGATTATTGTGTGACAATTAAACAATTCTATGTTGAACTGTTTTTTAGTTCTAATTCCCAAAAGGGGTGCCATGTCCATGTTTATCTTAGCAAATCCATCTCTGCCTGCCGTCATGACGCTGGCTCGCTACTCGTTCTCATCCAAAATTTTCTGCACACTGAACCAGTCGGGTTATTATTTTATTGAAAAGGATTTTCAAAATGTTATGAATGTGTCTCTTTGTGAAAATCATTTTCAAAAAAATCCCACTTGATGAATCATTGGTGATTTATTTTGTACTTTATGAACAATCAAAAGTTTTTTACATTAAATAAGGATTATTTAGGATTACTAAGGATTACTACTTTGGTTAGTTGTGTAGCTAATTTATTCTTCCCTTTTTTCAGTTTCCCTACCAGAAAATATGAATTGGTTTTTTTCATTTTTCAGAGTTGGAGTTGGGAGCACAATGTGTTGTGGAGATGGATGGTCAGCAGACCATTCTCCAATACCCGCTCACTCTCCAGGACAAATTGAAAAGGTGAGTTAGACATTATCAATTTTATAAATTAAAGTTTTCCGCTAGCAGAAGGTGCATCAAATGAACAGATTTCTTCGCTAATATTTGATCTTTAGACCTGTTTTAACTAGTGTACCGTAACTAACTCAAGTACGGTAAAGTAGATTTTTACGGCTGAAATGCTTGCACAGATACCCATAGTTTATAGTATTGAATGGAATTTAAGAGATAGTTTAAAATTTTTACACCATGCAGGACTCGGATATTAAGGAGGATTAATAGAGTACTGTATTCCGACTATAGTTGATGGTAGGAAATAAGATATATGGAAATGGGGAAATGTTGATTTGTTGTGGATAAGGTGTATTGACTTATAGTGTCCTTGCATGTCGGCAGGACATCGGAGCCACCGGTATAATTATGTCTAGGGCGCTATCTCACACCAGCCATCACATTTAACTGGCCACTGGCGTGTGATAGGAATAGCACCGACCGCCATTGCATGTATTCCGTTGGAAATTAATTATAACCCCATTTAATATTGTTTTTCATTTCATATTCGTCTAAAAAGATACTTAAATACCGTACGTAATCTAACTTTTCAACAAAAATTATGTAATCTATTTTAAAGAATTAGGTATGATGAAGGGTGAGGTTAAATAGATTCTTTTGATGTTGTATTCATACGTGCAGTTATGACTGCAGTGCAAACGCCAGACAACGGTAGGGTAAAAACCACTCGTATATGAAACTTTTTAAAAAAATAGGCTGTAAATTTTAAAGAATTTATTCAATGTCTTGACTTATCTTTTTTCTATGAAAAAATTATCTTAATGACTAGGTGATCCGTTTAGATAAAAGCATCATCGAATACTGCTATACAAAACAATCCATTAGCTACCAAAGTTATTTTACATTATGATAGTAAAAAACAAAAACAATTGACCTACTTCCTTATTATAGGTCTCTAAATTGTCTGAAACTTAACACAATTATTAGAATAGACTAAAGAAATAATAATATCTCAAATTTTGAGAAACTTAATGGAAGCGTTGAATTTTGTAAGTTACTCCTAATAAACATAAAAAATATCAGAGGTGTCACATCACATCTAATTATTGTAAATATTACTTCATAGAATCGTTGAATTTTGTAAGTTCCTTCTAATAAATATAATAAAATATCCAAGGTGCCACATCACAATTAATGTAAATATTACTGAATGGAAACGTTTAATTTTTGTAAGTTCCTCCTAGTAAACATAATAAAATATGGCTGTTTTTGTTTTTGAAAATTAATTTATGCTGCTCTGGCTTCTGAATATTATACATTAAATATCAATAGCATCTGATAAATAAAATAAAAATAACTAGTGTTTGTTTTAGAGAAAACATTACCTATACAAAAATTATAAACAGTAAGATTTTAAAGGTTCATAGAGAAATGTTGAAATTTCGTAGTTTCATCTTGCGCAGCTGAGACATGACCTAACAAGGCAGACGTTACCATTGATATGACAACCTTGGCTGTGGGACAGTAGGCCAAGGCCAGATAACTGCTGTCACCTGCCACTGTGTTGGAGTGCACTTCGGCTGTGATGTGACCAAGCATTACATGGTTGTATGGTTATATGGTACTCACATTCCTATGGTTTTGAATAATTAATATCCTACAGGGTGTATAAAAAGTCCTTTCCCCCACTTGACATTTTTATGTTAAGATAAACAAATATCGTTTGGGGGTGATAGTAACTTTTAACAAAAATTACCTTTTCACTCTATAAAACATTTTTAGTCATGTTAGGGGGACGGCCCATGAGGAGTCAGAAGAAAATTTTTATGAGCACAGGTTGATATGTACATCAAATTAAAGGTCTCACTTGGCTGAGTACAATGCTGGAAACTAGACTTAAAGTGGTTGACCCAGACGGAAATGGTAGGCATTCAAAGTTTCCATTAAAATCATATGGGTAAACCTACAAATTGCAATAACTTTCTTAATACCCAAACTTTTGATGTCGAGTTTGTGGCTAATGACTTGAAATGCAAAGACGTTTAAAATGATGTATGATGTGACAAAAGCCAAACCATATTTCTGTAAGACTTCATTGAAGGATATTTGATCTTAAGAACACTTATTCAAACGAAATAGACGAAAGCAATTTTACAATAACTGTTGAAAATAGTATTATTGAAAGAAAAAATAGTTCTACTTTCTTGGGGTTAATAATTGATGAACAGCTAACATGGAACAACCTGATCATGTATGTGCAAAGGTGAGCTCTGGAGTGTACGCAATAAGAAAAATGTCGTATTACTGTGAACTTAGTACCCTACTCATTCTCTATTATGCACATGTCCATTCGCATATCCAGTTTGGCCTAATCTTATACTGAGGAACTTCACAAAACAACCTCAACAAAATTTTGGTTATGCAAAAAAAGGCAATTAGAGCCATGTTAAAAATGACACCTAATGAATCGTGTAGAAATAAATCTATAGAATTGAAACTTTTTACAGTATTTAGTCTATATATCTTCCAAACAATAATTTATGTAAAATGTAACGGAAAGGACAATTTAAAATTAGAAGATATACACACTTATAATACAAGAAATAGAAACAACTTTGTTTTTGAGCCTCATAGAACTAGTTTATTTTCTAAACAACCCTCTTATGCAGGAATTAAATTTTATAATAGCTTACCGCAGGAAATAAAAATTATAAATGACCAAAAACTTTTTCGTAGAAAATTAAATAACTTTCTAATTAATAATCCTGTTTATTCCTTGGAAGAATTTTTTTCTGTTCAATAAAAGTATATTTGGATGCCATTCTCAAACATGTTTTATATTTTAGAATTTGAATTTTTATCATTATTATTGTTATTTATATATATATATATATATATATATATATATATATATATATATATATATATATATATATATATATATATATATATTTTTTTTTTTTTTTTTTTTTCTAAGATGACCTCATTTAACCAGCTCAAGCTTCTTAGACCTAAGTTTCATTGTACTTAGTAAAACTATGTGCAATCTGATGCCATTCATGTACAAACATTATGTATGTACTTTTGAATAAAGTGTTTTGAATCTGAATCTGAATTCCCGTCTGGGTCAACCATTTTTAAGTCAAGTTCTCAGCATTGTATTTTGACAAGTGAGATCTTTCATTTGACGTACATATCAACCTATGCTCATATGAAATGAAATAATGATTTATTTTTCCATTAAATGTTACAAAAAATGTTTACAATTCATGTCCTAGGAATACCTAGTCATTTTTACATGTAGTGTGACTAGTGTATTTACAAATAAAAAACAAAACAAATAAAACAAACATTTCGAGTCCAGTAAAGTACTGTACAAATAAAAAGCTCCTTACAGCATCTGCTTTTCTTGCTAACTAAAGAATATAACTAAAAACCTAATACGCTAGATAATATATATCAATAATATTATCCTGAAGAAGTCAATAAAGAAAAAAAGGAAATCTATGAACCAACCATCCCGTTCTTCAAATGAAAATATGAAATTCAAAATTTAAGTGTGATTGGCCTTATGTTTGGAGCACGAGGAACTTTAACCTCAAACTATGTGCAATTTAGAAAACAATTCAAAATTCCAAAATCAACAGACAAAATTTTAGTTATTACGATTCTGAAAAATTCCGTCTATATCTTAAGAAATCATTTGTATGACAAAAATACTTTGTAAATTATGAAATGGTCAAATAATTAATTATAACAAAATTTTGTTTTCAACAACATTACCAAATTTATCTATATTACACTGTGTCATTCGGCAAACCATTACATGTATGGTCAGTTAACAGTTTCTGTTTTAATAATAATAAAATCAGAATAACAAAAATATACAATAGATTAGTGAATTTACTGTAACACATTATGTAAAATGGAAATATCATTGAAACTAAAAATCCAAGGTACAAGTTTTTTACAAAAGAGTTTAATGTTTGTGGCTTGCTTAATATCTAAAGGTAATCTATTAAATAATTTAGTTCCTGAGTATGAAAAACATTGTCTAAATAGGCCTATATCTTTTTTGACTTTAGGTAATTTAAAAGAATGACAAGTTGAACCTCTGGTGATATAATTAGTATTTTCAGCTCCCCTATTCCCACTTCTGAGATAAAACAAACGTAAAACTTTGTACATATAGAGATGCTGTATGGGAAGAACTTTCAGATGCACAAACAAAGGAAAAGAACTATCTCTTAAACATTTCTTTAAAATTATTCTCAAAAAGTGATTCTGTGTTACTCTTAGTCTGTTAATTAAATATTTATGCGTATTGCCCCAACCGAAAATGCCGTACTGGAAGATTGTATTAAAGCAAAGTACAAGGAACGCAGTAAATCTTCATTGCAAATATTTCTTAAAAAGTAAAATTTCCGAATTGAAAGTGTAGCTTTTAGAATGGATATTATTAATGTCACATTCCCAATTTAATTTCTCGTCAAATGTAATGCCCAAATTCTTAAAATGCGGTACTTTTTCTATCTCTTAACAACTACAATTTTTTAAGTTACAAATCCCAGAATGATATACAATAGGCCTAGGTCTATCAAATGTGAAACTCCGGAGATCGAAATTGATATATTTGGTTTTACTAACATTAACGAACATTTTATTTTCAATGCACCAAGCTCTTAATATTTTCAGATCGCTATTTATCTTATCCCAAATAATCGAAGAATTTTTTTCCGAGTACAGAAACGCATTATCGTCGGCGAAAGTACTTATACTGCCTGAAAAATTTTGAATGAGCAAATCATTGATGAAAATTAAGAAAAGCGCCGTTGACGTCACCCACCCCTGTGGCACCCCTGCGTGCTCCGGCAGTTCCGCGCTCAGACCATCACCGACACGGACACGCTGCCTCCGGCCGATAAGATACGTCCCAAACCAGTTAAGAGCAACACCACGAATACCTAGGGCCTCCATTCGTTTAATAAAATATTGTGATTGACAAGGTCGAAAGCTTTTTTAAAATCAATGAAGAGGCCAGATGTTTTATTGCTCTCTTTTATACTACTTAAAATTTTTTCTGTAAAATCTATTAGTGCATCCTCAGTTGACTTGCCCTTAATAAATCCATATTGCTTATTACTAAAGAAATTTAATCTATCTAAATACTTAACGATTATACTTTTCATGACTTTTCAACCACCTTAGAGAAGATAGACAACAAGCTAATAGGCCTTATGTTGTCTAATTTTGATGAGTTTCCCTTCTTCCACAATGGTACTACATGACTTAATTTAAGAGCTTCAGGAAATACACCTTTTTGAAAACTTAAATTTATTATATGGCAAAAACTGGAGATACATAAAAGGCAATTTTTTTAATAAGGTAAGTGTTGTAGCTATCAAAGCCTGACGATGACTTATTTTTGAGGCTATTTATTACACCAAGTATTTCGTGCTCAGTTACAGGATCATTAAAAAAAGAATTTAAAACCTCACGAGGCTTTACTAATGGAACTGAAGGGCCTCATTGTGGGGTCATTCTGAAGAGTCACTTTTTAAAATCCTCCATAACTCTTAACAGAACTTCTTTAGTTAACTGGGTACTGGAGGTAGAACCTAGGCTGCTGTTTGAAGACATTTGCGTACGACAGTCCTTACATTTAAAATCCTTACCAGATGATCAAGTACTATTTTGCTTCCCATCCGAATCTTCTTTCACGCATTTTACGTGGTAAAAACGTCCACAGTTTCCAGTGCACAACACTACTTCTGTCACTTGCACACTCGATATTACAGACGCCGCAAATCGCTACCATAGTTATAAGTAAATCATTAAAATTAACTTTGAACGAAAATCCACTGGTCTATACACGCAAGTAGTAGTCGAACACGTGGTCGGCTGACCTTGAACCGCTTGGAACTACTGATCGACGGAGCCGATGTTATCTGCTCGACTGACGGAGCTAGACTGTTATGAGCTGGATATTTAAAATTTTCTTCTGACTCCTGGTGGGCCGTCCCCCTAACATGACTAAAACTGTTTAATAACGTCAAAAGGTACTTTGTGCAAAGTTTTTTTACCACCCAAACGATGTTTGTTTATTTTAACAAATAAAAAAATTAAAGTGGGGGGATGGACTTTTTTTACACCCGGTATGGTTTTCCTATATCTAAACCCTAGCCAACAGCTGTGTGGAGTTTTACTTTGAATCTCTTCTAATAAAGCTGCGGTTCAGTATTAGCCAGATGATCCATTTGGGAATGAAAGAATAAAAAAATATATTTACCTACACTTTTGGCAAATGAAGGATGATGAGATTGATCAAATTGTAAAGGCTGATTAAGACACTACAGATAAGATGTAAGTCGTCTGCAGTTTTGGAGTTTTTGATGTAGAGTGTCATTATTTGTATATTATTTGCTGTTTCAAAAAAATTTGTTCCAGGGAAAAATGATTTCTTATAGGTGCAAAAACATCAGTTGACCTGAATTGTAGAGGTATAATTGAAAAATTGCTTTCGGACCAAATAAAGTTCCTGTTACAAGCTTGAATTACTTCTTACAAAATTGAATTTTGACCAAACAACCTATTTTATCCACAGTATTGTTTTGAGTACAGTTACTGTAGTTAAATTATTTTATTTGTATTACATGTCTTGGGTTAAAAAATATATATTTTACTATTATATCGCCACGAGAGAGGGAATTAGTTTGTGAAACTGAACCAATGGCTCTCACATGGAAAAATCTTCCTTTAATCAATTAAAGGAGGAGATATTTGCTGTTAAGGTCAATTAATAATGCAGTTTTAATTATGCAGATAATAATACTGTCAAACTCTTTCTTAATTTAGTTGTGTCAATTTTAAATGTCATAAGCTTAATTTTCAATCTTAAAAATTATTTGTGAAGTAATTTTATTTTTTATAATATGGTTTCTATGCCTTATTCATTTGCAGCACTGTATGCAATAGAGAAATTTTATGGTCTTTATAATCCCGAAAGATTGCTAAATAATTCCAATGTATTGACAGTAAACTCAAAAATGCTGATATTATTGGTTAATTATTACTATGACTCTTTGAGTCAGCTCATAGAGTTTATGAGTCTAGAGATAAGCAAACTGATTAGTTTGGTTAGTGGTTAAAAAAATCATTCTAAACCTTTTACCAGTTCTCCTTTTTGTTGTGACTTAATTAATTCTCAAGAACTGAAAATAGAAGAAATAAAAGTAATTACTTCTCAAGAACTAAAAATAGAAGAAATAATTTTTTTTTCAAATATTCTTTTTCTACACTTTTAATCTAGCACATTGTGTGATAGGACCAACAAAAGCTAGCCTGGTGAGGAAATGTTTTGTTTTTACGACAATCCAGTGAACATTCCAAGACTGTTTGTTTTTACTGGGATCTGGAGCGTGTAAAGTTTACAGGCCTGGGCAAACAATATTTACACAGTGGAACTTGAGTATAAACAAGCCTTTCTACAGGTTGTGTATTTTGGCTTATTGCTTCTGAATTTCATTAAAAACATTTGTCTGCGTATTGCTTGATGATATTTCAATATATTCATATTCATTCAGAACTTATAAATCAATAATTTTAATAATATTTTATATTGATAAATATTCTTTTTTAGTTGTTTTTAATTGTTTAGTAATAATCAATAAACAATAGACTTAAGGTAATTTACTCAAGGGATCATCATTTATTTAATATAGACTACTTGTGGTATCTAAACAGCTCATTGCACCACATTATTGGGTTGACACAATGAGCTCGTTCACAATCATCCACCGCAAAGAGATTTGTTTATGTTTTTGCCTCTCACGTGACAAATTCCAGCCACTTTATTTGTTGACAATTTCATTCATTAAAAAAAAATAATCTAAACATATGATTATTAATCACCATAAACAAAATTAAACCCTATGAAACAAGTGTTTATTAATTTTATAATCTATATATTAATAGGCAAGCATGTTTCGTTTCCTCCTTTTTTTCTCAGCTCGTGTGCATCTTAGGAGAAATTCGCGCATACCATTAGAAAGGTATAGTCCTGTAGATGAGCAGAATCTCATTATAATGTCCGTCTGCCTCCAGGCCTACGCCCTATGGGCTTTTAAAGTTTCAATGTTAATCTTATGGAAGAAGGATCTATCTTCTTATTTCTAGAAGGGTTTCGTCTGTTACGTCCCTTTTTCTCTCGACCTACTGAACCGATTTTTAAGATTGAGGTGTCATTTTAAAGCTTAGCATATACCGCAGTGACGAATCACAATTAAAAAGGTTATATTGTTTCCGGCTTCGCCCCCCTCGCCTTTGATTTATTTCTAGAGGGCGCTTTAAAATGTTGACCAACTTTTATTGCAAGTTCTTTAATGTGAATTGTAATTTAACAGCTGATTAACTTCAGATGAATTTTAAAAGCCAGATAGTAAACAAAAATAGATCTCTGTCACTTCATAATCAACATTCATGTACTGTAGGTGAGTTTCACTCATACAGAATCATAAAATGCGCAATTTGTGCACGGGCCACCTTGTAATTGATTAAATCATTAGACAGCTGTTATAATAACAAATGCTAGCAATCCAGGAAAACAGATGTTCCAGTTATAAAGTATATTTTAAGCCTAATTGCTCAAGATTAATTAAGTTTTTGGATGAATTTCGACCAGTGGGCGATCTCTAGTCAATATTAATAATAACCTAATTTCAGTAACAATGTTACAATTTCATCAATTTTTAAAAACTAATCCAAAATATATGACTTTTAGACAATTGTTACAATTTCATCCATTTTTAGAACTAATCCAAACATATGATTTCTAATCAACAATTAAACTATATGAAACCTCTTCTTTAGGTTCGTGTCCTACCGACTTTGCCATGTTTAACCCATTTAATGCCAAATTATTTATTTTAAATTTAGTGCTGTGGCGTAGTGCTGCGCTCTCGTAGCGAACTCACGTACCAACGGCCTACAGACTTCCCCGCTAGGGGCGCACACTGTTCATAACCCTAATTCTCGTGTCTAGGCTGCCGGTCGTGATAGCTCAGATGGCTAAGGCGTTGGCATCCTTGGCCAGGATGTCTGCGTCGGCGCGGGTTCGAATCCGCTCACGACCAAACCCTGACCTGGTGGTGCAACTCTTAAAGGGTTAGCCGATCTGTGGCAAAGTTGGTGGGAGGGCCCACGTTAAATAAACGGTGGCAGGCTTGCGTGGAAGTTGACGGGATCGGTTGATTCTTTGAGAGTTGCACCTTGGTCAACACTGATTTTGCTACTTTTTACTACTGTTTACTGTGTGTGTGCCATTACGTCTTTGAAATATGAAAGATAATCATATTTTCAATCCAAAATGTCAATTAAATTCATTCTAATTATGCCATATAAAATTTTACTCCAGTCTTAATTCTAAGTGTCCCAAATGGGGACCATGGGCCTTAATGGGTTAAAAGTATAAAAGAGTTTTTACTAATTTTATAGGCTAATCACTTTTATTAATAACATAATTTTAGTAACAATGTTTACAATTTCATTCATTTTTTAAAACTAATCTAAACATATGATTTTTACTAAGCAATAAACATAATTTGACCATATGAAACATCTAGAACAAACCAAGGTAGGTAACATCAACAACAACAAATGACAAATCAGATGCCGTTGGTGCTTCATCTGATAGCAACTGTCAAATATATGTGACGGAATTGGTGCTTTTCTATTGAAAACAGCTGTAGTTCGCACCTACTGTTGGAGTATTCTAGTTTCGGCGGGTTTACATATCAGTTGTTCGATTGCTTTTATTCTGATTTCAGCGAATTTCCCTATAGGGAATACAACATTAACAGTTGAGTACAGTATTACTCACGGTACGACCTAAGCCCGGGAACAGTTATTTTTTGTTTTGAGGTCCCTAGAAGCTAAAAACACAGTTGAAACAGCTCAGATATATACAGCAATAGTAGCAGCTTAGTAATGATTCAAATATACAAGTTAAATTGGAATCTGTAAATTTGATTCATCACCAACAAATGGACCCTGCTTATAAATTCCTAACTTAACATATGAATCAATTTGCCAAAAGTATCATTTTCATGCGATAAAAAATAATACGAAAAGTCGTACTGTGATAATCATACGATACTTAAAATTATTTATTACAGTACTTAGGAAACCAAAATAAAGATTCAAAATGCAGACATTTCTAATTAGAGAGTTTTTTATAGTCCAGGTCTCACTGTATGTAAATATATAATTTTATTATTTTAATCAACAACTTCCTATTTTTTGTATAATGTTTTTAGAATAAATGAAAGATGTTTAAACATAAAATTTGATTTGTATAAGAGTGAAAAGATAAAGAACGGTCCTATGGTATGTGCAAACGACAGCATAATTGGAAATGTTTAATCCATCAGTTTTTCTGATTCATCGTTTTATCATTGTGCACACTTGTCTGTTCATTACACAATTGCTGATATTGTTGGTAAACATTCAATGGCCCATTTGTAGCTGCTATCTTATCTGTTTTTAATTTTTTTTATTAATGCAGAATTGTGAAAACATTTAGTTTTAAGAACATCACCGTGAAGACAGTTTGTAAATAGAGTACTAAAACCTATTTCCATGCAATTCTCTAAAAGGTAGTTTACAACAAGTGCAATATTGATAAACCATTACCTAGGTCTTGGAGACAGACTGAAATGTTGTCTACATTGTAGCTTTCTGCTACATTACATTATGCCAGGGGTGCCAATCCCTCCATAAGCTATGAAGCCAATTCCTGTCAGAAAATTTCTATGAGTAATCAATATCAAAATATCCCACTCCTTTCTTTACCGAATATACAAGGGTATCTGGTTTAAAGTGTTCTAACAGTTAACTTTTTAATTTTATTTCTGATGTTAAACTTCTTATGGGCACCCCCACACCTATTTTGTATGTTGCTTTCAGGTATGCATTTAAATTTTTGAAATTCCCTTTGATTTTTCAAATATAGAGGCCAATATAATTTTATTTATTAATTTCATATTTTATGTAATTTGTATATATTGTAGCCTACATAATTTCATTTTAAAACTTTTTTTTATTTTTTTGTGAGTAAAATTAAAATATAGGCTACTCAAGAATAAAAATTTCAAATGATGATTTAAAACATTTCACTCATAAAAATTATCATTTGCGAATAAATTAATTTTTTGCATCGTACACTAATCATCAAGATTCTCTTTAATTCAAGGAATTATGAAACTACTAGCTGTTACCCGGTATGCTTTGTAATGCCAACCTGAAAATATTTTGCCATTCAGGTGAGTTCGTTCGCTACGTTCACCCTTCGCAAGTCTATAATATACTCTAGTTTTTATTACCAATCGTCCCTCACCTCAATACAGTGTATGAGAACAGCTGTTTATAGAATTAATTACCAAGAAACATATTTGTCATGTGCTGTGTTCATAAACAACCCAAATCATAAACTCCTAAAAAAACCTGACATGGATATGTTTATGATGGTCCAGGGGCTAATAGGCCTTAAGGGCTATACATAAACTAATGGCTTACAAACCTTCTACATGAAAATATCCATCTACATACCAACTTTCATTGCAAACGGTCCAGTGGTTTCCGAGTCCATCGATCACAAATAAATAAATAAATATATATATACTTATATTTATATACAAACATCCTCTTTTAGACATATAGATAATGCGGTAGGGGAAACACATGGTAGTGCCAGTAACAGCCTTCTAAGTTATATTGATATTTTTATTTATGTTGAATTTGGTCATCTATTCATTGAAGTCCTCGATGGAAATTGTTGGCGTCAATGCCACCCCCCCCCCCCCCCATTTATTAAATCCATTTACTAAATATGCAAAACCTATTACAGACTTAATGTTTCTGTCTGATGTCGGTGGAATGCTGACTGCTGAGCCTCTAACCAATGCCGAACTTAGCTACACATATTAGATACCTCTGCTACTATCACATTTTTATAGCCTTCCCAAATCATGCTACAACTCGCCGACAGTGTACAATTGTACACAAAAACAATGCTCTTATATTCGTTGTCATACAGAAACACACCCAGCACATAAATCCGACCCTGGAACATAAAATTTTTATAGTTTATCTCCATGAAAAGTAGTATAGTAAAGGTTATTCGAGCCATAAAATTTATACCGACCAATTCAAAATACATGTACTGTACAAAACTATATCACCGTAGTAAAGGAGGACTATTGCACTATCGAATACTGTAGCACATATGAAATATAATACATTAAAATGTATCATACTATATGAAATATATTATATTTTATCTATGCCTGTACTTGTGGATCCGCCAAGCGTGAGATTATAAAAAGCCTTTATTTTAACTGAGCGGTTTAATAGTAAGTTTTCAGTGTTTAGTTCTCTTTTAATTGCCTAGTAATAGTACTAACTTTTAATGTCTCAGTCAGAGAGCGTTCTATGTCGTATTCCGACCTCATTTCAAGCTTTGACAAGCCGCTTCTGTTTGTTTGTGTTCAGCTATGAATGTTTGTCAACATGTGCATCTTGCTCCTCCGTCCCGCACGGTGTATACATCGCAGCGCTTTCCTTATCAGTGTTGTTTCTGTTCCGCCACTACTCCACGCTGATAAGCTCAATCACCTGTCAATTCAAGTTTATCCCTCAAGTGCACAGCTGTCGCTTTCGCCTGCGAATATTTTCAGCCTATTTCTGGGTCGCAACTTCCTTTCCTTTAATTTTTCCCGTTGCGTAGTACATGATGTAATGAATCGCAAATGCACTTTCTAGTGCTGGTGGAATGTTGTCGTTATGGTCTTGTAACATTTACTGCTACAGTCGATTGCACGTAAATAGTTCGATGAGAGCTGCTGCTATGATGTAAAATCCACATGGTAAACATAACAGCAAATGACATCATTGCAGGGGACCAGGGGGTAACCCAGCTGTTACAATTATTGGACTATTTTCATGTAATTTATAGTATTAATCTCTTAAAGAAATCATTCACAAAAATATTTTCAAACGATCGTGTGGTAATTTTTCTCATTTTCCAAGAATTGAAAGTCCCATCTTGAACCTTTGATTGCGATGGCTAAACGTGATCACGCCTCAATTGCTGTGTTGAGCAAAATCGTACGTGCAAAACACAGTATGAGTCACTACCGCTATTGCCGATCGATCAATGAAATGAGTCACTCATGGTTGACGTATCCTAGGGTGTACACCTGAAGTGGATCGGAGAAGCTTCCGCTAGCAACGGAACTCTCGAGTAGCTTAACAGTAGTCAAGGGCTGGGAGTTACTAATCTGTGCAGTCAGTGTGGAGTCATCGGATGTGCGTAGATAATCCATTGAAGTGTGGGCGTTGTTAACATACAATCGAGGTGGAGGTAGAGTCGTCATATGTGAGTCACGAGGTGGTCATAGTGAAGGGGACTCGCAGCGGTTATTACTTACGGTTGATTTAGTTGGCGGCTAATACCGATTGTTGTAACTTATCACTGAAATAAGCTCTCACTCTCTGTTGTCAGCTTATTACTGTGTGGTGAAGCTCAAACTGAACGAGTTGTAACATCAGCAAAACGATTTGACTTTGTGTACAATTGATGATTTTAGCCGGGGCCTACGAAAGTAGGCCTCGGTTTAGCTCCAGCCTATACTGAGTACAATTTGCTGTTAATTTTATTTGCGGCTTTCTTGAACATAATGTACACTACAGTATAGACAATTAAACTGATCTGGAATACTGTGTGAGAAGACAATATTGTGTTTGAAGACAAATTTCGAATTAAAAGTATATTTCAAGTTCAAATTTTGTACATTACTGTATATTGATTTTTAATTTATCGAAACGAACTTCAATACTGATTATATTATTTATGCAATAAATTGTGTTAAATGTGATATGAATCTTTCTTTGAACTAAAACCTTCCGTGATATGTAGATAACATAGTGATATTTTAGTCCCTTCCGGCTTCACTACCGGACCTTCAAGTGCGTCCGACCTGTAGGTGCAACTTTATTGGTGTACTAGGTTTTAATAAATACAAAATAAACAGGGCATTGTGAAGGTAGAATTCCTGTCCCCTCCGCATTACATACCAATGTCTAAAGAAAATTACTCAATTCAATTATCTCTTCCGGTCTCTTCTATCGTCCGGTTATCATGCAACTGCTCATGCAATTCTCATGTAGTGTATTTTTACCTTTTAACGTTTATTTCAGACTAATTATTTATTGGTTTTAAATGCTCGCGAACGGTTTTAAGAAATGAAAAAAAAAACATGTCCTATATACACTTGCGATGTGTTAGTAGACAGGTTGGTCTACAGAAATTTATACAAGTAGGATAGTATTTGTATAATATTGTTAATGCCACAGAAAATCCAAGAATTTTGATACCCGGGGTAATTTTCTTATCATCACAAACCAATACGCACGCAGTCGTCATGAATAGCGGTGCTCGGTTGTTTAACCAAAGCACTTTGAAACTTCATTCAATTTCAGCTTTTCAAACTCGAAGTAAACATTACTGATGAATTCAGCCGAGAACACTTGAAAGTGGCAACAACCAGACATTTGGAGCCCCCGCTCTCCTTTTTCATAATTCCTCGGATAATTGAAATATTCGATCTACGTCTTTCGTTTATACTATTGTCTCCCTTAAGGAATTGTTAAAATTGTTTTTGTTTAAAGAGGTTGGCATACCTATTTTTGCCTTACTCTGCCCCGTCCACACAGTCTTATTGATCTGTGCATGGATCGTATTAGACAAGGGTGTGTGAGCCGTTACAGTAGTGGCGAATTGTAAGCCTATACTGGTAAAGTTCACTGGTAGAACGCGGATTCCAACCCACGACATCGCTGCCTTGGTCCCGAAGTCCGGCGTGCTAACCACTACGCCACTGACCCACCACTCACCCATGCACAAAAATAACATTATTTTGTAAACTGTGCAAAATTATTAAAATAAATAACATGAATTAATTCATGGATTGCATATTTAAACATTATTTGCTGTGACTTATAATAATACTAATTAAAACCTTTGTAATTTACAAGATAGATTTTTAGTTTATTTCTCCGCTGAAGTAAAAGAGCAAAAGTATTTTACACCAAGAGAATAGGTTACTTAAACTCATAATCTTCAAATATTCAAAATTAATAAAGGAAAAACAATTTTTGTTATTCTGAATAGTTTATTTTTAAGTTGAAAAGTTTTCTTATTGAACTTGCGCAAGTAATCAATTCACTTCAAATTCAACTTCAGGGAGAAAAATTGTATGGTATGACGTGAAATATTAGAACTTAAATCAGATGAAGCCCAGACGCTGGAGCTAATCTCGCTTGAAATCGAATTACGGTGGTTAACTGAACACTTGAAAGGCAGGAGAGAGAGGAGGGCGGCGACGGCTACCTCGGCATCGTGGCGCAGTGATACATTCCCTCGCTGTCTAACATGCAGACTCTACAGAAAAAAATCAATTCTACCTCACTCTGCAAAGCAACTGCTCTATCCAGCAAGGAATATAAACTTGAAAACCTTAACTATTTTTGATGTAATTTTCGCGTTTTAAAGCTCTCTTGCCATATTACATTGCTATTTCAATTTCGAAACATTACCTAAAGAAGCTCTAGAACATAAGCCACAATTTAATAATTCTGGTCGAAAAGTTACAGTTAACGCTTCCCGGCCCAAGCTTGTTGTAAAAGTGTTGAGCTTGTAAAAGTAAGTTCAAAATGTTAACGGTGGAAAAAGCTGTGAAAGTAAACAATAGTAATAAAAGGGGTTTATGGTCTGCTGATATTTCTAATCAAGTAAATGTGGAGTTCGCCGTTATTTCTTTACGACTTTTTCGAAAAATATTATACTACGATCTTTACTGGAAAGAAAATATAAATCCGTAAAACGGTTTCGTTCAAGCGTTAACTGTGGTTAATGTCTATTTCACTTGTTACTGTAATTTAAATTTTTATCACATCATATAATTTTTATGGATAGTTTTTATTAAATTGCGATGATATTGCAACGCCGCCGCAGAAACGTAGACTCGATCCAGGTCCAAGCATTGAACTCGGAACGCATGTTATGTAAGGTGCATGCATCGGCGATAATTACGTGAGGTCTGTAATGATACGGTTCCCCGACATGAGCAGCGCTCTCGCTCTTGCACACACGCGCACACACGGCTGTGCGCGCAACGCTGAACCAGTTGTCGAGGCTCGAGTGTGGAGTTCTTCACTTTCACCTCCTATCTCCGTGGCGCGCCGCCGCCGCGCGCTGATAACCAACCGGTTTCCTGTTTCTTTCATTTCCTTATCTCGACTCTTGTTGGTTTCGAGTGTATATCCTAATTTAGGCGCTGGAGTGTGTGCTTGCCCTCTAAAGTAATACGTCTTGGAGCAGATGAGAATAGAATACCGCACCGTACTTGTTTTGTCCATCTTACTCTTCAAAACAACTAAGTAACTCATGAAGCGGACTAAATCAATTTTAATCGATTTTGCGACTATAATAATATTACGTAGCAAATGCAATGTAATTATTATCCGTTCGATTCTTACTGGCAGACTATCTAACGCTCAGTTTGGAAAAATAGCAAATTCTCGCTTCTAATGATTTGGAGCAATCATAGCAAATAACAAAACATGTTTGGTATTAAATTAATGAATTAAAAACAAACAATTTAATCCTACCCTACATTATAATACGAGGAATGTCTGTGCGGTCTGTGGCAATGTATTTTCTACGGTCTTGAAATCTAGACGAAAGCGGCGGTTAGATTTTGCTATTAAACTTCGCATTAAGAGTGCTTTGGCCTAAAAATAAGTTTAGCAACAGCCTCAACACAAAAAAATCTAGTCTTGTCTAAAACTAAGTTTACAAATTATAATTTTTAACATTGGTCGAAGATTGAAAAATTCGGTGTAGCGCAAGGGGGATCCACCCCCACGTTTTAACAGACATGTGGAATACCATAATGTGCGTTAATATCATTTTTGGTAACGAAAAACAACGAAAGGTAAACAAAAATAAAAGAACACTGTTTAAAATCATTCTTCATACAAACTGTGAATAGGTATAGTTAGTTGTTGGTGTAAAAAGCTTGATTATTATGATACTATAACAGGAGTAAATTAAAACCAACGAGCAAGGATCGGCCAGCCCAGTAAGTACTTTTATGTTAAAAAGGTAATGTGACTAGACTATTTCAAGAACGTTAAAAGTAGGGGAGAGGTGGGTACAACGGGGTGGTTGGGTACAAACCGGGTGGTCGGGTTTTGACCAAGTAAGTGCTGGTACCTGGCGATAAATGCCGAAATTAACATGTAGTTGGAGAGGGGAAGTGGTGGACATTGCGCCATTAGTCTCTGAGCAGAACTCTGGCTATTAAGAGCGTTTCTTTGTTTTTGATATTTCGTTTCCCAATGTTACGGACAGTTTGATCGCCTACTACGGAAGAACTACATGAGTTTCAGTGAAGGTGATTACACTGTTGTGTAGTCCATGACTTTATCTTTACACTGATATAAGCAATATCTCAAATTAGTTTTAAGCACTCTGAATATGTTAAGTTTTTGTTAGTTACTACCAGTGGGGTGAAACCGGGTATGACGCGCGGGGTAAAACCGGATGGTATTTATACATGTTATATGATCTAAATATTTAAAATTTGATTTTTCGTTCATAAATTAACTGAATATGTTATCTTTGATACTATTTTGACTTAATTGTGTGTACTTAGTAATAAAATTTTAGGCCTATTAAAAATTTTGTTTTTTTTTCTATTTCCATACGGAAATAGAAAAAACTTGAAAAAAAAAAAATAGAATACTTAACATGTGTACCCGGTATCACCCCACTAGTGGGGTGAATCCGGGTACTTGCACTTTTTTTACAAAAAAAATCGCAGAAAAAAAAATTATAAGACTTATCAAGTTTTTAAAAGAAGCAATTCAAAAACAAATAAACACAAGATAAACTGAGACATTATTTAAAATTTTCTGTATAAAAGCATGGCATCTACAGGTCACTAAAGCTTAGCCACCTGGTTATACCCCACTTTCCCCTACTTCTTCCAACAAAATGTTAAACATAGAAAATTAACCTTTTGTAGTGAAACGTTTTAACCTTATTTTACCCTGAAAAGGTAGCTGGTCGTTACAGTACAAAGGAAAGTAACAAAAACAATACCTGGGGACTGGAATGATTAAATAATCAGAGGTTTCGCGGTAAACAAGAAGTTGGCACGCGAAATGTAAACACCGAAGTAGTTCGTGGCAACATTGCATAAGCCGGTGTACTTCCAACTTAGTTGGCCTTACCGGCTTAAACTAGATGAGGTCAAGTTGTGAGTACGGGAACATTGAAAACTACACATGGGCCAATCAATATATTGCCTTCTTTCGCCACTTGAACACTAAAGCAGATGGAGATTTGCCCCATAAAGTAATCCAGTTCAAAAGATGAGCGTAAACAAATTCAAAAAAGCTTTCGTAATTAGATAAAAACTAGTACATTGTTTTATTTTTTTTAAGAAAAATTATTCTTAGCAAAGTTAGCACCAAGAGTTTTTACGTGAGAGTCCCCGTTAAGTTTGTTGTCAAGCAGTCTGCCTATATACATCCCGTCAATACCGAGGTTCAGCAGAAGCGCCCGACCAGATCGAATGACACTCCACTGTCGGCTACATATCGAGTACCTAATTTTTTGGTCTTGGAGAAAATATTTATAATCAATAAAAAGTTCATCTTTAATTCCTATTGAGATGTTTTTATCGCATTAGTTACGAATTTGTATAAACATTTCTCCTGGTTACTTATTATATTTTTTCTGATGCTATCTTCATAGGGTTCCAAGACCTGTAGGCCTAACTTAATTATCCTTTTTTTTACACAAGTGAACTGAGGTACCACTTAAATTCAGTGGCCAGTTTTTTTTTAATCCTACCTCCCTAAACAGCAAGTTGGAGAGACTGTTGGGACACCCGGCTAATAAGTTATATTATACGCTAAGTTATATTATATTATACGGCTTATAAGTTATATTATAGTCAACGCTGCGCTCTTCGACTCAGTGCTGTTTGCCTACATCCGGGTGCCTGGGTCGCCGGATTCAACTCAAGTTCAAACAACTTTCCTCCTTATCACTTGCCGGCCTCTGTCTCTCTCGCTCCAACGAATGCGCATCTCATTTCGATCACGCGGCTTACACCTGCTCGCCATTTATTGATGTGCAAAACTTTCAAACATCTGCCAACTTTCCACTGTTTTATATGCCGTAAGTTTTATTTAATCACATTCCATGAGTATTGAGTTATGGTAACTCGCAACCCTTTTGACAATTTTATTAAATTTGGTAGTAGGCCTCAATACAAACTTCACCAAAATATTGATCAATAGGCCTACTTATCTTTAAGTGGGAAAAGGATTATACCTATAACATACTAAAATCCTGTAGTGCAATATTTATAAATCGGCATTTTTTTAGAAGATCGTAGTTAAAATCTGCAAATATTCCTTGCGAGATCGCTGAACGCGTTGAAATTGGGAAACATGTGTTTAGAAGATAGCGAAGTGAGAAGTAGATTTGTATCGATTGAGTGAACGTAGCGACGTAGCCGACAGCGGGGTTTCATCCCGGCCAGGCGCTTCTTACTACTGACCTCGTACAGTATTAATAATTCCCTCCATCCCTGATATTGGCAACCTTTGTCTCATATCTATATCGCCTTATTGTCTTTTATACATGATTAACGATTTGGCTATTTTTGTTAAGGGTTGGTACACCCATGAAACCGTCTCGGCGAAACATTAAATCAACAATTTGATAAGAAAATAAATAACAACGACTTTTTGTGTTCTTTTAATTTTGGATATTTTGAAATTTGAAAGGTACATTAATCACTAAATACTTGAGAAGTTTCAGACAAAAGTTTGAACCGCACCTGTTAAAAAAATTGTCAGTCATGCAAAAAGTGCCACTGCATTAACTCTTTAACAAAAAGTAATAACCTAAGTATGCCATGTAGGCCTACAAGACGAACAATCGCATTAAATGGCAAATCTGTCATAGACATTTTGTGACCACAAGAGTTGACCGGACAGTATTCATATGTTAGACCAACAACCCTGTCCTTTACCTACTTTTTTGTTGTTAAATCCCACTCAATTACAGTATTCTACAATCAACTCTAGACGACTTCAAAAGGCTTTCGTTTCCCTGCGTGATGCAGAAATGCTGAACACTGAACACCGAACCTCATGCATAATTCATGGCGGCCAGTGCTATTGCAGCAACAATGTGAACTACATGCCGCGCTGAGGGAGTTTCAATGTAATTATTTGGTGAGAAGAGGATAATTTTGAATAGTCTATACAATTAATTATTTAATTTACTCCGTTTTCCTAAAGACCTGCTTGGTCTGGTTGCCTGGTTTATCTCCTGTCAAATCGCCAGTTAAAATTTGGAATAAATTATCTTCAAGAAAAGTGTTATATTCTCCATAAAACTCAGCATATTAACAACTGTTTTTTAAGGTTGTAAGCGATATACTCCGTAATACTACAAGTTTATACTCTTTTCAATCAACAATGTATTTTTTAATTCCTCAATCAAAACATTTTACTCTTTTATAAACGATTCATTGACAACCTAATATTTTATGTGAATTTATTATATCAATTGTACCAGTTCCGTTCCAAGTAGGGATTAATGAACACCCCACTTAAAGATTTGAGAGTAGGCCCCTACCACTGAAGCCCGAAACACTTGTTAAGAACAAGTGTTTCTCGGTTAAGAAGCAGAGTACGGGTGCGATATTTTACTGATGGTAATACAGTGAGTGTCTCAGAGTTGTTTATGTGACCCGGCCCATGCATAGAGATGAGCCCAAGCATCGCTGTGAACCGGGTTTACTGGCGTTACTATCATTACACTACACTCTAGTTTTCAAACAGTGAACTGCTTGGTTTTGTAGGTTTAGTGTACAAATTCGCTGTATTTTTGGACTTTTGACTGAAACAATACAACTCTAGCTTATTGTCGGATTCAGTAGTTGTGAAACTTCCTACCAAATCTAAACGAGAAACATTTTAATGTAATTTAAAAAATTTAGCTAAATATTTATTTTGGTTATTTTAAAGCATATTCATAGGTGGTTTGGTTTTTATGGATGGAATTAGTTTTATTTCGATGTTAGGGGTAAGTCTCATTGTTGTGAGTCTAATTCAATGATACAATAACGATAATGACTTTTTAACAATAAATTATTTCTGTTGAAGATTTAATCTAGAAAATTTCGTTATTGACAGATCATAGGATTACAAAATTAAGATTAGAATAATGGTAACCTTGAATCATTATTGCAAATCTTTCAATCAATACTTTTCTAAAACCTAGTACTTTCTGATTTAAACTTTCACAATACTGATTTAACATCGGATCTTCCCATTTTGTCGCCACTAATGAATTAATCAAGACCAGAGAAAGGGTGTGGTCGGAAAACTTGTGACTTGCCTTGTCCGTCATTCCAATCATGAGTTGTGGCTAAAATAAGAACACCTGGCTGTGACAGACTCGAAGATGGTGAAGGGGGAAGAAGTTATTTGTGATGTGCTTTTTGTAGCAATAGCATGGAATTGGTGATCAATAAATGATGTGGAGGGTTATTTTGTTATTATTTAAAGTAATCACTTTCGTATCACGCAATACTTGTTACCTCCCATTCAAGGGCAGTTTAATGGCCGAAATAGTCGGTCAATACATCGGAAACGTAATTCAAAGTGGAGCATAAGGTAAAATCCGAACGAGAGTGCTATTACTGCTATTAACGAACCCTTGAGGGCAATCGGAAATGAGTGGAGTGTAGGGCGAGGGGCGAAGGGGGGAGGCGAGGGTGGTAATAGGCGTTAACTGGCCGACTGTACCATGGATCACAACTAACTGATACTGTATCAGCCACCCGGTATTACGATAATCACTGTAGTAAAAACCCGTTACGTACTAAAACGTTAAAGATGCTACCAAACTAAAAATGTTTGTTTGTAAAGCAAATTGATCGTTTTCTTAGAAACATTACGATTTTTACATTGAAATTTTTTAAGCACATACATAATTTATGCACATTGCGTATTATAGTTTTAATTAGTGTGTATTATAGTTTTAATAAGAACACCTGGCTGTGACAGACTCGAAGATGGTGAAGGGGGAAGAAGTTATTTGTGATGTGCTTTTTGTAGCAATAGCATGGAATTGGTGATCAATAAATGATGTGGAGGGTTATTTTGTTATTATTTAAAGTAATCACTTTCGTATCACGCAATACTTGTTACCTCCCATTCAAGGGCAGTTTAATGGCCGAAATAGTCGGTCAATACATCGGAAACGTAATTAAATATGGTTAAACTAAATGTTTAAAACTATAATACACAATGTGCATAAAGAATTATGTATGTGCTTAAAAAATTTCAATGTAAAAATCGTAATGTTTCTAAGAAAACGATCAATTTGCTTTACAAACGAACATTTTTAGTTTGGTAGCATCTTTAACGTTTTAGTACGTAACGGGTTTTTACTACAGTGATTATCTTAATACCGGGTGGCTGATATCAGTTAGTTGTGATCCATGGTACAGTCGGCCAGTTAACGCCTATTACCACCCTCGCCTCCCCCCTTCGCCCCTCGCCCTACACTCCACTCATTTCCGATTGCCCTCAAGGGTTCGTTAATAGCAGTACAGTAATAGCACTCTCGTTCGGATTTTACCTCATGCTCCACTTTGAATCAACAAGTTTTTTATCTCCAATTACTAAAATTTTTTAAAATCCCCCAAAAATTTTGCGTTAGGAATATTTCTTGATTTTTTCTTAACTATTTTGTAAACTTTTCTAGTTATGTTTTGGTTATTTTATGCCACACCGAAATCCATCTTGACTTTTGGATCTCTGTACTATTTTATTATCAAATCGCTATACACCCAGAAACTTTTTTCTCGATAGGCCAATGTGGTTTTATTCTTTAAGAAACTTCCACCACATCTACTTGTATAGGTCATCATTACTTTACATGACTGGAATGATTTCATACTAATTTCATGGAATATAAAACACTTTACCTATAAAATTGTAGATTTAACACATTTCAAATCTATATTGTAAGTCAAACAGTCACCCCATGTACTAAGCCACTGATAGTTGAACATGAATATGTAATATCCTCAGCGATGTAAGTTGTCCCCCGCTCCATTGTGTTTCTGATTCGGAAGCGAAATCAATATCGAAAATAATAGTGTAACAAAACGTAGATAGTATATGGTTTTATGAGATTAGTGTACATGTTGCTCGAAATCAAGCAATTGATTTCGAGCTCTTACAACCTTACAGTAGTAAAACTGAACTAACCATCTGAGCCTGAGCCCTGAGCCTCATTTTTATATAAAACTGAACTACCAGCTGGGCTTTATTAAAAAAAAAAATCTGGACTTCTGAATTTGAAATGTTTAAATTTAAAAACAAATCGGCAAATTAGTTTTTACGCTTTTTTCGAGTTACATTGCCTAAATTAAAACTAAAGCCAGTTGGCAAATCTACACACAAAGACGCGTGTTTTAATGTGGGTAAATCTTAGAACAGAAAGCCTTTTCGTCTACAAAGTTTCCATTTAGCGTATTAATAATAAAGATGCTATGCTGCAAATCACAGAGAACTTGTGCTAATAGAGCTATGAAGGCACTCGCACGCCAGTTACGTGTATTACAATTACAACACTTCAGCCAAACAATGTCAACAGTGGCAATGTCTTTGTAGACTCCTCCGCGCCGAGTGCTGTGTCACACTAAACTTCTCCTTTGCTGGCGTTAATGTTCAAGTTCTGTATCGATAAGCATTTGAATTAATTTATCACCAGTATGTCGGGGGCTTACACGTATAGCAAGTAAATCTCTTCTAGTCTCATTTATTTCCGTACGCATTTGTTCTCCGAGGAACGAATTTTCAAACGAGAAGTTTACCAAGAAAAAAAGCATCTTTGGAAAGTGTTTCACACTGTGTGGAGGGAGCTAGCTGGATGTTGACTCGGTTGTGTACTGGGGCCCAATTTTTGAATCGAGTGAGTCGTGAGTTACATCTCACTAGTTTGCTCCTTACCGACTGGCTCGAGATGGTAAAATTGAAGTTTATGTTAGCATCCGGTTTCAACCGTCAAAACAATAACAACATTGAATATTGCCAGTTCTATTAATTTAAAGATTCTAAATGACTTGCATTGTTATATTTAGAACATAATTACAATCTTATTTTATTTTAAATGTTTAATTACACAATTGTAAGTATCAATATACATTTTAGGCTATTTAACTAAAGTAAACATAACCTCTACGATTTGAAAAGTATAAAAGTTGTTATTGACAAATAGAATTATTTCCTGTCAAGATCGAAATGATGAAGAAGAAATTTCAACCTCACGTGAGATTATCTCACCAAAACCACTCACCACCGATTTGTTAAGTGAGTTAAAACGGGTGAGTTGGTGAGATTTTTTGCACAAAATACATTTTTATGCATATATGCGACAATGGTGAATAAAACAATCCCTTGAAATACTGCTGAAAAATATTAATTACTGGATGCGCAAGTTTTAAAAGACCTTAAAAATTACCTTCATTCTTATTTAATTATAAGGGTTGATGAAAATTTTTGGCGAATAAGCCAACTCACCAACTCACTACTCACTCGATTGAAAAATTGGGCCCCTGGTGTAGGTGCAGCCAGCACACACACGCGTTACCGATGGAGGTCACGTGACATCGTGAATGACGCATCATCAGCTGATCTGCTTCTTTCTGATTGGCCATTGTTGTGTTTCACAGCTGTCACTCGTTGTGTTCTCGCTCTCTCGCGGTTGACGTTTACCTACAAAACAATATGGGTTCATAATTACTATGAACCTAAATCAACCAACCATGAAACACCAGTCAAGTTCTGTATTGGTTTTGAACAATTGCTTGAAACTGTACTAAGATTTGAAACGTAAATATTTAGATTTTATAATTTTTAATGTTGGTGCGTTAATTACTTTTTGAAATGTCAAAAGACCCATTTATTTACCCGTTATAACTTTAAATATGTACAAAACTTGTCCTGTTCGGTCGAGTTACGTTTTTTTAAGGATTCAGTTTCTCGCCACATTTGGACCGCGAAATTTTTAAGGAGGTCTAATCAGTAATATTTATAATTTCAAAAATTAACTTATGTAAAATAAGTTATAAATCAAATAACTGAAGCATAACACCGCGTTAGCAATTATTAGTAAAATAGACGATCAATTAAGGACGCTTGTGTAAAGAAGTATCTTTTATTCGCCTAAGCCTCGATGGTTGCTTCGCCCCCATGCCTGTTACCTGTTACAGCCCGTTGCACGAGACGTGAGACAGTCCGCGCATGGGGGAGGGGAACAAGAGGGCTGGGAGGGGTATGGAGTAGGAGTGGGAGGGGCAGCCAACTGTGTACTAGCCTGGCTGTTCACATTCGCCAAATTGTCCTAGCTTTGATTTCCATAACGTATAAACCATTAAACATGTTAGAAAACCACAAAGTAATAATACAATACAGCTGAACCATAATTAAGAATAACGATAAACAGTTATTGATATTCAGTTGATTTAAATTTAATGCTTCACTGACTATTATTGAGTCAATGTTTTTAGGATGTTTTTAGCGAACGGCAACTGACAAGAGCTAACAGCTGACTGACGGTGCTGCACTCTAGCGGCGAGTGGGCGCGCATGCGCAATTGCCTCTTTTGCTCCCGCGCATCTGGTACGCTGTCTCACGTCTCATGCAACCAACTGTACCTCCGCAGTCTGTCCCGTAGAGACCCGATGAGGCATGGGACCCGTCATAATGTAGGCAGCCGAATTTGGCCTTGTCCAACCAGGTGTTTGGGTTTGGGTTTAGGTAGTGCTAAGTAGGGTACGGAAAAGGTTTTTAGGAAAAATCAGGTAGCTCATAGTAGCACATGTTGAGCAGATGTTCCTTCAGTTCTCTCTTAAATGTATTAAAATCCTCAATTTCTTGAATATGTCTTGGAAGCTTCGAAAAAAACTTGGTACCGGTATAACTAGGTTTGGTCTCAAACAGTCTTAAACTATGTTAAACTATTCCTCCTATTTGGTTTCCCATAATTCGTTTATAGTTTATAAAATCTTAACCATTAAAAGATAAAATTATCATAACTAATAAAAGATAAAATTATAAAAACAGATCTTGAGTAACAGCTTTAATTTTTGATACTGTATTTTTCTCCAGTTTTATTTAAAAATTTAAACTGACGCGAAATACTCTTTCAAATTAAATTAGTTTGTATTAAAAATTCATTTATAACACTAAAGTAGGCCTACCACAATTATTTTATGAACCTGGTAAAATGCACTTTTAAATGGGATGTATATTGCGAATAAAAAACATTTCTCGATAATTTGTACATAGTTTTCCATGATTAGGGAAATGCATTTTGAATAAAATGCAAGGGAATGGAACGGTTACAACTCAGTCCGCACGTTTCTCTCATAACGTATTAGTGATGGGAACCATCCGATGAAAACAAACGATTCATCCGGTTGTTGCGCGCCAATCTATTCATCCGATGGGAGCTGAGAATTTCATCTGGATGGTTCATCCATTCATTTGCAGGCGAACTATCCGTTCGTTCCTCTACTAGATGGAACCATCAGATGAAATATTTTCATCTGTTAGAAAAATCCATTCGTTTTCAGATTAACTATCTGTTTGTTTCTATTCTGGATGAACCCTCTGATGGAATTTTGTCATCTATTTGGAAACCATCTGGCCACCAGATAAATTATTTCGATCGAGGCATTTGCTTAGAATAAATCACCCATTCGCAGTATAAACTTGTATACGGTTTGTAGAAAAAATACCCAGACCCGGTTTGAAGGATTATTTTTTTAACAGTATTTGTTAGCTAGTTTATTGATGAGACGTTTTAACTTATGGGTTTTCAAGAATTTTCAACAAAAAACCTAATATTGGCTATTATTAATGACAATTATTTATAACTCCTCCCAAAAACTTGATAACCTTGCTTAATTAGCGACCAAATACGGAACACTTATGCTAATTAATTCTGAGTAAGTTAAACAACCTATACACAATCCATCTTGTATGGCATCTTACGGTTTACTTACATAGGCCTACAGAAAAAATATACAGAGTTTCATGTTTTGACTAATATTTTTTAAATCCACAGTAGGCTATTATGCTCTACCTTTGTATCCATAATCTTGTTAAAGAAACAACAGGGAATTTAAGTAACTATATTTTGAAATCTCCAAAATTATTTTATCCCTAAAATTATTGTGGTAATTGTATTACACAAAACAAATTAAAATTCTGTTTTTACTTTGTTGTTCATTTTTATTCCGTGACCATTATTTGCTAAATAGGTCACATGGAGATTATTCTAATTAATTTTAATAATGTAATAATAATCCAATGTTCAGGCCAGTTTTAAGATGAACCACTCGTAATAAGCTCTCAGAAACCATCTGATGCCCGCGAACAGATGTTTCATTCATCTGTTCAGAACAATTCATTCATTTCATCCACACGGCAAGCGCTCCCCACTCCTGGAATAAAACCATCGGAGGAATCATCCATCTGAGAACCATCCGATGGAAGCTAAAACCATCGGATGAATCATCGGATGGTTGAAATCAGTCGTTTGTCCCATCACTATAACGTATTGCCAGAAATCACGTACATTGAGCACCGCGTCAGTGCTGCAGCCTTCTCCCCCCCCCCCTTTCCGCCAACTCCAAACCACCCCCTCCCCCCTCTTGGTCGATTTCACCGCCTACAAGCAGCAGCTGATTCCTGCTTTTATTATTAAAGCCAGTCCATTCTTTATTGTGCCGGAGACCCTTCCTTCTACTTCTATTCATTATTGTTCCTCCATAACGGCTTTGGAATTAAGTTAGTTTTTCAACAAAATCTTTCTCCTTAATTTTTTTAAAACATACTTTTATGATGGAATTAAACATTTTGTCCCAAATGTTTAGTTATTTCGATACAATATTCAGTAGCTAATTGGAATTAAAACTAATATTTTGACCTCCTATATTATTTACACTGCTATGTTTGACAGTCGTTATTCTAAGGTAGTAATTTAATATGAGTTAATGTAGGAGGTTTTGCCTGAGGACTATTAAAAGCGGAAAGGCATGTTGATTTTGATAATTCAATTGGCATAGGTCGAAGATTATAAGGATTTAAAATTTTATACGATGTTCTCTAGGGGAAGCGAGTTTTGTCTATAGAGCACTCAACAGGCAGTTGAACTCACTTTTCTGATGTTCTCTTGGGGAAACGAGTTTTGTCTATAGAGCACTCAACAGGCAGTTGAACTCACTTTTCTGATGTTCTCTAGGGGAACGAGTTTTGTCTATAGAGCACTCAACAGGCAGTTGAACTCACTTTTCTGATGTTCTCTAGGGGAAACGAGTTTTGTCTATAGAGCACTCAACAGGCAGTTGAACTCACTTTTCTTACATTAAAATGTTTCTACCCCACAAATGACTGTTTATGTGTGATGGTTCGCCCCTATATACTTAGTAAGGATACCTACTCCAGTTTTATGTCGATTAATGTATTGCCTCCGGGTATTCTTCATAGTTGTTCTACAAGACCATCAATGTATACAATGTTAATGTACAAAACTCGTCGAGACTATGAATGGAGTGTATATTTATCTATACTAGAGATCGCCTCCTGATCGAAATTCGATCAAAATTTCGGTTGATCTGGACCCAAGAAGTTTAAAAACATTTTATAACTGGAACATCTGTTCTTCCTATTTTCTGGCAGTTATTTTTACAACAGCTGTCTAATGATTCAATCAATTCTCCTTCCTCCATAAGATTAACATTGGAACTTTGAAAGCCTATGGGGCGTAGCCCTGGAGTCCGATGTGAATTAGAATGTGATTCTGCTCATCTACAGGACTATACCTTTCAAACGGTATGCTCGGATTTCTCCTACGATGCTCACGAGCTGAGAAAAAAGGAGGAAATGAAACATGCTTGCGTATTAATATATCCTATACTATAATACGAGGAATATCTGAAGGGATGTGTGTTCCACGATCTCAAAATCTAGCTGTTAGATTTTGCTAAAAGTTTACATTAAAGAGTGTTTTGGCCCAAAAATAAGTTTAGAAACAGCCTCAACCCCAGGAAAAATCAAATTTGGTCTAAAATTAAGTTTTAAAATTGTAATTTTTAACATTAGTCTTATGGGTTGCTAGTTTGGTAACGAAATAACAACGAAATGTAAACAAAAAGAAAGAAACATTAATGTTAAGCAGAATTTTTGAAATAGCTGTTAACTGTGAAGAGGTAAAGTTGGTTGTTGGTGGAAATTTAATTGCTTTTTTACCTTGACACTATAACAAAAGTGAATAAAAACCAACGAGCAAGGCTCGGTTTAACCTGGTACTAGATATTAATAGGCAACTATGTTTCTTGACCTCCCTTTTTCTCAGCTTGTTTGGATCATAGAAGAAATCCAAGCATACCATTATAAAGGTAGTGAAACATGGCCTGGTAGTAAGTGGTCTGTAGATGAGCAGAATCCCATTGCAATTCACATCGGCCTACGGGCTTTCAAAGTTCCAATGTTAATATTACAAATCAGAAAGAGAATACATGTTTAAGTTATAAAATCTATACTTATTTAATACGCTAAGGGTTTTTTTTTTTTTTTTTTTTTTTTTGACTTAAAAGACAAGGGCACAACCCACAAATTAAATTGAAAATTTTCGCTCATTAGAATAAAATATATATTGGTTTGAGCATTTAAACATCTGTTATCATACAGCTGTAGCTTTTGGTGATCACCGATTTTCACAATATTGGATTGGTCGGATGTCATTGATTTAGAACTAAATGTAACTTTTGTATTGTATTAAAATAAATTGATTGATGTTGTGCAAAACATGCACTAGTATAGCTAATTGAGTCAAGATCAACTGAATTTTTTGCCCAATTTCGACCAGTGGGCGTACCTATAGCTCTAGTGCTTATTTAATATACTAAGAGTTTTGCTGTAATTTAAACTCATAAAATATTCATCTGATTTTACGTTTTTGGTGTCGTTTGAGGGCTAGCCTTCAATTGTTTCTGCCAAAAATTAATGATAATCGGACTTAAAATAAAAGCACCCTCAACCATTAAGATTTGAAAAATTGCCATTCATTAGAATAACATTAAGATTGGGCGGAGTATTTTAAACACCTGTTAATGTGCGGTTGAATTTTGAATTTTTGTATTTTTGAGTTTATGTACGCTAGAGGCATTTTTTACGATAAAACGAGGAACGGCCCAGCCTCCGGTTTTGTTACTATCATCAACCAGTTGTTATTAAGCATAATTAATTAATAGTTCAATGACAAATGGCTTCTGGGTCCGGAATTGAACCTTAAGAAGAGTCATCTTCACCTTTGGGCCAGTAGCCCATTGTTGCGCAGTCGGCAATGTTAACCATACGGGTTTTAATGCAAAACGTGGTATTTTATTCCCCTGTTTCGGATGCCGTTTTTCAACCGATTTTCTTTAAACTTAGTAAGTGTTTAGTTGAATAGTTATATTAGGCTCCTCATACCTCAAAATTTTGAAAATTTAACAAATATTACTCTCTATGACGTCGCAAATTAATTCAATATTTGTTAGCAATATTTGTTAAATTTTAAAAATTTTGAGATATGAGGGTTAGGCCCCTCATATAACTATAACTATTCAACTAAACACTTACCAAGTTTAAAGAAAATCGGTTGAAAAACGGCGTCTGAAACAGGGGAATCAAATACCATATTTTGCATTTAAAGCCGTATGGTTAACATTGCCGACTGTGCAACAACGGGCTACTGGCCCAGGAGTGAAGATGACTCTTAAAAAGCTACTAATAACTTTTCTCAGGATCGAGCCGGCAACCTTTGCATTCAAAGGCGAACTACTGACTCATATACCCAGCCAGTAAACAAGTGTAGTTTAATGATAACTGATAATCGAAATACTGAATTGGTCAAGTGTAATTGATTTAGAACCAAACGATACATTTTTAGCAATGACATGTGATAGTCCAAATTAAATTGCATGATATAGAGCAAAAAGTACTTTAGTTACCACCCGTCCACACGAACCATGAAAGACATTTATTTATTTATATTCTACTCATATTGTTATTTGCCCCTGAGCTGGTAGGACTAATTATAATGAAATTTTGAAATCGATGATGTCTTTAACAATATTACTTAAATGTTTTTTATTGAAGAAATTTAACCCTTTGCGGTTTGAAACTGAGTTCTTAAATAAGAAAATTACAGATTTTGAAATTCGGACAAAAAAGGAATTCTTCTACTTTAATTCGGTGATGGGTATCGTTTATAATATAAATGCGATTGTTTATGATAATGGCCTTTGGAAATTCAAGCGAGGTAGAAAAGCGCCCAATTGTGCCTCAAGGAGTTGTTTATAACTGAAACAGGGTGATATGGCTTAGCAGCTTGGCTCCTAGAGCTGCTGCCTCTATTGTTGTAGTTCACAAAAGAATGTTATTTCTTTACTTTTATTTTTAGGATTACTTAAATTATGATTACACTGTTTGGTTTATGCCAGAATGAAGGATAGCGTAAAAGGATAAACATTTAACTGTTATAAAACAATTTATGGTATATATTTAAATAAATGTTTAAAGTAACTTAAGCCACCCTTCATTAATATAACCAATTCTTTGCACATTATTCAAAGAATTGCATATTTAATTATGTTAAAATGTATCATTTTCTGCTCATTTTTTTGACAAAAACATGGAGGATAACTAATCTTAAAGACTATATCTTATTTCTTAATAGGCTAATATGATTAGCTTACTCTCTTGTTTAGCTGCAACTTTATTGCTTTGACTCATTGTGGAATTTGGGTTTACTGATAATGTAAATGTTTCGTAAATCACATTTCAGAACTATATTTAAGTTTAGGAAATTATACAGGGTGTTTCCGAACAACCTGAAAATATTTTGTGTATATGTTCCTTAGGTCAAGACAATAAAAAAACATCATATAAACATATGTCCTAAAATGCTTCGTTAAGCCGCTAGCCGCCATTTTGTTTTTTACACGTAATAATTTTTATTTACGTGACAGTTTGTTGTACTAAGTTCATATTTGGCATGAATCTTTATGACACTAATATTCATTTTCAGAAAAATAATTATTTTTGTCCGATGTGTATTTTTAAAATTGCGGCCATTTTAAATTTTTAAACTCAAATATCTCAAAATCGGTAAAAGTTATCAAACTACTACAAATAACATTAAAAATGATGAATTTAATTATATAACCAATGGTACCAAGTTTGTAAGGATATGACAACAAATAACGGAGTAATTGAGATTTTTCTTGTAAAATAACCTGAATTTGCATGCATTTAAATGGAAAATCAATGGTTTTATGCATTAAAATGGCAGTCACTTCGTTATCTTTTGTTCGATCCTTTCAATCTTGGTATCGTTTGTTAGGTAATTTTATTTCTCAACTTTTTTGGCTCTTGTAAAATTTTGATAAAATTTACTGGTTTTGAGATATTTGAGTTTAAAAACTTTAAATGGCCGCCATTTTGAAAATACACATCGGACAAAAATAATTATTTTCCTGAAAATGAACATTAGTGTCATAAAAGTTCATGCCAAATATGTACTTAATACAACAAACCATCACGTAAATAAAAATTATTATGTGTAAAAAACAAAATGGCGGCTAGCGGCTTAACGAAGCATTTTAGGACATATGTTTATATGATTTTTTTTACTGTCTTGACCTAAGGAACAAATACACACAATATTTCCAGGTTGTTCACAAACACCCTGTATATTTTTTGCATCTGTGTGAAACTGAAATAAATCTTCACACACGTGCACCATGCAAATCTTAAGTTAGTTAATTTTATTGAAGGGTTTTCTATTGTTGATTTCTTCCCAACCTGAGAGGATTCTCCTTGATCCCCGTGTAATATACACTGTGTGTAGGTCTATCATCTCAAACAACCCCCTGTGTTCTACCAGGCTGCCACTATACACTACCTCCCCGGTGCCGCTTTGATACCGGGTATTACACCACACTGACCCGCTGACAATGTCCGCCATTATGTGTTCATTACCCCAGATGCATTGTCCACCCTTGAACACGGTAACTGCCCAACCTTTGTACTTGCTTTTTACTATTTCCTGTCGCTCTTCAGTAGTAAAGATGATTTTTCTTCTGTTATCTAGGATAACTCGCTTGGGTCGCTTTTAAATTCTAGGTATTACGTTTGGATGAGTTTCTCTAATCTGTGTTGTATGCAATAAAAGTAATAGTTGTAAAAAACGCTGGTCATAGGAATGGATCTTGTCTTAATGGTTATTGAAGCCTAAGTTTTCATAATGGATTTCAATCATGTAGTAAAGGATTAATCTGGGACACACAATGTCTTGTGTACTGTGGATATAAAGAAAAATCTTAGTTACGTAGTTTACAGTTTTTTAGAGGGTTTTTCATTAAAATTATAATTTTACGACTTTTCAACATCCACTCTATTTGAAGCTTTAAGCAACCTTATAATTTGTGTCCTCATGTAGTTTTGAACGAAAATAGATCATGTAACCAATCTACCAACAACCGTCTCAATAACCGTTTTAAAAAAATTTCATGTTTAGTTTCCATAAGGCCAGTTATTCTAAAATAAATTTGCTATGGTTAGGCCTATATACATTGGAAGAAATATATTCACTCATCACAACGTAATTAATACTACATTTCTGTCTTTTTCTAGGTAATTGAATGAAGTGGTGACTGCAAAATGTGTGAGTACTGAATTTGTACTGTTAAATACATAAATACGTATTACATATGAATGATAAACATGCAGTGTGTTAAAACAGTCCCGGAACGGCTAAATAAGTTTTTGCACATTCAATTAAAACATGAAACTAATATCAAATCTATTAAAATTTACTTTTTCAGCCATTTATTTTTATTTTAACACTCTAGACGAGTTTTAAGTCTTAAATGTAAGCGTAGTTCAATATGTAGGGCCTACATCAAATCAAATTTTTCCAAATAGAAAACAGTGCCACAATTACGGCTTTAAAACTGTAACCAAGTCAAAAATGGCGATCAAACTTTGCTTTACAAATCGTATTACTGGAAAAAAATGCAATAACTCAAGATATACAACGAGTCTGTGGAAAATTACTCAGAATGTAAAGCCCTTTATAAATATGTATCATATGACGTAGGCCAATGCAGATTCCCTGACGACTTACATTAGAGATGTCCCCTGAGGTAAGTCTTGATAAAAACTTCATTGGCCTGCGTAAAGTAATTTTAAAGAGCTTTTCATTTAGAGCATTTTGCCTCAAATCTGACCTAAAATGGTCGAGTGTATCGGGAGTTACTGCATTTTTTGTTGAGGTCGGGTCTGTGGAAAATTACCCAGAATTTAAAGCCCTTTATAAATATGTATCATATGACGTAGGCCAATGCAGATTCCCTGACGACTTCCATTAGAGATGTCCCCTGAAGGAAGTCTTGAGAAAAACTTCATTGGCCTGCGTAATGTAATTTTAAGGAGCTTTCATTTAGAGCATTTTGCCTCAAATCCGACCTAAAATGGTCGAGTGTATCGGGAGTTACTGCATTTTTTGTTTTCGGCAATGTGATTTTAATGCAAAGTTAGATCATCTGCATTTTTGACTTTATCATCCTCTTAAGGTTGGTTTGGCAGCACTGTTTTCTATTTAAAGATGCCTTTATTTTGATGTACATACTTACATACCTAAGCATACATTTAAGATTTTCTTCATATGGGCCATCTCCCTGTATAAGTAAAATCCTATAAATGGTGGAAAAAGTAGGTTTTTGATGTCTTACATACATGTAAAAATTTCATTATTTAAACTAAGTTAAAAACTCACTTAGCCGTTTTATAACTTTTTAAACACTATAAATATTCTAGTGCATGATTATCAAAATTATTTGCCACAACTCATTTACCTTTGCCTCCTGCATATAAAAAAGTAATTAACTGTCACAAGCCACATTGATTTCACATTGATTGAAGCACATTGATTTCATATTGATTGGCAGACTAAACCTGCTCAGTACGAAAAATTCCATGAGCTGTTTATAGACTACTCGTTAGACAGAAAACCAAGCCCCTATATGTTAAAACTGAAAGTAAAAGAATTTATTAATCTAGTCAGTTAAAGAATATGTTAAATAATTTTGTATTTTTTTAATGATATGCAAATAAAGTGACACAAGTTCCTCAATGAAGTTGTGTCTAACATTTTCTTTAAACATCTTCATTGGACAAAAATCTCATAAAATTTAAACCTAAAAAACATTCAGAGTTGTTACATATTCTTAATTAGTCTCTCCTCAAATCTTATTTCTTTTTCAGAATGTTGTTGTTAAAACTAGATGTGTCATAACTGTTTTGAGAACATATGAAAGAAATAGAGTTCACTGAACTGAAAGAGTATTCAGTTGGTTGTGTAATGGAGTGGTATTGACAATTTATGACCAAAGGCAGCCGTTCACTCGAAAGCTTCAAAACATTTAGTTACAAATATGACTCCGTCCCCAAACCCTCAGATTTCTTTTCTTTTAAATATTCTTTTAATTGAATTTGATTAAGTTTTTGTTCCTTATGAAAACTTGGAAATGTACAGTATAGCACAAATTTATTTCCTTAGATTTTTTATGTTTTAAATGGTTAATGAATAAACTATTGTTTCTCATAACACATTGCGTTTTAAGTATGAACATTAATTTAACTATGTAAAATCTTTAAACAAAGGAAAAGTTAGAGCCTATACAGGAGGCAATAATATTAAGTATATTTTTTACATTGAAAATGTAACTATACACATGTCTGATAATCCTAACAATTCATATTAGATAAAATTATACTTGAAGGAATATTGCAGTTAACTTTCTGAAAGTTCATTCCCAAACTATGAGAACTAATTAACTTGCTGCGAGATTCTATGCATAAGCCTGTTAAATTTCTTTCAAGTTTCTTCAAGCGTTTACTCCATGCAAAGACTTTGCACTTTAAAATTCCTTTCTTTCTCCAACTGTTCAGTATTTATCACTGTTCCTACTAACTTAATTAAGTGAGCTATGCTTGTTTCTAATCCTTAGGGATATTTTATTCTACAAATTAACAACTTATACATTTTATATTTTATATATTGTGTGAAAAATGTAGGAGTCAGAGTTATGTAAAAATTAATCTTTGATACATCTAAAAAGGTATGCATTCCCAAAATACTTGTGTAATTAAATTACTGTATGCTGTTATAGGAAGTGCTACTAAGCTAAGTATTTTTAAGTGCTTTTTAGCGAATTCCACTATAGAGAATACACTATTACAGTAGTAGCCATGATAAGACCTAGGCCTGGGACCATGTTAATTTTTCATTTTGACTTCCCCAGAAGCCAAAAATACCATTCGTTCATTTTCATTTATATGTTTATATGCGTGTGCCCATGGTACTGATTACTTTTGGAGGGGACCTCCGATTTTGATGAAATTTGGCATGAAAGTGTAAGACCAGGTCTATTTTCATGAGTTCGCTAACCAGCATGATCGGGTTATGGGAACCGTGTTTTAAGGGGTTTCAAAGTTGTAAAAATTGGGTTTTTGGCATTTTTGGACATTATTTTCAAAATTCAACAATTTTAAGTGAAACCATTTAAAAGAGCTTAAAAAACAAACAATTTAGTATTTTGAGTTTTTAACTTGGCTTAACGGGTTACGGGGAAAAGCCAAAAATAGGATTCCCATGTCAATCTTATAGGAAATCAACAAAACCCTGTATCTCGCTTACCTATTTATGGGCATAACTTGATAAAATTTAGTTTATACATTCACTAGGTAGTTGTTAACTGATCAAATAAAGTATCTAAAGTATCTAAAGTATCTTTGCTTACAACACCCATATGGCGGCAAACCTATCTACTCACCCTCAAGACGACCCCCGTGAGGTTTATGAGGAAAATGAAAAATATCGGAATTTGATGCAATTTAGTATTTACGTGCACTGGGAATGGATTTTCCTATATATCTACTTGAATAGCCCCAAGTCAGCAAACCTACATCCTCGTTCCCATGATGCTTATAAGGGAAGCTTAAAAAAATTGAATCCCGTTGAAAATTTGTTGAGTAGTAACTTTGTACTTTCAACGCCTACAATATTGAACACATCGTCAATATACAGTACTTAAAAAACTTGTTAGTACTGGAGTTTAAAAACTTGTTAAAGGCCCTTAACCTTGGATTATAATTTTATTCCCTAGTGTTTGAGACAATTTCAGTAATATTACAGTAATAAGATATCACCGAATTAAGTATTATCAACTCCGCATAACTAATTTAATTTGTTTATTTCAGTATGAATTTGATCATAAGAAGTTTAACTTTTGAAATGAGAGTCTTTAAATGTAATCAGTTCAGTAAGAGTTATACTCTTTTGTTTTGATTAGGCTGGTCCTATTAGCATGTTATACTTTGACATTTTAGCACATGGCTTTAAAATCTTTTATCTTATCTCATTCATGTCAGCTGTGATAAGTGGTTTGAAGAGCTCTTGGTTGTAAAAAGATTACAGTGGATTTGTTTTATTATTTTGTTATACTGATTGGGGTTTTGAGATTTCAAAACCATTTAATTCCGTTATGTAAACTACGATTTACCATTTGCAATAAGGGTCTTGTTATTGCAAGGTTTTGGGTGAGTCGGTGGCGTAGTGGTTAGCGCGCCGGCCTTCGGGACCATGGCAGAGATGTCATTGGTTCGAATCCGCGTACTGCCAGTGACATTTATCAGTACCTTTCACCGTGTACTGTAGCGGCTCACCCCCTTACTTTGTCTAATACGTTCCACGCACAGATCAATAGTCTATGTGGACGGGGCAAAGTAAGGCAAAAAGAAGTCCACCAACCTCTCAAAAAAAAAAAAAAAAAAAAAATTCAGACAAAGCTTGGATGCAACACAATTTACAGTATGATAAGACACTTATGTATCACTGAATCAAATTTCACATTCTTTATTTAAACATCGATCGAATATAGTGCCCCAGGTGTTTAAAATTCTATTAGATAAGGGAATAGAAGAGAATGGTATAGTTTTCAAAAAGGTAGACCGAGGAGGTGGTCTCATTTTAAAGTGATACATACATGTACATACATTACCTATTAATTGGGGCTGGCAATCGGTTGCCAAAACTATCTATTTTCAAAAACCAGAATGATCGGTTAAGTTGTATTATCTTCAAAATATAGTATTATGAATTAAACATAGTAATAAAATACACGTTCTTTTAATGATGTTTTTATGCATTAAGTTGAGTTCTTTAAAGCTATGTGGGCTTCATTAAATGTTTCCTCCTACGTAAAATAATTTCTAGTTTTGCCGAAGTTTTACTAGTTTTTCGAACTCTGGTAGTCTAGAGAAATTTGTAATTTTTCATTGACCGACATGTTTTCGCACTGTAGGTTAGAGGACATGAGACATTCAAGTCACAGTCGGGCCGCTCGGTCGTTCCCCAATGTAGGTGATCAATGTAAGGCTCGCAGCCATCACATTAGGTCTCCGCTGATTGAATGGATTCTATTCAACTCTTGTCCTGTATTACAATGTCGACAATATACTGTGGGTTTCTAGAACTTAGATAAGTTCTCCTCTTTGTCTAACTGTTAAAATGTAAGTAGTTTGTTCAAACATAGTACTATTGCTTTGTTGATGAAAAGTCTGATTAATAAAATATCATAGTGGCATTTTTTAGTCGAATAAATACATTTTAATAACTGCGAAGTATATGGGAAGAGCTTGGCAGGATTGCAAGATCCACAAATGGATTTGGAGTCTAGACTCACCGCTTCTGTAAATATAAATATTTACATTTGTGTTTCCACTTTTACTGAGATAGGTCAAAGTTGTTCCAGTCTTTGACCTTTTAAAGTTTTCATATGTAAATTAATCGTGTTGCAGAAGTTCTATGTTGGAAATAGTAGAAAAGAATTTTTTTACTCTTTGGAAATATATATTTTGCTGAAGTTATTTCCAGTAGGTAATACACTATTTAGCTTCATAAAATATTAGAAGTATAAATTCTACTCGTAAGCAATATAAAATCTTTGTAATCTAACGTGCAGTTTGATTTTACGAAATTATTCAATGCAAGTAAAAATACAGTATCTTTTATGATAGCTTCGAGTTTTATTTAAAGCAACAGTTTTTAGAAGTACAGTAGGCCTATTATGAGGTAGGTAAATATTCAAACTGATCTTTAAATTGTATAAAAACTCTGACAAGTTAAAACAATGCTCTTTGTTATTACAAAAACACAGGGTTAAAACAATAGGACTGACTGAAATCTTGCAATTCAGTATCTGAATTGGATGAATATCTAGCTTTAAATTAATTGTAAAGTTTATGTGTTGATAAGTACAAAAGTCAACGAATTGCTGATTTGGTAAAAATTGGCTTAAGGGTGCGCTCTATTGCAGATTCTTGTTCTTAAGGTTCTATTGTACATACGCCCTTTTTTACATTTTCTCTAAAAATTGTTGTTAATTTGTTAAAAGTATTACAAAAACGCTTATTTCAACATTATTAGCAAGCACCCTGCCAAATATTTTCAATTAATATTAAAATTTTAAGAAAGGGAACAGTGCAACATTATTTTACAAAAAAAAAAGGAAGCCGAGATATTTTAAACGAGTTTACAACTTTGGCGACAAACGCGGAGATACTAAACCCTTGCATCCGCAAGCGGCAGACGGGTACAGTGCACCCTAGAGCCTGCAGTACCCGCCACCTTGGATTTTTATTCCCACAAGACTCTTGTTTAGTTTTAAATATCTGATATGCCTTTAATATTGACCAAGAAGATTCATCTTTATATCATTTCAAAGGAAATTTTAATATATAAGGGACTGTGAAATAAAAATCACAATTAATGTGTGATATATAAGATTAAACTACCGGTACCGAAATAAACGTGTCCATTTTTTTTTTTTTTTTTTAAAGATGAGAATTCTTTGTTGATTATCAATCAAATTAATAATACCTAATATAAAACTTTGGAAGTCATAGGGCCCTAGATATTAAAATTTCCTTTAAAGTGACTTAATGATGAATCTTTTTGGACCAATGTTAAAAGCCTAGCGGACGTTTTTAATTTTAACATTTATCTTATGGGAATAAAAATCCTAGATGGCTGGTGCTGCAGAAGCTTATTACCAAAATAATGTAGTTACAACCGCTGAAGATCTGATATCCATATTTGCCTTTCTGCAGACTACATGAGCCCGCGATTGCAGCATCACTGTCACGGCTGCACCAATGTTGACGGTCATGCTGTACTGTCTGGCGACATGTTTGTGTTACGGATTGTTACGAGCCATCCGTAGCTCACAACATTCATTGTGGCTGTCAGCTGAATTTATCGGTTTACCTTATGTTTCTATGCTTTGAACATACTGAAACGGTGAAATCCGATCATTCAGTATTTGTTGGAGGGTTTTAACAGACCAAACACCGAACATACTGCGACATTTATCAATGTTCTACTTTCTTTTTGTTGGCAACTATTTCATCGAATGTTATTTAGTCAGAATTTTCGTAAATGATGTTTTATTTAATTCAAACTAGAAAAGATGAATGAGATAATATTATTAATTTTATATTAAAATGCACTACTTATCATTACAAGTTTGATCAAAAGTGCACATAAAAAAAAATTACTTCATTAAATTACCATAAAAAATTATAATCTACTATTATTGTAAACTTTGATTATAATGGTAGTTTTTTAGACACGGTAGTGTGATAAACTTGGTCAAATCAAAAAATTGTCAATACAGTACATCATTTATAATGGTGTCACTACTTCATGCAATATGCATCCAATCCACTTGACACCACAATTTAAAATAAGGGATGAATAAACCCAAATAAAATTTGACAAATCATTAACTCACTTTTTTTAGAACCCACATAAACTTACACATCTATTACTTTTAGATTGGAACTTAAATGCCTCATATTCTACCAAGTATTTTTAAATGGGCTCGTGATTATATTAATCAATAGTTATTTTACTTACTTTTATGTATACAAAGTAAATTTCAGAAAGCAAAATTAATTCAACTGGAAGGGAGTTGGAGAAAGTTAGCGGCATCGCTTGATGACGAATGGAGTTTGATAATTCCATTCATTTGTGCATTCCGCCGCCAATATGGTTGTGTATTAAATCTACGCAGTTTCATTAGTGAAGCGGAAAGTTTAGGAATAGCTTTAATAAACATAATATTCCAAAGTGTAGTAAAAAAACTATTTTGTAGGTTCAATAGAAATACAGTACTCTTGTGAGAAACCTAGTTGTCTTGTAGACTAATTATAACCCAGTTAAAAATTATAAAATGTAAGGAAACAATGCAGTCTGGATTTGAGAGTTGTAATTAGGTAAATATTTACAGTGGGAAGCGTCAGGTGAGTTTACCTCAGCCTCAGCAATTCTGCGGCACTGTTAACTGCTTAGGTCTAAGCCCACTGCAGTCGCAACTTTAACTCACGGCTAACGTTCTTAGGAGACCCCCCCCCACCGCCCCATATTTAATTACCATCTTAATTATATCAAGCTAATGAGCTCATTGCAATGGCACAACATCGTGGTGGGCTTTTATTGTATTGTCTTTGGGAAATCGTATAGTCGGTTTGTGAAAATTTTGCTCTCAGGCCAAAACATTTTTTTATTCATATTAATTTTTAGAACCAATTAATCTCATAATTGACACAAAAAATGTGATTGCCATCACTATAGCTTCTTTGATTAAATTATTAAATAAAAATACATAGGATCATAGAACCCATAAATAACACATCATATAGTTAAATATATAGATAGTTAATTTCATGTTACTCGTAAAATGATTGTGCATGCGATGAATGATTTTCATTGATTTTAATAAAGTTTGTTTAGGTACCGCTGGTGACCCCGATTCCAAAGTTTGACTCGTATTACATTTTCCTGGAGGTCACATACTGACAATTATGAAGTTTACTTAGAGAAGATTGTTTGAACATCAACTAACGGTTCACTGTCGTGTACAAAATTGCTGTAGACGCTCTTTGTATGATGAGCAGCCTTTGTTTTAAACGCTTGTAGCATCTCTAGCACACCGTATATGTAAAACACTTCTTGTGTGTATGAAAACAAATTTTAAGTTGTATGTTATACTATTATAAAAAATAATCTTTGATTGCTGGCACGGCATAGAGCATAATTAATTTGTACGTCCTCAGTATATAAAGCACACAACAGTATTTTTATAAAGGTATTACATGAAAGAAGAGATTCAGGATCCAACCTTTACTTTAGCTTGCATGTTGCAGTCTTACCGATGCAAATGAATCCCTGGGGAAGTCTGGAGAAGTTTAATGTACGGATTTGGGATTATACACATCCTTCCTCGCTTCCAGAGTCATATTCCCTCTCTCCCGTGCTTTTAATACAGCATTATCAAACGCAAGCAGAAATGAGAATATGCTTAAAAAAATGTAAAAAGTTGCATGTGTTGTTAATTAATATTTATGTCCATAACGGTTTGTGCCTATTTAGGTAATGTTGGTTATGCTTCCCATTAAATTACATTAAAGTTCGTTTACAAATGTAAATACTAGTTCTATTTCTATGTAAGATGCCGACGCAACCTGAAATAAACGTTAAAAAATAATTATGAAAACCAGAACCAGACAAATACTTTCATTCTATTGTTAATTTTAGTTCCTCGTGTTGATAACCTCAATTCATATTTTATTTTTCAATGAAGTTAAATCGTTACGTGATAGTTTTTACTGCGTTGCATGTGCAGATAATTTGAAAATAATAACCTAGAGGCATGCAACATTTAATATACCGTTCTAATTCCATCACTTAGGAAATAATTTTTAGCCACACCCAATAAGTGCAGTAGTTTATTATTATTTACTTTTTAAATGTGTAATACAGTATTTATATATTTTAAAAGACATTTCTTAATGAATTTCAACGTTCTGTTTTTAGTCGGTCTTGTACTTACATTACTTCATGTTTTTATTGTTATTTCATTAGGTTTGTTATAAATATTTTTTCTTATTATTTAAAAAAGGAATTGGTGCAAAATAAGACCAAGAAAACATTATAGTAATTTAATAGTTGCCTAAATTAGCCTTTCAAAACGAGTTTGTTAACATAATCTGTCAGCCTTGGACAATGACTAATCTTTAAAATCCATTGTTATTTGTAATGTTTAGGGATCCTTATGTTGGGCTACGTTTCACATTTACTTAGAAGCTCATTAAACTATACATTTTTGCTGAAAGGCTTTTCAAACATTCTGACATTTTTTATTAGTCAGTAAATCCTTTAAATAAAGCCCCTAGCTGTAACGAATATGAACTATCTACCCGTGTTCCTCGTACCTCGGTGGCAATTTATCGTTGGAGCGCTGATTCCACATTGTGTACTAAGCCGGCCACATGCACCGGTTGGACGTAACACAGCCATTTATATGCTGTGCATGGTCGCCCTTTGGTGCCAATTATTTATGGTGTATCCCATTCTGCCGTTCTGCACGGTCGACAAGATAACTGGGCCTTTGCAACGTTACCATTTCTGGTTTAATGTTACCATATACTTTATGTCTTCTTATATTTTCCATAGAGATCATGTCTTACACTGTTATTCTGAGAGAGGGGTCACGCATAAAAATTACAAATTTTGATTGATTTAATTTTCTCTGAGATAATGTAAAAAATGCTTTGATTTTTACTTTTTTTGTAAAACCCTTTTTACAGTTTGAATTTTGTGTTAAGGCTACAAAATACAATATTCTCCCTTACATTAATATCTCCTTCATTACGCTAATTAATGAGATTCAGGTTAGCGCTCTAGATAAAATTCAGTTGATTGGTGATCACATAAATTTTCAAATTTAATATGACATAATGACAACGAAACACGTGTGGATTCAAGACCGTTAAAAATGCAATCCATCTCAGGCTACATGCACAAGGTTCGACAATGCAGACAGATCATATCTTGTTCAAGGACCTAATTGGTTGTATTTCGTGATGATGTATTTTTGTGTATCTACGAGTAAAACTAAACGAGTGTACTGAAATCAACAGGTTTGTTTACCCAAAATTAACAATTAATTCACGAAGTGTAACAAATTTAATTCTTCTATCGTGGGTGTAAAAAATAACAATTTTAATTTTAAAATGAACTTAAAGTGAATTGTTCCTTTTTTCTTCCAGAACTTTAATTTTCCTCACGCTCTTATTCACGCACCTTCATTTTACGTGGAAGCAATAACATGCAGTACGCAACGGTACACTCATTATCGCACAACTTTTGAAGGGGCTGATAACTGTTTGCTTTGCCAATTCAATACTCGGCAGGGTGATGATGAGCTTGTGTCGTGTGCCCAGCTGTGTCGTTTGCGTGCGGGTGCGTGTGTGTGTGCGGGTGCATGTGCGCGCATGTGCGTGTGTGCGTGCGTGTGCGTGCGCGTGCGAGCGTCGTCCGCGTCGCGGCCCACCGCCAACGCGTGTTCCGTGGGGCAGGTTGTTAGTTCAGGGGCCAGTCGTCGCCGCCACCGCCACTTTATGGCTGCCTTGTTATCTACCCCATTACCTCTATGTACCCCCTTCACCCTCTCTAGTTCTCTCTCTTTTTCATAACCCTCACCCTAATAATATAGAGCGTGACCTTTGTAAATCCACAGTCTGAAAATCGTCCTGAAATTCTTTGCTTCTACTTTTATTATTTATATTTTATCACACGCTTCACCTATCTATAATTATTTAATACGCTAATTGCCGGTTTCTCCAAATAGGTTTAACTTAAACTGAGCTTAACTCAATGTTAATCATATGGACAATTTTTGTTTAAACTTGATTTTAGGTTTAAACTTGCTTCGACAAACTGGCCCTTAGGGTTTTTTTTTGTGTAGAGAACTCCTCTTAAAATTTTCAACCGATTTTCAAGTATTTGGTGTCTTTGGATAGGGCTTGGTCTGTAGTTGTTTCTGCCAAAAAATGATGAAAACCGGACTTGTAATAAGGGTGCTATAAACAAATTAAATTTGAAATTTTCCCATTAGAATAACAATGGGATTGGGATGAGCATTTAAAACATATGTTAACGTACAGCTGTAAATTAGTGTAGTTTTTAGTAATAGCATATTTGCACAATATTGGATTGGTCGGATGTTATTGATGTAGAACTAAATGTAACTTTTGTACTGTATCAAAATAAATTGCTCGATTTCGAGCAACATGTATCATAATACTTTCTTGTATTAAGTTTGAAAGAATTTAACAAACTTATAAATTATAAAATTACATTCTAGATATTATAGAATCAGTTTCAGTTAAAACTTATTTAAATAAAAATAAAGCAAAAAGTAATATTATATAGGTTGTTGTTTTAAACCTGATCCTTCTCGAAAATATTGGGGTGGGGGAGAGATTTAAACTGCAATCAAAAATTTTTAACTAGTGACAAACATGTTAGATTATCAGATTTCCTAAAAAAAAAAACGTTTTAAACAGGTTACAATGTCTTTTGGTAACTCCTAGCCAGCTGTTATATTTTAAAGCCAAACCTATGCCTTGTTAAAAAGTACAAGTTCTAAAGTAAACTGATTAAAATACAATTGCTACCAAAAATATTGAAAACTGATACACAATATGTTGTGATATAAAATTACCAGCTGGTATGCAACAGTGAAATGAAACAAAAACAACAATAAAAAAAAGGGCTCCAGTCAATTGGATATTAGCAAGGATAAACAAACCTCCACGACCATCTCTCCCTTGAAGGATCAGGTTAAAAAAAACGGATATAATTACAATTTCGGAATAGATGTAGAATTTATCATTACTATCTGTTTTTGCCATTAAACTTATACTGCCAGTATATTTATAAATTAAACATTGTTTTTACTCACTTTCCTTAACATTTTGTAAACTGCAATATGCTATGCGATTTAGAGTGTGCAATGTGAGGAGCCACGCATTTACAGTTTGGTGTCATTCATATCAGCTATAACATGTTTAGAAAACTTAGCCTTCATCAACCCACTTTGACCATCTTTAACATAGGTTTAAAACATTTTTTTTGTCACAGAAGTCCCCTTCATTCAATGTGTATGACTTCACAAAAAATAATTAAATCCAGTGGTTCAATTTGAAAAAAATCTGATTTTCTTTCAGGTTTTGCAGACCATGTCAAAAGCGAATCTTTGTCAAGGACGATTAAATCAACATACTACTTTCAATACTTTATATCAACCGCTATTGTTTATCCTGCTTTAAAATTAATCACAAAATTTTTCTTTTATTCCAACTTTTCCTCTCAAAGACAATTAAGGAAAAAGTCATTATGGTTTTAATCGATGAATGGACTTAGGGGGAATTCTATAACTTTGACAAGTTTGTGTCCAGTTGAAACAAACATTATTGTGATAAGGTAAATACAAATGGAACTTTACTATTTGAATTATTCAACAGTCAACTTTGATTTAATCTATTACCCAACGATTCCAAATAGTTATTCGAAGCACAAACTCGTTTGTCATAGGCGATCATAGTTTGTAAAAATTTGAAAACTTTTTCAATTAGTAAAACTTTTAATTTGATGTTATTTTTCTATTTTCATGAGAATCACTTTAAAACTGGAAACATTGTATTTTAACTTTTATTGATTACATCGGATACAGTCCTTTTATTCATATAAGTTTAAAACAAATAAAAGTTGGTAATTTTTGTGATTGCTAAAATTAAATGGCATGTACAGTAATTTAATGTTTTTCTTTTTAATTATATTTCCTTTTTTTAGATTTTTAGATTTAAGATTAGATTTTTGAGAATAAGATGACCTGTAATTTTATTTCATTCACACAGAGGAATGTGCTCCACTGTCTAAATATATCAAATGTCTTGTTTTTAGTAGTTTTGTTGATTATGCCATATTTTGGACACAAATTTCATAAAAAATAACCAACCTAATCCATCAATTCAATGTGAAGTTTGTGTGGTCACTTGCACATCTAACTCAACTGTATTAACTGAGCCCCAATTTACTCACTAACTTGCAAATAAAATTTTTTGCTGGTGGAATTAGAAACGATAAATTCTCTAATAATTATGAATGCAGCAAATAACAAGTAAATTTGCAAAAAAATAAATGTGTTTTACAGAATATCAATTAGTAAACTGTGTTTGTGGATTCATTATATTTGCTTAAATATTAAATGTAAAAATCCATATAAAATATCCTTCATGAGCCACTGGTGAAGCAGTGAAGAGTTTTACATTACGGACCTCGACCTACCACAACAACCGCACTGTTCAGTCCCAAACGTTGTATTGTATATCGCACGTCAGTTTGCATGTCAGCTGCTTTTAGAGATATCAATGTCAAATCTCCATCTTTGGAAAGATCTCAATTCCTTTCGCTTTTGATCGCAATACAATGTGTTTACCTCATGTGGTGTGTGGTTTGTTTAGATGTTTTCAATTTGACCAATACTAAAAAAAATTTACTAAATTATAAATAAAGCTGGTTTGCTCGACTGTAGGGTCGGCATTGCAATACAAACTGATGAATTTATTTAAAGGGATTTTCCAAGTGTGGTAAACCCAGCTAAAGTTGGGTGTAAGTAGTCAGAAAGTAAAATGAACTTAGCAATGTAAAACGGGGCTGTATTAAACCGACTTTTGAAAACCCACTCCGGTTGAAGTATTTATTACACCACTTCCCTTGTTTTTGTTCTTTTTAAGCTGCATATTCAATGCAGTTCTGTTATTTAATTTTAATATAATTTGTTCTGAGTGTAAGAAATCCTTAAAAATTTCTCTCTGACATCTTTTTTACCTTAGAGTTTTAAAATACATTTTATAAACCACCTGAAGACGTTTATAATTAGAGAAATATATCACTTTTACTTCTTATTTTACTAAGTTCACTGTTATGTAACTATGGGACAAACTAGTTTTGCTGACAAAATAAATGTTTTACATTTAATATCAATTCTTATATGATAAACTTATTTTTTAAATTTATCGAAGTGGGCCTAATAAAAATACTACAAATAATGTTAGCTGTTTTAGAATTGTGATTTTATTTCAATGTACCTTCCGAATTCTTGATCTTTAACTAAACTAGAATATTCTGTGAGGTGGGGGGGGGGGGGGCTTATAGTGTAAAAGGTCAAGGTTGAGATTTATCCATCGACAGGTCCTTCATTTCTCTAATGCCCAGACCAGATATTGCCCCGTCGAGCCAGAGTTGAAAGGTCGTATTCATCACATGTCTCTTTTAATGATCACTGAGAAGCTCAATAGTGTGTATGAAAATTATCACTGAGAAGCTCAATAGTGTATATGAAAAACAATTTTAATAAATAATCTGGATACAAATAATTTATTACATTGTTAACATGGTATTTTTATGCTTTACAATAAATTACTCTTGATGAACATAGTCCAATCATCCAAGCATTCAATCCAAGTATTAATATTTAGTTTCGGGCTCAGATTTGAAAATAATGGCTTTGTTTAAAAATGTTCTTCAAGATGGAACATCTTGCGAAATACCTACTTGGAACACGGGCAAGACCAACACGCCCTACACTTTCCTTGGGCTGATTAGTAGTGAAATGCTTAATATTTTCATTTAGTAAGTGATTTTAACTCACTGTCAAAAGCTAAAATGAACTCATTTTCTAAAAATATTCATAGTTATCCAAATTATTCTAGATTCAATCAGTTCAATTTGCAATCAATGGAATTGTTTGTAGAATGTGTTTATGTTAAGCAATTGATTTTTAATGTTTAATCTCATGTTAATATAGTTTTTTATTTCCTTTTCAACAATTATTATTGTCAAGTTATTTATATGTCCTATTAAAATATATATTTTGTTATAGGTTTCACACAGCTGGAAATTATAGGTTTTAGTCTAGGTGTCTGCCACAACCGCTTCAGATTTCCCATAGAAAAATTGACCTAGTACTACTTATGACACAAAAAATTGTGTTGCATGTACTAAATGTATTTTGTAACACCATTGGATCTCGCCAACAAGTTTTTCAAAACTCGGCGAGGCGAGGTTATGTATTAATATTAACAATAAATAAACTTTGAGTTTGAATGAAAACCCAACTTTAACAACACAATGAAACATTGGTAGTTTATAGGTTCTTTGTTTCAGAGTTTACTGATCTTTACTATGCATATTGTTTTGTGTACAGTAATATTGTAATAGGTAACTTTAAATGAAGTTAAAAATGTTTTAAAATGAAAAAGCATCTTAATTGTATTAAAAGTTAGTTCAATCATTATACATCATATTCACAGAAAAACAGAAAATGAGGAACGTTTCGGCAATGGCAGATAAAGAATCGGAATAAAACATCCAACAACAATTGAACAAAATGTATTGGAGTGAACCGCTGCATTATTCAAATGTCTCAGCATTTAACCACAACAATATATCGTGACAGACGTCGACAGAGAGTAATGCTGCAGCTGTCACTCTGCACAGAGTAATGATTTCACTTCACGCTAATGGCACTTAAGCTTCCTGTTTTTCTTTTCAACTTTTGTCAGCCGTTCAGCTTAAGAAGCTTATCCACATAGAGTTTGTAGGATTAGAGAGAATATTTACTTTAATAGTGGGAACGTATCATACAATCATTTAGTGTTTAAAAATATATTTTTTTTGTAACATTTTTGCTGCTTTTTTGAGTTTTGCTGGAAAAATTTAGATGAAATTGTCTTAAACTGTTTTGTTGTTTTATTTATTACCTTTTTTGAAGTAAATTAATACCAATTTGTTTAAATAAGAATCGTTGTCATAATTTGAATATATAATTCAGTCCTTTCTTCCCACAATTTTTTCTTATTAAATCATTAACAAAGCTTTTTTGACGGAGTCATAATTTTGCTCTCCTCCACCATGAAAAATAAACCATAAATTTGTTATGTATACAAAGAGTCCTTTTTTTTAAGCAGATAATGTTCTCTTTGGTTTTTATATGACTAAAGGTCAGGTAAAGTTACGTAAGGATAGGTCGGAGCGTGGAAGCCTGTCAAAGCCTTTCCAGACCATCTCCTTACGTCAACTCACTAGCACAACACAAAGATAAGCTCTGTTGAATGTGACCGATTTCATATTGAAGGCAATGTGTTGTTTTCTAGTTTCCTACAGTTAAAAGTACAATTCTTGATACTGTTAAAATTATTGATATTTAAATATCATTCCGGTCATTTACCATCACTTTAGAAATGAAGGTGAACAATCGCATGTGATAATGTTTTGATTCCATATTCGCTTAGAAGAAATATGAATAAAATTACCATAAAAAATGCTTAGTAAAAAATGTTATTTTAAATTGAATTTTCAAAAGGTGGAAAACCATTTTCTGTTGGTAATTTTGATCTCTAGTTTCAATAAAGTTTTAAATGAGTGATAGAGTAATGCTTGGAAAACTGGGGCAGTTAAGCCAATATCCAAGCTATAATTTACCCTCAAGGGTGCAATGTTGAATGAAAAATGTTTTAAGAAACTTAATACAATCTGTAATATTTCCATCCTTCTTCCTTGAACATGCAATTTTAGCATCTGTTCTTTAGCCTTCAAATATTATTTAGTTAATAAAGAAACATTTTGTGTACAAATCCACTCACTTTATAAATGTAAATGCATTAGATGTCAAGCATTTCTTTTCTATGAGTCTTTACGTCAAAACTGGCAATTATTGTTACTATTAGGCACTGCTAACAGTGAGTAACACATAATCATTTATACATAATCACAATCTAAATTTAGGGTTCATAATATAAAAGTTTCCCTTTAATAAAATTCTAGAAAATTGAAAAAAAAACAAATTTTGTAATATATTAGTGCTTAAGCTTTGTATAAAGTTGGTAATAAGGCCAATGATTACCATTTTTATAGGTTTGTGCAAAAAGTGAAAACTCTAAAGAACTGTCATTATAAATTTGGTCATTATAAAACATGGCTTTTAAAATATATATTTTTATCATTCTGCACGAAATCAGCCTGTTTTTTGTTCTCTCAACTGTACCAAAACCGATTCTTTATTGTCCTAGGACTGAAAAATCATCTGGAGAATTTTTTAGGTCCTAGTCCTGAAAAGTCAGCTGTTTGCTATGTATATTATTATTCATTTATTAATGTTGAGGAGCAGAATTTTGAAATTCAAACGTTATAAAGAGCATTGTTTGTAAATAACATAAATGTAAACACTGCATATTACTAACTTTGTAAATATACCCTCGAAAATTACATCTTTATAGTTATAATTTTTAATGATCACAAGTCTAATTTCACATTATGATAAAAAACGTTGTTCATCACTCGGAGCAAAAGTGTCTTTTTGATGCTTAATCGTTTTTAAAAACTCGGCTGCGCCTCGTTTTTAAAACACGATTGCGCACCAAAAAGACCCACTTTTGCTCCTAGTGATGAAAACTACTATTTTTTAATTTAAATGATTATTTCCTTAACTAAAATTTTTGCAAAATAGTTTTTATTAAATTTTTTTTATCTAACTTTTATTTGAAATAATTTGACTTATTATAAGTACTGGAATCTGATTGATTTTGACTCATAAAAAGGCGAGCCCTTAAATGCTTTTCGACGTTGCTTCAATGAAGATACCAACTTCTCACTAATTAATTAAATTTAACTGTTATTATTTATCAGTATTAAAACTATCCTCTTACTAGATGTTTATTTTACAAAAGCGGCTGTTATTGAATAGGTTAAATGATCGGGTTGTTACTACAGTAGTTTTGTATTGGGATTGGCAATTGCAATTGGAAAAAAACAAAAAAAAAAAACAATGCTGTCCAAGATCATTTATGTTTTATAAATAAATATGAAGTAAATAACAATTCAAGGTCAGAAGGAGCATTGCTGTTGTAGTTTGCACACAGGCAGTTGGCCGCAGACAACAGATGAAATTGTCTTTGTTTTCAATTAACTTTAATGAGTTTGGAACAACGCACGCGACCCACCCGGTAATGAGTTGGTTGTCGACCAATTACCATTTTAACGGCCCCGCATGGTTGGGCTATAGCATCTCACATTCCAATACTGCTAATAGTTGCACTCATTTGACAATTATTTTAATTTGTAATCTAAAAACATGTTTCTGTGTTTCAGGTATTTTGCTGGATATTTGTAATGTAAGTTTAGATAATTTAATAGATACTTAAGTTAGTAAAAGTGTATATGACGTTAAAATATAACATACTAAAAACTTTAATTCTAAATGATGTGTGGATACACATTCTGGTTAGAAGACATATTCTGGTAGGTTATTAGACAACAATTAAATCGGGGTTTTATTGATGCACAGTACCGTAAAAGTTTTAGAAGTTAAAGGCATTTCTTGTGATATTGGATTGAAAAGTTTACTTAATTTTTCAAACACTAATAGCCTAATGAATTAGGTTTGAAAATCCCTGATTGTGAACGTTTCAAAATTTCATCCTTTTGAACTTATTGATGAACAAAATATTTCAAGGTTATTTTAAGGGTTATCCCTCTAACAAGGCTTAGGAAAACTAAATTTAGAAATTTTTTCAACAACATACAGATGTGAAATGTGATACAAAGTAATTAATACGGATGTAAGAAATTTTGGTAGTGGTAGCTTAAAAAAAGGGCTTAATTCCATACAATCGCATAAAAATGTGATTAACTACAAAAACACTTTGTCTGAGTGATGTACAAAGTTTCCATCATAAAACAGCAAAAAAATTTTCTAATCATTAAATGGTAATAAATAATTTTTTATTAATTAAAAGTTATTGCCTGTTTACATTCAGTATTTTTTTCCTGTCAATTTTAATTGAACGGCTGATATACTTAAATTTTGTATTTTAAATGTATTTTGCATGATATATTTATTTACACTGACCTTCTTGTTCTGAAGGACATTATAGGTGGGGTATTTGATATTAATCTCAATTATTGGGCACTACCCACCTCCAGGTTTATGGCGACCGTCAGAAGAGCGAAGATACAGCCAGATATCCTCTTGTCAAAAAAATAAAAGTTTTTGAATTTACACAAGACACAAAACACAAACACATTAACATTAATTTTGTGGCGTCAATGTTAATGTGTTTGTGTTTTGTGTCTTGTCTCTTGTGTAAATTCAAAAACTTTTATCTTTTTGACAAGAGGATATCTGGCTGTATCTTCGCTCTTCTGACGGTCGCCATAAACCTGGAGGTGGGTAGTGCCCAATAATTGAGATTAATACACTGACCTTATTTGTTTTGAATTTTTGTGTGATCCACATTGGGGACAAATGTCAGGACCGTAGAGGAAAATTTAAGGTTAGCGCACCATAAAAATTAACAGATTTTATACCTTATGTTTTTATATAGTGATGATAAATGAAAACTTTGCGGATTAATATCAAGACAAAAATCTTCAGAATTAGGTGCAGGATGATGTGAATAATTTTACTTTTGTTAAAAAACATTACAATCATTACTTTTTTAGAATAAACTATTTTTTTGAAGAGCTAGTCAAAAACTGTATTTTGATTAGAAATTTTCTTTTGAGGAATCTAAAAATAGCTCCAGTTGAGGACGCTTTTGTAGAAGAGAAAATATTCTGATCATTTTCACGGCTGCCAACTCCATTTCCACTTCTTTTGAACGTTGTTGGTTTCTCATTATTTGCTCTGAAATGAACTGTTTTGTAGTAACCCTATGAATATGATTTGTATACCTTAAATTCATTTCAAACACACTCTCGATAAATAAAATAAAAAAGATTATGATTAATAATTAGTATATGTTTACAGTATTACAACTTGTGACATTTTAAATATAGGATGGGCCTTTATATAAAATTCTTTTTTTATAATCTATTTATTAATCAATTTATTTATTTTTTATAAAATTGTATAAAAAAAGATAACAATATTTAAAAATTATAATACTTTCAAAACCATACTAAAAAATAAGAGATGTAGTGATAAATGTAGCATAAGTAACTTGAAATGGGTAGCAGTTTAAATCTTAACTTTCCTTCCGATGATGGCTTTTAAATTGTGGAACAATTAATCAAGGAATATGATATTGATTTCTTGGTTTAGCTATGAGTACAGAAATTTTATATTTTTATTAAGACCCAAACATTTATAACTGTAGTCTTGGTGGGTTAATGAAACGACATGTGTCACTAGGCCAAATGGCCAAACTCGGTAATATGCATTGCTTGGTCTCTTTTCAACCCCTCATGCATTTTATTGGGTACTGATCAATGAGCATTGCCTCTTTTTAAATTGGGATATATTTTATTATTAGGATTTTAGCTTTTACGGCCATAGAAAATATATTTTAATTTGTTTACCAAAGTAAAACACAAATTATAAATTGGTCTTTATACTGCACAGTAACAATTAAATTAATCTGTTTCCTAAGAAAACTTAACTAATTAACATACGGTATTCTATTTCAAGAAGTAACAACATATGTGTTATGCTTCAATTACACATTTCACGAATAGCTAATTAAAACCAAACTTTGAGTCAAAGCATCTTTGATGAAATGAATTCAATTATGTAAGTTTTCGGATTTAGTTTTTAAACTGAATAATTTACTTTTGTAATATTGCTACCACCGGATGTATTTGATACTTAGGTATACCGGTTTTTAAAAATTTTACTGCTTCGACTTCTTGGTATTCCTTTTTTCCTTCTAAAAGAATGAGGAGTTCCTTGAACGTTCATTGGTAAGAATGGAATGACAATCAACATTTATATTATAAATACAATAACCGAAAAATCTAAAATTATATTTTGAAATTTCATATTATGAGACGTATGGCAACAGTCTAAAATTTAATAATAAAATATAAACAATTTAATAAGGTCTAAAAGTTATAAAATGAAGTAAGTAATAAAACTTTAAACATAAAAATTTCACCAAGGGTATTTTGCTAGAGTTATGAAGTTTTTACATGTTGTAGTGTTAACTTACTAAAAAATTCTGCAAACTTATACCGTATGGAAAAAAAAAAACTGAAAGGACACAACACTAGCTCTCTGAAAATGATTAAGTTGTATTTCTAACCTCACGACAAAAATAATTACAGTTATAATAAAAACTAATGAAAAAAAATTTATAAATTTGAAAAAATATCTCAAAATATTTTTTTGCCTAAAACAAAAAATTACAAAGTTGGCAAAAATTTTCGGTAAAAGAAAGACAAATACTCACTGATTAACAATTAGAGAGCTAGATTAGGTAGGATTTATTGAGAATATCAGCCAGTTGTCAAAAATTGTTGCTGACTGCTTCCACCTTCAATGCACCTTCCTGCAAGTTCCTGTTAGTTTAAAATCTAACTCTATATTTTTTCACTATGAACAGCAGCGTTGGTGCACTATAGGGTTGGAGATGAGGATCCGTGGGGAGGTTACTGTCACAATAATTGCAATTTGTGTCACTTTGAGAACTTTCCACCCACTGCACTCGCTCTTCTGAGAACCAACCCTCTTACCTTTTTAATATTAGTAGCAATTTTAAAGAAATATGTTACACATTTTTTTAATGCTTTATCTGTCTTGGTTGCTTTGCCGCTCATTTTTTTCATAAATAATTCAAATACTTACTCAACTGAAAAAAAATCATTCTAAAAAATGGTTTTTTTTAATACTTTAAACTAATAGTTTTTATTAAGTTTTTCTTTTAGTTATTAAAGAATATATTTCAAATTATATTTGAATTTAGTTGGCGTTTGTTCAGTGTTTTATGAACACGTTTTTTTTTGTAGTTAAATCTCATAAATTGTCATATCAATTTGATTTTTATTTCACAGCATCCTAGATATTAAAACTTCCTCTTAGTTCGAATCTATCTTCTTATTTCTATAAGAAGATATGTCAATTTAAAGCTTAGGATATAGTGCAGTGACGAATCATAATTAAAAAGGTCATATCGTTTCGGACTTCGCCCCTCTCGCCTTTGATTTATTTCTAGAGGGCGCTTTAAAATGTTGACCAACTTTTATTGCAAGTTCATTAATCTGAATTGTAATTTAACAGCTGAATACCTTCAGATGAATTTTAAAAGCCAGACAGTAAACAAAAATAGATCTCTGTCACTTCATAATCAACATTCACATACTGTAGGTGAGTTTCACTCATACAGAATCATAAAATGCCTAATTTGCGCACGGACCACCTCGTAAACTTTTATTTCTTCAATATTTGACACCAGTAACCAGTAAGATATTCAGTCAGTAGCTTGTAGCTCAATAATAGTCTTTTAAATCTACCACTCACTAGTTAAAACCCCATTTGATTTGATTTGTGAATTGAAATAACTGAATTGTACCTATTCAAATTTACTACTGCAAGTCAAACCAAGACTAGTTTTTAAAGCATTAAATTTAAATGGTTAGAAATTTTTAGTGGAGTTGTCTGGAAGCTCATTAGAGAGACAGTTAGTCCTGGTAAGACTGAGCTAATGCAGATTACGTGAGGCAGGGCTGGGACGAGGGGTAAAGTAGCAATCCGCATGCAGGAACCATCCCACCTCTGCCTGGCCTGGTGTAACGATTGTAACACTCGCCTGACACGGGAGGGCGGTAACTTTTACAGGTCTGACGTCTGAGGGTGGGTTACCAAGAAATGTGGATAAAACCTTCGTATGTAAGTAGGTCGTAAGTAAGTTTTATCAGAAACTTACATAAAAATAATTATATTAGAAAATTTATCTTATACTCTAAAACAAATACTGTTTGTACAAGAAAAGTTTTTTCCCTCCAAGGATTTTTTATTATTTGGTTGATGTTGGGGATTGGCCACGAGGAATCAATTGGAGTTGGTCCCATGGCTGAGAAAAATCCGGTTTTTCATCAAAGCACCCTTCAAAGTTCCCTACTTATAAAGATTTACTGTACCTTCTAAATTGAACCAAAATCAGCTGAGTCTCCCTTGTACTTGTATTAAAATTTGCTGAATTTGCTGGTATTATCTTATTTGTTTCTATAGTTTACACATAAAGCAATGTCTTATATCTCTAACCTGTGGTTCAACACATTCATACCTAAGTGCAGCATCCTTTTTCCTGGCGAGTGAGCGAAGCGAACAAGCTCGTCTTAATAAGGAAGAGGGTGAGTGAGCGGAGTGAACGAGTTTTGTCTGAGAAAGGAAAGTGACGCATAATAATTTTACTCAGCAAATAAATAATTTTCAGTCACCCTGGTACTATTATTAATTTGTTAGTATTATTTTATTTGTTTTATACTTCTTGTATAAAGCAAATAAAATAATTTTCTGAAGTGTTCAATGAACGATTTGAGTGAAAGATTCGATGTTGTATTCAAATACAAAGGAGTAGTTAGAGGAGAGGTGAAACTTTAAACGACATTTGGGGCTAATCTCATGGTTAATTTTTAATTACCGTGCCTTACTTAAGAAGTAATAGTCTTGGGAACCCAATACCATGCTCACTATTTGTAGTAAAAAATATTTAACCATCTGAAACACTGATCACTATTTTATTGTTCATGAAGGTAGAATCAGTCGTTAATTTATAAAATTGAAAACAAAATGAACGAATGTGGCTGAAAATGAAATATTTTTCTAAATTATGTTTTGTCTCCTTTGAATTTTTAAACTTATTGAAAGTATCTTTTCTATAATTTTGTGATCATTGAGGTGAGGATTACCACATCAATTGTACAAGTTTTAATTTTTTTCTTTGGTTAGTAGGGAGGAGAGACATATTTTTATTATGACACACATAGAGTGACATCTTGTTTTAATCTTTGAAAAACAAGATAATCTGGTCAACATGAACTAAGTGGTTCATTTAAAAAAAATGCCAAAAACCCACACATTTCATTTTAATATTTTTTCTTCCATCACAATAGCAAATATTGCTACACACCAGGATTGAGTTTTATATGGTCCTAATTGTCCTCTCTGAAAAAACCATTTATATCTGGGTATCAAACTGTTAGAGGCGTGATACATTCTATTATAAATTTAGATGTTTTTACTGTTTGATAAAAAAAAGCTTGAACACATTAGTGAGTGTTTAGATTAAACTGTCTTTAACATCTCTACAAAAAAGGAAAAAACCCAATCTATTTAGACGGGACACAATTAGTTCTAGATAAGTTATTTAATTTTTAAAATGAGTTAACTAGACTTGTTAAAATATAAACTATCTTTTTAACACTGTATCACATTAGTTTCCAAGGCTGTTTGTAACAGAGCTACATCATGTTTTGAGTTGGATTCAGTTTAGCTACTAAGTCTAATTTGTTTCTAAACCAGCGTTGGTGGCGAGTTATTTACCGAATCACAAACACAATGGCTCTGGCCGATGTAGAGCCTGGAGGTGAATCATGCGGGTGCACTGGTGGCTCTGTGGGCAATGCTTCATTTTGGAACGATGAGAATAAACAAATTGTTGTGGCTAAAAGTTCGACTTTACGATGAGTTTTGATGGCACTAATAGATGAAAATTTAGTGGGCGGACGCTTGGAAATCCCCGTTTTGTAAAGGCTCATGTACTTAACAAAAATTATAAAAACAGGAAAACTTAAGATGATCATAATGACAATACATACAAATTAAAATGACTGCTCATAGAATAATATATTATATTTGTTATTTTGAAATATTTGCCTTTGAAGACACCATTCTATATTCACACTGCTGTATTAGACCTAATTGTACTCTGCGATCACAAACTTGTTGTGGTTGCATTGATGACTCCAGTTAAACACTACTCTTGAATCACAACCCTTTTAGTAGAAATCATTATGCTTTTTTAATATAGCACTAAATCAACAGTTAGGATTTTTTAGGTGCAGGTTGTCTTTCAAATTCAAATTCGTTTTTGGTTATAGTGTGTAACAGTCTACAAGACCAGACTCAGAACTAGACAATTTATTCAAACTAACAGCATTGGAAGTTAGCCATGCATCTCATTTAATACTTACAACTGTAATTTAACATTACAGTTCACAAGATAGGCCAATTAACTAATTTAGGGGGCACACATCAAAACCTCGCCCCGGGCTCCTATTACCCTGGGGGCGGCCCTGCTTGGTTATTTTTAACAGAAGAGGATTTTGTCACTTTGAAATGAATTTTCATATGATGTTTATACTGTACTGTACTAAAAGCAATCCAATATTTTTTTTTAATATCGCAGATTTGATTTATGATTTTTAATTATAGGCTGTTCTACAATAGCGGTTGTAATTGATTCAACATTTAAAACAGTACATCTTAAAACTTCTAATACAAATATAAAAATAAAAAATAAATAGTTTATATTTACTTAAATTAAACTTTGTCAAATTAAAGGTTTTCCTATTACCAAAATCATCCTCGATTGATTAGTGAGGACCAACAACAAACAAGCTTTCCTTTTAACTGTATCAGCTACATTATTGCACTGGCTACACACATTTGGTCAATAGTTAAACAAATACAGTACATAATGCTCATTACAGATGGAATTTTACAATACAGGTTTTGACATAGTCTATTACAATGCATTGCCATTGACTCTAAATAGGCCTACTAAAAGCATAATTCTTAGATACTACTTAGTATCTATAGTCTATGGTATTGCATTTAAATACAACACAAGTTGTAAAAACAAGCAGTTTATATTTTGTTCGATTTGGAGGAAATAAATTCATTACGGTATTGAAATTAAATTAAATTAAAAATTGGTCTTCAATGTGCCTTTTATTTAAACAACAAAACATTGATCACGTGAATATCAAGGTAACCTCCACAAATACTCTTATTGTTCCCTATAAGTTAACTAAACAATAGCAAATCCCCAGACCTGTGAGATGTGATGAAGATTAGACTGGAATCAAGCGATGATTCCATGTCCTGTTAATGTTACAATGGCAGTTTACACAATGTCATCAATCGATGTTGTATTGTGTTACCTCACAAGTCGGTTTGCCTCCGCGGTCTTGCAGGTAATTTACAAGACCTGTGAGGTGCACTGGAGACCTGTGTATTATGATGTACAAGAGATGTGATTCTGGATATTGAAGTCGATGTTGAACTGAGCGATGATTCAATGTTCTGTTCATGTTACAATGCCTTTGATGTTTAATGCCAGTTTTCAAACCATCAATCGTCGCTGCATTGCGCCACCTCACCGGTCCATTAGCCTCTGATCTGGCAGCCAACGGTTGGCGAAATCGCTGAAAAAGTGGTATTCTTCGGTAAACTGACTGCATTGGATGTGTTTTTATCCTCGGCATTCTTGTCTTGTCAACAAAAGGATATATTAGATTAAAACACTGAAGCTTTTCACAAAGAATTACTATCATTAGGGTTACATAAGGCAATTTCTTTTGTAATTTTTTATTTGTAGTTCTTTAATCCCAAACTTACTTGATATTAAGTGTATAATAGAGGAATATATTTCCTGAGTATCTCATTGTTGTTGTCGTTTTAGAAACTTGACCAGTGTATGTTTTTGATCATTGTGAAACCATATACAGTAGACTCCCTGTTAACCGGTCACCTTTTAACCGACCTCCGCTTTTATCAGCCTACCATGACACAAAACAACATCTTTTTAACCGGCAATTTTTTATGTCAACATTAACCGGCTGTGTTTTGCTGTTTTCTTATCTATAGTTCAATTTGACATTATTGACGTTCTCAAACCAATTAAAATGTACTGTCCTGGACGGAAGTGAATGTGAATGCGTTTGGGCCTGCTATCTAGTAGACCCCAAAAAAGAGACAAATTATTATTTATAAGTTCAGTTTAGTTGGGGATTTCATGGGTTTTCGAATGTTAGCTATAATTTACATGTATGCCTAATAATATATTTTTGTTTTTCAAGTCTTAGTTGCATTATATTATGCAATGAGTATAACACATTGAAAACAATGAACGGGACAAAGGAAAGTGACGCATAAGGTCCGGAGGTGGTCGTTAAGAGGGAATCAAGGTTAATTTGTTTATTTCCAATCTATTTATTTGTAACAATCTTAATTATTGAAAAACAAAACTAATTTGTGTTTTATCCAACAAGTTAGTTTGTTAACATTGATGGTATGTTCAAATCCTCAATGAATGATACGAATAAAACCACAATTAAAAATAATTTTGAAAGCTGTCTAATTAAAATTATAATGTTTAGAAAAATTTCAATCATATGCACAGTCTTCAACCAAAATTGTTCCCCAATATATCGCTTTAGATTTAGATTTATAGTATTAAACCCACAGTTTTGGTTTGGCTAAAGTATATAGTTGGTCTAACTACACATTACATCTCATGTAGTAACGATATGAAACCGTACAATTACTTCAACAGTGATTGCATTGTGCCAAAGTGGTATCGTGATTAAACTTCGTCCGGTGGAAGCTGTTAAAGCGGTGGGAGCTTACCAGAGGAGCAATATCAGCGACATTGCTGCCATACATCAGTGGCAACGGCAACGGTACACGGTACACTGTTAACACACCATTTCAGTCAGCTAATAGCCCTCGGAAAGTGACGATTAAATCAATTCATTATAGGTTTAAAGTAATTTGGATTTTAAATTATCTTTGTTACTTTTGTTTTTATATCCAATTATATTTCATCTAAGATAAGGTTTTGGTCAACATTTGTTTAGTGAGGATTAATGTTTTTTTTCTATGAGGCGTGAGGCTGCAAATCTTGTACCGCAGGAGGTTTTCAATATAGTAAATAACAATCTAAAATACAATCATTTAAATACTTAAAGTGTAAAAAAATATTCATTCAATTTATTTTACCGAATGATGAATATAAAATACACGATAGTTATAAAATTATAGGCCTAATATTAGTTAATTGTTCTGGTTATTATTTTTTAAAGAATGCTCCAGATAAACTAAACAAATTACTCATTTAACTAACAAAGACCAGGAAGTTTCTCTCATGATCCTTTCCTGGAAGTAATATACACTTCATGCTGAGGGCACTGGTTGAGTAAAGAATTTTCATTTTAATTTAAGTTTTTCAACCCTAATTTATTCCTAGAAAAATTATTCATCTTTATCACAGTGTTGTTTAAAATAATGTTTTAAATCCGCATGAAAGTAAATGTTTCTACATTCCCTATTCAGTAGTAGTGATTTGTTTATATATTTTGCAGACCTTCTTTGCCCTTTATCCGGCGTGTACTTAATTGGACTCTCATGTGTTAACAAGGCATCAATTACCAATAAACATCAACTCTATAAAAGGAAGTAATAATTAGTTATTAATTAACCGTTCGTCAACTTTTTTGTCTCTTACTTCCTATCAGGTTTGACAGTCTAAGCTCTCTTTTGATATCCCATGGGACCATTACGTTAATTGTCATGCGGGATCCTTAATGTTAACTTCAGATTATCCAAGATAGTTGTAAAACAATATTTTTGTATTTTTTTTTTTTTATTGTCTACGCCAGAGGCATTTTTAACGTTTTGACGGGGAATGGTCCAAACCCCAGTCTTGTTTCTATCTAACATCGACCAGTTGTTAGAAAGCATCATTAATTAATAGCCCAATGACAAATGGCAACTGGGTCCGGAATCGATCCTTTAAAAAGCTACTAACTTTCCTCAGGATCGAACCGGCAACCTTTGGATTCAAAGGCGAGCACTATAACCACTCAGCTACCCAGCCCGTATGTTACAGTTAAAATACAGTTAAAAATTAAAAATAAAGCTACAGCATTTAGATAGTAACAATTTCTATTAAATTAAAGCTTATTTATCTAGTTGTAAAACTAAACACGGAAAGTTTAGTGTTTGTGGTTTCTTCAGTGGAGGTGCGGAGAACACTTCAGATTCAACCTCTTTTCTTCCCACTTTCTTATCAGCCCTGGCATTGTTCAAGGCTCAATACAGCACCTTTAAACTACTTTGTTGACTGGTGCCCTGTTCTTTGTGCCAAAACTTTCCGGATTAACTGTTAATTTAAAAGTAGATTCAAAGAAACAGCAGTTTACGTGTTTTATAAGAGAGGAAAACTTTTTATATTGTTTTGAGGTTTACAGAAAATAAATTCAGTTACTATCCCTCTGTATTTAAAATTAAATTAATTTTATAGGTACTTATAAAAATTTCAAACCAAAATACAATTTAAAATTCCAGTTATAGCCAACCTTTTTTATATAATTTTTTTTTTTTTTTTTGCAGTCGTTTTAATTCAATTTATTTTTTAACATGATGTGATTCTATTAAAATTGCACCACTACTTGTATACTTTTTTCGCTTAATCTTTCTCTTTTCTTCTCATTAAAAGCTTCCTTTGGTGAAGAAAACAAATAATGATTTAAAAATTAAATTGATATTGGTAACCGAGATTACTTTTAACTTATTTTCACGCGACTGATGTACCCCCATACTTCTTTACTGCTTTATCTAAGAGTGCAAAAAACAGAAGAAATTAGCCTTGTAAAATTTGTACCTCATTATTAAAAAATATTAAATGTAATAATAGCCAAATGTTTTATTACATTCATGAATGGATTAGGAAAGTTCCTGTTTTTAATAAACTAGACAAATTATTCTGTGATTAAAGGGAAAAAATCCCCAAATTTAATATTAGTTTATTCCTTATTAGTGCATCATAATAATGTTGCAGAACTTCCTGTTAATAACTACCTCACGGTTATAGCTGGCAGAAGTGCACACATGGAGGGGTGGGGAGATTGGCAGTGTTGTGTTGAAGACAGATTACGCTGGGGATGATATGAAGGATGACGGGGGGGGAGGGGGACACAGAGTAAATTATATCAAGACAGACTGATGGACTGGTTAACAAGGTAGCACCTCGGGTTGTTTACTCTGTGTCTACTGACTGTTACGCGTGCTCCATGGCTGATTGCATTGCCAACACTTTGGGGTATTACAGGGAACAAACATTGGTATGATTACATGGGTATATGGTATGTATTGTGTTCATATTATTTCAATGCGTCATTGATAAACAGCCAACAGGAGCATACTCGTTGTATAGTTAATCATTTTCAGAATTGTTATGACTTGACTTATTTATGTGACAAATGTTTATATTAAATTACACGAGCAAATTATATGAAAATCATAAGTAACAGAAGTTATTTCGAGATAAGCAGATTTTAAAACGAAATAGTCTATGGGAGACAAGTTAGGATGCTGATACAGTATTACGTAAAAAATACAATTTAGCTCCTTTCTTGTTATGGTAGAAATTCAGGTTTTGTTTGATAAATATATTAATACCAGACCAAATCTTTTGAAAAACGTCCATTTTGATTAATAAAACTTAATTTTAATTGGTTATTTATGTGTGCATGCCTTTGAATTCAATTTGCATAGTGAAATTCCCCCTATTTTAAGTATAGAATACTCTTCCTCTCGTTTGAATTTTAAACAAACTCTTTAAAAACTGTCTCTAAATACTTTCATCTACCCTAATTTTGTCATTTTAATTAGTAAAAAGAGTTTTCATACTTCAGGTTTTTGACAAAAGTATGGTTTGTTGAGGAAAAAGATTTGGAAATTACTATGAAGAACATTAATAAATGATAGGAGCAGAAATGCGAAAACACCTTGCACCTACATGGTGAACACTCAACTCAGTCATCTTGAGATTGGTGTGAGATGGATGTACTGAAATAAAGAAACTCTTGTGCGGGTTTATCTGTAACGAGAGGAATATCTCACTCCGCATCCGGGAGGAATGCCAGATCCAAGCTCTGCCGTGAGGAATGCCGTTTGTGGGGCTTCGTGGTGAAATGGGTTCCAAACCCTCTGAAAAGGGAACCTTTTCATTCTCTGGTTACATCACTCAATATAGCCATTCTTGGGGCTTCCCGGCGTGATAACTGTCTCAGTGTTGATGCGATTCTAATTTACATCAAGGGTTTCGCACGATATGCTTTTTGCAATTTAAGTTAGTTTTGTGCTTTTATGCATCTTAATGAAATAAAACCTTTAACATAAACTATGTTATGGGCTATTTAATAAGGTCGCCTATAAAATGTCAGAATTTATTTTTGAATAAAACAGTATTATTCCTTAACCGTTTTAAAATCACCATTAAAAATTTTTTATAAAAAATTGGAGCTTTGAACATAACAGGTTAGGATGCCTCTATTCTGTTCAGGTATAGTGTTTGGAGATTTTGTTTCTTTGTAGTATCAAAAAAAGCTTTTTCTTTTTTTACGGGACTAGATTTTCTCAACTGGATACTTCAGATGCAAATTAGACTGTGGTTTAGGAAATATGAGACATTTGGAGTTGATCAATCTAAAATTACTAAAATGACTTGAAAAACAATGTTTAAAAATTATTACTCCACTTACCGTAAATTTAAAAAAATAATATTCCGAGGTAATTTTTATTACTACTAACATAAAAATATCTAATGATTTTGCCCACCATGATTTCCTAAAGTCATTATGTATGGTTCATATTTTTTTATTAATCCGTTTAGACAACATCCTGTTGACATGTCGGTACTACTCGGGTGGCAACATCGAGTCGAAGTCTCAGTATCGACAGTTCCTTAGTCCTTAGTTCCTTAGTTCCTTAGACTCAAAGAGCCTTTTAATTATTCAGCACACTCTTTTCCAACCGCCATCTAATTAATGTACGTTGGCTTTTCAGTTGATAATTTAGTTTAATTAGTTTTATTAATTAATTGGTCGACTGGTGTTCCACAAAATGTACCTGTCATTAGGGTATTGAATAGCTTTTCTTGGTTTGCGATGAATTGTGATTTAACAAGTTGAATTAAAATAAGTGCAATTTTAATTTTATGTGTAGACGTGGTGTGGACTTTTTTGTGGGGGGTCACGCAGAACAAATGAATGCTATGAAGTACTATTGGTACTGAAGTTATTGATTTTCTTACACGTCTTTACCAAAAGTTGATAGCGTAAATTCGCCCTGTGAGCGCCTACACTAAGCCTATGACTTTATAAGTTTTTTTATTTGTTTATTTATACCTTGTTTACTCGGTGTAGTTTAGCTGTTGATTATTATAACACTCAAAACACAAAGCATTAGCACATCGGAATTTTACTGTCTAGTTTGACAAGGCAGCCCACATTTGGTGATTGCAGCTGGCGTTGCTTTGTCTGGTCCCTCCATAATAATGTGGGGTAGTGCCGGGCAAACAGACAGCTCACCTGTGTACACGGATTACACGTTTGGACCAACTGTAGAGTCGTTCTGAATTTCCATTGTGGATTCCCTAAATTAATTAAAATTTTATTAAAAAAACATTGTCTATTTTTTTTAATAGGCAAAGGTACATGGCAAAATTATATGGCTCTCCATACACTTTTCTAATAAATTTCTACAAACATACAAATAACCTACATTTTAAGAAAAAAGTTACTGGTGAATCGCATCCTATTACATTGAATTAACTAAGAAGTGTATTCGTACTGTGATACTAAAAAACATTAGGAACAATTTTTTTATGGGTAAAAACAATATTTAAAGTTTCCTTTGCGCATAGGCTTGGATGAAGAGCTGTTTTCCTTTATTTTTTTTGCATATTTGTATCATGTAAATATTTTGAAATAATCTTGATTTAGATTTGACATTCATATATTTCCTGTGTATAAGTTGCTAATAATTTGCAAATAAATAATTTATATTTATTTGGCAAATGCAATATTATACGGTACTGTAATGTGGTTTGGTTCTGAATACGTAGGCTCGAATATATAAATATTTTGAAGTGTGTTTCAGTCTTAAGATTTTTGTTTACAGATGGTTCAGTCTGGTAATGTTAATTTTCAAGAATATTTACAGTATTACTCACCAAGCATAGCATTGATGTTGCAAAAAAATTTTCCTATTGAAAAGTTTTTGAAAGTAAATTAAACATAATATCTTTTCAAGAAGCATTCATTTTGTAAATTTGTATACAGCCCTTATTTTTTTATTTTAAAAATTTAAATGTTTAAAAGTTATGCCAAATTGCATAACACCTTATTTTACATTAGTTTAACTCATTTAGTTTCTTTCCTGTTACTTAATGTTAAGAGTGACGTGTGTGAACTAATCGCGTGCGATGTGTGAAGGGATTATGTCCCAGAAGAGGATTACATTAGAGTAACAAATTACCTAGAAACTGGACTCCGGGATATTGAAATTACCGCAATCAAACCTTACCGACAATTGGCTGAATCTTAATTTTACTGTTTGACAGGATAGCTTTGTTATTTATTTTTTATAAATATGTTTCTGTTGGATTTTAGTTTGTAATAGTTGTGTAATTTCAGTGAAGTAACTGTAAGAGGGCATTAAACAATATTATACAATTTGATGTATTACTGACAAAATTTACTAACTCTATGTAGTGCATGACTTAGTTCCTACATGAATTCGTTCATGATTTACATATGTGTACTGAAGACAGTCTAGGTATGCAATCTATTCATTGAGAAAGGCAATGTCTCACAGGTAACTATGTAAAAGTCTATTCATTGATAACTCACTCGAAAAACGAAATGAGGGACTATACTTAAACTTTACTAACCTGTGTAAACATAACACCAACGGATTACATGATTTGCCGTTTTAGTACTAAACTTTTAACTATCTCTATTAAAACTTTGGCGCTTCTCGTCACAAGATCAGTTAATGTTTGCTCTTGTTATTGGATAAAGTCGTTGTTAAAAACTACATGATGTTGTAAGTGAATTTACTATCTCTATAAACCTCGGTACAAAAGCAGAGAAGAGTCAAAATGGTATTTTGTGCATACTGGTGCTTAATGAGAAACAATGGCTTGTGAAAATTAGTTTTTATTTTTTATTTATTTTTATGTTTAAATACAATGAGGACTTCAAATTGGGCTGCAATGCATGGCATACTTTTATGTAGAATAACTTTTCAGAAATATGTTATCTCAAAAAAATTTCATATTGCTTTGGAGAGTAATTAGTGAAACGTATATTTTTAGTATCTGGGATCTATTTTATATCTAAATTAACACTTTCAACTTTCATAAATAATTTTTATTTTACAGATAAATTTTACACGGATTCATACATTTTAATTCAATTATATTTCTCATTAAGTGCACTATGGGTAATTTCTATCATAACAGAGCAATTTATAGCGCAACAATGATAAATACATAGTTGATCTCTTATATAGTTGATAAATACTGTAGATGCAATTTCACCGCTATTGCTATTATTTATTGTCTTGTTTTAATTACGATTACAATTGTTATGCTTGTTAAGAGTATCGCAGTTAGAACATCCCTTTTAGTGCTTAGGGAGATAAAAAATTCCTATGAATGAAAAAAATCGCCGTAAAATGAAATTTTTAAGCAATAAAAAGTTGAATGTTTAAAAAAAAACTATGACACCTCCCCTTAAAACCAAACTTTTTTATTCCCTAAAAAATCTAAATCAAAACCTACCTCGTGTGTTAGAAATCTCCATGAATCTCCATCAGTAGGTCAGCGGCACAAGACGGTGATTGTACACGTCTTTGATTGGTCCCTCAATCAGAGCCAAATTGAGCGTCCATCCTAGCGGTAACGCTCTGTTGCATCAAACGATTTATCCCACATCTCGGATCTAATAAAGTAATTAGGCTACGTTTTTATTGAGTTTTTTGATTAGTTGTTGTCTGATAGATTACAAACATAGTTATTATCTACTGTCTTTTTTGCTTGATTTGGCAGAAGATATTTTTTCTTATTGTCATAGCTTACTTAAGATTTTTAGTGCTGAAATATAATTACTGTATCAAATTTAAAGGAATATATATAGTGCTAATATTTTTCGTTAGAATAGTGTCAAAGATGTATTGGCCAACTGTTCTAGTACTTAATTCTAAAAATGTTTACTCAATGAATCAATTAAAGTTTTATTATAATGCAAAACGTTCTCATTCTGTCCATTGAGAAATCTATCTTCATCGACTTTTTCCCCAAAAAGTGATATCTTTTAAAGAGCATTTTGATTTTAAATTGATTTTGATACTAACCAATCCACATTTTTATATTACTTCTGTTTCCGAATAGATTTTGAAAATGTATCTTTTAAGTAATGTCGTTCAAAACTCACAATTAAATTACTTTTTAGAAAATCTTTTTGTAGTTAAAAATTTTAAATTTAATTAGCAGGTGGGGTTTGGACCGTTCCACAAAAAACATTTGAAAAAAATACCTTTGGTGTAAATACACACAAAAATAAAATAAAATCTATTTGCAAACATAAACAAAAATTGAATTGAATTTGTCATGTTTTGAGAATTCTCCGTATTGAATTGAGTAATGTAATAAAGATCTTAAAAAAATCGAGCTTTTTCAACTGGATAGTGAAAGAAAATGATTCAGGTCATGGAACCGGCGAGAGTGGACAGAATACGGAAGCAGACATGAAAAGTGCAATACCGGGTCCCTGACTTGCTGCCACGCCCTTGCCAAACTCACCCCCTCCCCCATATTGTATGTCATCACTTCACTGATACAATGTCCACCTGTCTTGAAATAAAATTTGTTGCGTTTATAAATTTTGGTTGTTTTTTACTGTTGAAACTTGGTAGGCCTAACTTGTACAAATCTTGAAATTCAGAGTTAGTTTTGATCTTAAAGTAATAATATAATTCTTTGTAGTTCAAATTACCCTGAGTAAAAATTATTAAATCATGAGCACTTCAATACCGTACTTTACATATGTTTTGGGTGCTAATTGAGAGCCTTCTTTGCTACACCATTACCCATATTTTAATAAGAGGGCAAAGTACATCATTGCCACTCGAGAATTGTAGATGGCGACACAAAGTGTCAGCTGTGTGCGGCCAAACATTTTGAGAGCGGTAATGACTATTTGTGCTCGTAAAACACACAAGATTTTTCCTACCAACATAATTGAAACAGATGAAATGTTTTATTGTATACAAAATATAATTTAGGTTATGTTTGATTTTTTCTGTTGGAACACACTGTTAACTATCAAACCTTACCTCAAACTAAAAATCAGCAATTACTAAACGGTAATAATGACCTACAGCTTTGGCATGGTTTGTAACAACAGCTGACCTTCAACTGCTATTTGATTTAGCGTGCGGGAATGAAAATTGCCGCTCTAGAGTGGGAATGAAACTAAAACCGAAATTAACTGTTTTGCATACGGTTTACAAGTGTCACAATGTGATTATTTCCACGCAGTGGTAGGAAAAATAATTTTATCCATTGTGGTTGCTCTAATAAACCTATGGATTGTAGGAATTGTATTGGGCTTTTAAAGAAAATGTAACAGGTTAAAGCCCATACAATATTTTAGTAATTATCAACTGAACAAAACGAATTACCTTATGTACATTTAACAAAAAACTTAACCATACACTTTCACATCAAGTAGGTCCAGCATTAAAGAAATATTGTATGCTATAGCAGTTTTAATTTCAAAACCATTTGGTTATTGCCTAATTATAGGCTATTATTTATAGTATTTATAGGCTGTATGAATGTATGTATGTTTTTTATAAGAAATTAAATTCTATTGTCATGATATTTAAATTCTTTTTTTAATATAGTTATGTTTATTATTTATACCAGTCTTTAACAGTTTACTTTAAATATAGCAAATATTAAATAATTTAAATTATACCTATTTGTGTAAATTAGAAAATGATAAATCCTTAGCAAAGCTTTTTTTAAAATATATTAAATGTTAAAAGAGAATTCACGGTAACCAGGAGATAAACAGAATCCCTTTCCCATGTCCGCAAAGCCTGTCCATCTGTCCATGCATCGAGAGTTCGGAGCGCGGTGCAGCTATAAAGAAGTAATCATGCTGCCGGCAGTCCCTCGGGAGATATTGGGGTTTATCCTCTGATCAAAGTGTGTTGAGCTTCTTTTACGGTTGTGGTCGCCGGGGAGTTGAATCTTTCAGTTTAAAGGTTAAAACCGCTCCGGGATACAAAAGACCCACTTTTTCTCTACATCTTAAAGACTGCTAGTTTCTTTACTATGTAGTAATAAAAGTTGGAATAATATTCTTCATTTGCAAACTTGAGTCTTTATACAAATTTTGAGATTTACTACAAAATAATTTAAACATGTCATGTAGGACTATTAGCATCTTGTTTCAAGAAGTTAGCAAAGCTTATATTGATCAAGACCATTAGTGTTAATACCTCACATTAATTGAATTTTCTAAGATATTTTACTAGAGGCTTGTTTGTGACCGTTGTTGGATAAGTGGCATAAGTTCGTTCTTTCAATAATTATTAGTAAAGAATCACTTAGCAGTCAGACTACTCGTTGTGTATGTGTATTTGGGTTTGATGAAATACATCCCCAATGATTAAGATTCATCCTCTTTTCTATTATTATCACTATCCACCCAGGTTGATAAAATTTGTGGAGTTATTATTGAGATGTCGGTAACATTCATGATTTATCTTAATCTTATTTATGTTTCTATAAAAAAAATTAGCACAACCGGAGGATTTGTTAACATAATTAAAACTGAAATTAAATATCTAATTATTCATAATTTTGGACAAGTGTTACAAAAATACAAATACATAATTGTGTTACTTGTTCACAAGAACAAGTGAACAATTGTTATTCGTACAACAGAATTGTTATTCCTATAAGAATATCTGTGAAACAAACATGAAATGTATCTTTATACCAAAATAACTTAATTCACAAAAAAATCATTAATAACATTTTTTATAAATAAAACAATAAGAAATTAATATTTTTAGCAAAAAACGCTGTACATTCAAGTAATATTATTTCTAAAAGTTTTCAGAGCAATATCTATTACCAAGAACATTTACTTGACCACTCTTATCGCTTGTTGAACTTTTGAATTACTTTTGAGGCTAATAACATTTTACTTGGTGTATACATACAAGTAATGGATAAAGCGAAAATAAATGGTTCCTTTTGGACAATTAATATGAATTATTTGTAAATTATTAATAATAGAACAATAGTAGTATAATTAATATCAGAATAATAAGAATATTTGCAAAGAAATAAAATATATGTCTAATGTAGTTGAGTTCATCTCACAAAAATTATAAATACTATTACTGTATTCTTTTTTGGAAAAAATAATAATAATAAAATAAAAACCACAATAATTAATCTTAATAACTAACTAACTATTTATTTTTTTAACCAATACATTACATTCCTAGTTCATTATTTATCCTAGTTCAGAGCTCTTTAAGGATAATATCAGAAAAGGAATAATTAATTGTGTTTTGTGAGTATATCTTTATCTTAATACAGGGCTTATATAACGTAGACTTCTGGTGGCTGTGTTAAAGTTTTTGTAATTTTTTTCTCAAATCATTCAACAGAGTAACTCAAGTCTAGGTGTAAAATATCCATTTATTCACACCAAGTTGCATTATCTAGATGGTGGAAGCCTGTATGTGTGTCGAGGCCATGCGTCATTGCTATTGATCCATTTTAAGAAGATTGTACTTCAGCATATTTTCATTTAGGTTTCTCCTTTGTTCAGCTGGCAGTTATGAAAAGATTCAGTTGGGCAAGAAAAGTACCTTCCAATAAAATCTTTGGATACTTTGTCTAAAACTACTTTAACTATTAAGTGCCCTTTTTGTAAAATATACAGTAAAATATACAGTTGTATTTATATGTAAAATATACATATAAATACAGTAGGAAGGAAACTTCTACTAGAGAATTACTATAGCCTTAAAAAAATAAAAAATAAACTAGATCTTTTGTGGGAGGAGCCAGAAATAGTTTTGGGAAGGGTTTGTTGATCCTTGCTAATATTCCTTTGGCTGAAGCCTTTTGGTTTTTGTTTTATTTTACTGTTGCATGTCAGCTGGGAATTTCACATCACAACATTTTGTTTATCAGTTTTTTAATATTCCTTTTAACAGTAGTTGTTTTTTTAATCATTTACTTTAGATCTGTTACTTTTTTAAACAAGGTATTGGTTTGGCTTGAGAATAAAACAACTGACTAGGGGTGACTAAAGAAACTATAGGTTATTAATAATGTTACTTAAGCTAACCTGCTTTCGAACATGCTTGTCATAAGTTTAAATTTGATATTTACAGTTTAAATTGTTAATCCCCTCTCCTAACCCAAAATTCTCCTGGAGGATGAAGTTAAAATAAACTACCTATAGTTTGTCTTAAACACATTGAAAAACAATTCTACTTTTAGGTAATTTTATTAAAAGATCCTTGCTAACAAGTCTTTAAAACTATTCAAGTAAGGTCCGTACTATACATATATGTTTTAGTTGTGATTTTTAAATTCGTCACATAAATTTTATGGAAACTCTTTCCTTTGCTGTAAGCCCAATAATTTTATTGAATATTTAAAACAAATTATTTGAAACCTTAAAATAATTTCACTTAATAGTTAAGTGATCGATCATATTAGTTGACTGGAAAATTCAACTGATAAATGTAAATCAAATCTTAATCACAACATTATATTGAGATTTTTCTGGGCCCTACAAATTGATAAATAAAATAAATATATATAATAAATTGGCTTAAATTCATTTAAGTGATGTTGGGCCTATATTATGTAATTTAGTACGTGACACGTGTATCGGTTCGGTTGTGGTGGTGTGAACTGCCAAATCTGATATTCATAAACACATCTGAGGCGATCCCTGGTGGCTGAGGAAGATATTGTCTCTCCACCCTCCACCCCCCCGCAACACCGACCAAGACCACAGCAGCCTCCCCAGGGGACGCTATATGCCAGCCTGCGGTGCTTGGTGCTTATCACTGGCTTTCACTTTGGCTGAATAAAAAATCTCTTGTCGTTTATGGTTTGGTGGTTATTATCTGAATTATAAAAAAATGTATCCATGGCTTACCTTTAAATAGTTTGTAAAGTTTATCAATCAGGGTGACCAAATTAAACTTCAAATACGTTTAAATTAACAACAAATCCTGATGAAAAACTGTATTACCTAACTTAAATGACTGCTGCGCATTTGTTTCTCTGATTGGTAAAACCTAAAGATAAATTGATCTTAATGGCAAATCAAGATGATATTGCTTTTTGTGGGTGTAATATTGACCAGAACAGAAATTCAAATCCCATTCAGGGGTGACAAGTCCGACTGGACTCATAATATTGTTGACTGATAACATTTGGATTTATGAAATTGACGATGGTAAAATTTTTATATTTGAGTATTAAAATTAAACAAAGTCAATTTAGCTACGGTATGTAATTTTACCCCTCAAAATAATTAATTCTTTATGTACTTTATTTCCTCAAAATTTAAATGGAGTTTAAATATACCTTGGAAGGGATAAAGTATTCAGTCGCTCAGTATAAATTTCAGTCGCTGTATTAAGTTTTTATCATGTCAATTTTTGTTGTTTCAGCTTCAAATTATTTAAATTTATGTAGATAACTTTTAGCATAGCTATATAAACAAAATAATTTTGACTAAGAAATATTTTTACTTGGAAAAGAGTAAAATAATTTGACTCTGCTCATGAACGTTTCAAGAATTATGTTCATTCAACACAAACAGTTCATATCACTGTATTGAAAAAACATGCATATTGTTTTATCAATAATATTGCACAACTGGATGCAACGTTTGAACAATAAAACGTTATCAAAACCAATTTCCAACAAACAAGCTTTGTGCAGTGGACGCGATGAAGCGACAGATACAATGGCTGTTATCAATTTGCCGTTGCGGTCCGTTTGTAGTAGGCCGATGTCACAGCCGGGTGATATGCGCTATCACACACCCCCTCCCCCACCTCCGTACCCATCTCTCTCTCCACCCCTTGACAGCTTTGTATGCAGCCCCGTCCTCTCATGTCCATCCCGGCAGACTGATGCTGATCCAGCTCCGTTGTTGTCTCCTATACTGGGCATGCAGATTGCCACCTTCGCCCCAGAGTAACCGTTAGATCAGTGTCTGCTGCAAGGTTATTGTTTGAAATTATTCATTGATGTTCTAATGGAAATATATTTGAACAGTTGCCAACAAAGGTGGTCGTTGTTCAAAAATATCGTTTATAATATATGTTCCCAAGTTGCATAGATTTTTTAAATAAATTAAGAACATTGCATTTTTATTGTTTATTTGTTTATATTTTTTAATATGATAAATTAGTTCCATTTCTCTAAATTATGTGTAAATAAAATGCAAATAAGTGGTTTTTACCTTAAAATATTATTATATGAATGATTTACATAATGTTTGCAGTCGTTAATGTATTTTTTCAATGGCTGACATACATAAGTTGAGGATTACGTTGGCTACTGTTAGCTGTTTCTGTGTATATAATTTAATTTGATTGAGTAACAATCTGTTGATACGTCTCATTGTTGATAAAACACTTTGACAGAAATCATTGGCCCAAAATATAGGTAAAATTGGCCCTAATATTGACTTCAATAAGTAATGTACGCGTGATAGAGATAGAAAAAATTGAAGACAATAATTTAAATATCAATGGAGAGGGGGAATGGAAGCATCAAGCTATATTTGACGAGCAATACGATATTGGCATTTAGTGCTGCAATATTCATACCGCAGAGTCTCGTTGTAACAAATAGAAAATTGAAGTTGCAATTAATTTGTTCATAGTGGAAAATGTAGGACATCAGTTTCAAGTTGATTATTTTCCGCTTCGTTACAAAACTTACTTCCACGTTATGTTGACCTAAAATCTTTATACAAATAAAGTATTTATTTTACAAAAACTGCTATTAAGTTGATTGAATAATATTGATTGTTTAACAAAATTATTATGTTTGCAATAAATTTTTCATTTGTCAATCATACCCAAAACATGTTTGTGTGTCCATTTCTGTGAATACTATAAAGCATTAGCTTTTGGGCTATTACAATTGCTAATGATAATAAAACTATTCATATACTGTAATATAGACAATATAATCACAATACCATAAACTATATTCAACAAATCATTTTAATAAATGTGTAAATAAACGGTATCAGTTAACTGACACATACTTTCTCCCAACAATATAAAAGAAGATGTTAAAAGCTTCAAACATAAATGTCTTGATGACTTAGTCGGATAGCTACCAGCTGAGCAGCGCGAGTTTGACCCTACGCGCGTCTGTGACTTTTAACAACGTACTGCGTTTACCGCTAAACGAAAAATTAAATTTTCTCCGCAACCACTTGACATAGAGCAAAAATTTTAAATACTGGATTATTTAGTTTTTTGAGCTTGATTTAATGGTGATAAGTAAAATTTATTTCAAAATAACAGCTATTTTGAAAATCCAAAAAATTGATTTTTGAAACACTTATTACGCCACAACTTTTGAACGAGCATTTTCTCGGAGATGTGGGTGGTGTCATTTTATTCACCATTTTAAGCTTAATAACCCACAAAATTTTTATCAAAATCGTTAGAGCCGTTTTTGAGAAATTTGGATTTTTCACGATTTTTGAGGGTTTTTGGGGGTAAAATACCCTTAAAAATCAAAAATTCAAAAAAATGAAAAAAACGCCTGGAATTATCGTGCATTTGGACCTACATACCAAATTTCACCAAAATCGGACGATTAGGGCATCCTCTTGCTCTGTTTACATCCTGACACACACACACACACACATACACACACACAGACATCACTCGAAAACCACTTTTTTGGGCTCAGAGGGCACCAAAACGGATAAATTTACCAACAACTCAAATTTTAAAATTTTGACGAAACCAATACTTTCTCAATATATACATTTATAGGGGGAAAGGGGACTCCAAAATGGATATATACATCATCAAACTAATGCAAAGTGTTTTACGAAAACAATACTTTCTCCATATACTATGGTATAGGGGGAGAAAGTAAAATTATAAAAAAAATAATTTTATAATGTTAAAATAAATTTTATCTGAGCTTAAAAATATGTAACTCTTTTCCAACAGTTACGAGAATCATCAAATTTGTTTAAATTAAGTACATGTTACCCTGTTTCTTCGAGTGCCAATACGTCTCAACATTGTCCTCAGCTGGAGACATGTTGTAGGCTCGTCTTGTTAGTAACAGCAGCACATAACTCCGTGCACAAGTGTTGCGCGATGACAGCCTCGGCCTAGCGGAAAGGGAAGCTGTTTGTCACAACTCTTTTGTTTACACGCCTTTGTGCTTACTTAGTCACACGACTGCCTCGCATTCCTCTTTATATACTAATTGTAGTTTAATTTTGCATCAAATAATTTTATCGTTGTTTTAAACCTCTGATAATATCATCGATTTTTAGAACTAAAACTTGCCAGTGTTATTCCATAAAGGAGTACAAGAAATAATAATTTTTTTTATAGTCGGCATCAATAGAACGGACGGGTCAAGTTCATGACTTTTAATAAGTCAGCTGATTTTTTCTCATTTAGATACATGTTAAATTAATTAATTTAGCTTGACCTTCACCCGCCTGTTCTATTGCCACCGACTATAGTTTAGTTCAATTTGATGAATTTTAGAAACATATCTGATGGTTTGGGGATGTATATTTTTTGGAGGTCAAAATTAAGTCCTGTAGAGGATTTTTTGGTCCAGAAAAATTTGCAGAAACATTTAGCGTATTTTCAGTAACTTATAGCTTAATATTTTCACTTAAAATGTAGTGGGTAACTTTGCAATAATTGTTTAAAACTCATTTTTGTTAACTGTGGTGATGGAATGTTCCCCACACCTGACTCACAAACTATTGGCAGCTCAGTGCAGTGTTTACTTGATGGCTTGATGGATGTGGGTTTGGGAAATGAAATGTGTTTAAATAGTTGAGATGTTTCGCTTTTTGTTTTTTTTAAAGTTGTGTTTGTAATTATTTCACAAAGTTTTTAGGTCACCGATGGATTATAATGACTCAAATTTACATTGATTTCTTATTGATGCCTATCCTATACTCCATAGGTATAATATTAGATTTTTACCATGTAAAGGACATTTTAAATTAAGTACAATATAAGAGAAAGTATATTTAATGTTGTTGGAAGACATATTTCACTAAAAAGTTCAATTTTTTAAATTGCTTTTTAAGTAACAACACATAAAATACTCATCTTAGAGATAACCGTCATTTTATTAATAAATTAAAAATACATTACCAGTAAATATTGGTTTTCTCGTCTTAAAAACCGGCTAACTATTTTAATACAAATTGAAATTTGTAAATAACAGAAGTTTGTTTATTGATTTTAATGAGGTTAAACATTGGGAAAATTAATTGTAATGTAGTATGAAAATTTTGTCGTGGTTAACAAATTTCATATTGCCATTATTGTTAGCCATAATCGTAATACAAAAAGTAAAAAAAATTAAGATGGCTTTATTGCCATATGGTGTTGCAGGCATATTTAAAATGACTAAAAAGTGATTACCTTAAAAAATGACCTCTTCACCAAGTCATGCACTTAGTTACATTCAATTAGCAATTAGTCCTAATTTTTTTTTACTAGTTACACTGTGAGTGTATTTCATATGGAGAATTAATGTGACTGGAGAGAATATTGTGAATCTTAAAATATTTGTTTAAGAGTATTATTATTACAGTAGAACCTCGAAAGTTTGACACTTTTTGGACTTAGAGAGTGTCGAAGTATTGAAATGTCGAACTATAGGGAGTATATGGGAAATGTTAACATAGGGAGGATAAATATCATGAGTTGAACTTAGGCACTAAAATTTAATTGAAATCACAACTTAATTGAACTTGAACATAACGAACATTCAAATAATTCGTCACTTTTGTTTACATTTTCACCCTTGTCACTCTCTAACATGGACACTATCGGTCGTTACTAACATATTAGGGTATCACAAACTGTGTAACCTATAATGTCGAACTATCAAGAGTTGAACTATCTCGGTTCTACTGTATTACTTTCAACAGTGAAGACTCTTTTTGCTAAGGTTTGAAAAGTCAACATTTATGCATTAAGAATGCATTTTTTGCCAAGATTAATTCGTGATTGGTGACCGTAGGGGATGCCAAATGGCCCAGCGGCCTCATGTGTCACTCTGACACAAAGTGCTTAATGTCACCGTCGGCTGACTTATTGCTCCTTAGATTGGGTCGACCATCTCAGCTCAGCTGCTTGATGCTAAAGTTCACAGAAAACTTAAATTGGTTCTGAAATTTGTTTGCTCATTTTAAATATCATTCAGAGAACCATACAACATGCTACAATTATTATCATCTAGTTGACTGAAAACTAAATTTAAAAATAATTTAATGGATTCATCATTAATCTGACAAAAGGAATACATTTATATATCATGCAGCTGTGTCACGTAAACTGCTGTAATTTTTACACAGTCTCCCTCTATCCATATGGATGGATGGAACATAGAAGATCTTGTATTGAAATAAAATGTATGAATAATAAGTTTAAATAACGTAACAAAATAATAATACTCAGTTTGACAAAGTGATCCTGAATAAATTTAAATTACATTTAGTTCCTGCAAGACAATCTCGAACCAAGTTGTATGACAAACATTGTTGAACAATCACCCCAGCAGCGCCAGCACTCGTGTGCGGTTGAGATATTGTTCGCCATTCAAGTATTTACCCCCAAGTAGCAGGGTGTGGGTGGGGGCGGGTTTGATGAAGGGGCTTTACGAAGTGCTGGCTCAGAGTGTCTATTGAAGCGGCACCCCGGGCCCGGCCTTGCATTGATCCTCCCTTAACAGCCCGTGTGTTCCGTGTACCGTCTCATCGTTGCATCTCCCCATCGCCAGTGATGAAATGGTAATGGGTAGGCCTAAACCATGTCTAACCGACGTGCTCTTAGTCAAACCCTACGGGATATTGTAAAAATATCCATTCATTAATGACTTGATAATCAAAAATATCCTCTAATGTGGAATTTCAACAACAATTTCCACATCACAATACAGATCCTATTAAAAATCCATTATTCCTCTATTTTATTTTTTATTTTGTGTGTATCCATGCAAGAGTAATTTCGTAACGTAAGTACCCTTTTCCATTATAGGGGGAGTCGGTTGCTTACTGGTTAGTGCGCTGGACTTTGGGACCTTGGCAGCAATGTCATGGGTTTGAATATGCGTTCTGGCAGTGACTTAACAGTACCTTTCACATTGTACTACAGTAGAAGCCCTCTAGTCCGGCCTCGGATGGTTCGGCCGCCAGATAATCCGGCTGCGGTCTTCTGGAAATAAAATGTTCAGCCGCGGGCATTTCCCACGGCCAAAATAGACAAGAGTCAACTTGTTTCATGTTATATCACTAAAATATATCAGTTCATTGCCGATTTTCGGACTCTTTGTGGTCTGATGTCTTCTAAAACATTTTGTTCGTGTTCTATTTATATATGGCCTGATGTAACGAGGAAGTTAGGTAACTAGACGGGTTTAGTCGCTATCACGGTCCCATTTATACATAGTGCCTTCGTTGACAGAACACCAGTGTCCATTAAACGCAGTTTCATCGCTTGTCCGTTGTCCGATCGTCATTTCGGCGCTATTAGGCCTACAACGTCTGAGCAAGCAAATCACGATTGTTACTAAGACGATATACTATTGATTGGACAAGTATGAGACCCTTCACTGTTAAATACACCTTAACAGTTTATTGTTGGAACACACATATAATTAAGGTTTCAGTTTAACCCGTTTAATAAACCGCCGGTTAATCCGGCCGTTTTGAAATCCAGCCGGTGGTCCGGTCACGAGATGGCCAGATTTGAGGGCTTCTACTGTATAGCGGCTCACCCCCTTACTTTGTCTATTACAATTTACGCACAGATCAATAGTCTATGTGGACGGGACAAAGTAAGTCAAAAAAGGTCTGCCAACCTCTTAAAAAAAAATTACACATTTTATTAATTAATTGATAAAATATTGTAGGTCAAAATGTTTATAGTAGTAAAAAGTAATAAGTTTGTCACTGTTAAGTACCTTGACAAACTTATGAAAACTGTGATTAAATTGTCTCAATATGAAAAATTATATATATCTGTTTTTTCAACTTCAGTATAGTTTACAAAATTTTCCAGTTTCCTCAAATACACTTACTGATTTCATATTTGTCCTCACATTTTTCCTATACACGCAGTTAAATAATACATAACAAAATTTTGCCACGGTCTTTTTCAATTTCCTAGATTTCTTCGCTTGAAAACTTCTTTTTCCTAGAGGAATGCATTTCAATAACCAGCTCTGCTGTTGTAGTAAGGAGTTGATTTCCCAAAGGATATTCTCTCAGTTTTGCTAACTATACACCACCAAAGCTTGTGAACCTTTCTATGAAAGCAACTACCAATTCTTCAACAATTTGTTTGTGAGGTTTTATTATATTTTTACTTTATATTGACATAAATGCAATTTAAATTCTAACTACCATTCACTTTATGGCTCTTTAGTAATATGCTTTATGAACAAAATATATATAAAAACCGAGTATACTTGAACAGTTCAAATCAAATCAAATCAAATCAAAACATAATTTATTTCATCCAATAAACAATACATAGGAAACAACATTACATTATTTGTATAACATGAAATGTAATCCTCACATAGGCCAAGCCTGTGCGTGAGGATGAGTCATACTGCTGCATACCAATGGAGCTCCCTAATTTTATCTGCATAACTACTTACCACTGGAATGACGGACGGACTGACGGAAAAACCCTAAACCCGCTGCCCACCCAACCCCCCCCCCCCTACTATCTCATTCTCGCACTCACACACACACTCACACACACTCTCACTTCCGCTCCTGTTGCATCCAGCACTTGTCCGCTGCTCTAAGTCATGATCTGTATTGTGATGAGATGAGTAGTTCAATGTTGTCCCTACTGAACCGCACCCCCGCGGAAGCGCACCCGACCTTTGGAAACGTGCTTGCCCAAGGCGCTCCACGGGAGGGGCTCACCAACGCTCTCAGGAGTTCAGAACAAAAAAAACAACTTGTGGAACCAGAAATTTAATTTTACCCAAAGTTAACAGCAAAATTAACAACAGCAAAACAGTGGAAAATCGGGAACATCCAAGGTCCACAGTGATAAATTTGATAACAAAGGATTTTTTTACTAGAAGTCAATGTCACCAAGGTTGGCCAACCAGAATATCGATATTCAAAATTCAAGAACAACGGTATTTAAAAATTCCCCCTTTCTGAAACTTTAACTTTAAAATTGGCATTGATAAATTAAATAAATAAATAAATAACAACAAATAAATTTCAATAAATAAACATAACAAGTTACAAACACAAAATACACAAAAGAATTGGCGTGCCGAATTTTGAGGTTGACAAAAATAATTCCACCCGGAGACCTGTGGCGCAGGGCGGGCTCCTAATGGGATATTAACCTAACATAGAGACTACAAATAAATAAATAAATACTGTCACACATAAATAACAAAATATCACAGTTCATTGGTGGAGTGGCATATCACAGTAGTTCGTTTATGGCGTCATGGCACTGGAAAGAAGAGCGTCGGCCTGCAGCTCCGGCAAGTGGGGACCAAGGCCATGTATGTCCCCTAGGTGGGCAGGCGGACGGACCAGGCCGGAACCATCATCTGCATGGCATTGTCGGTGGGACCAAATCCCCAGCTGGACCCTGGTAAACCCCAAAATTTGCCAATATTTTTTCCATTTAAGACACATTCAGTAGGCAATTAGTGTCAACAGTGCAAAAGGTAGAATTGCCACAAAAAATATCCACTGTTCCAGTTTGGACAATTTGACACTACTAACCACAAATACTGACTTTTCAGATTTAATCCATTTTACAAATTTTCTTGAAAATTGTGACAGAAAAACATTTTAAGTGTGACAGACAGTTTTACTTTGACTAGAGAAATTACAGCAAAAAGAAATGAGATAGGCTATAGGCCTACTCAGAAAATTACTAAACAGGGGGGTGTGAGTACAGCAAAATACTTGAGACATGAAAAACAGTTAAACTACACCTTAATATTAATTCTACAGCTAAATTGAACAGGTTGAAAACATTTGACCAGGTTTAAAGCATAAAATAAATCCATTTTTAACATCACAACAAAATTTCAGTTTTGGCGGACATTGCCCTTCTATTTGGCTCATATCTCAAAAAGTTACTGACCGAATTTAAAAATTTTACCTTTAAAAGTTGTGCCAAAAGTGAGGCTTCAAAATAAAATATAAACCAGAACTTAACTCCAAGGCTACTTTATTGTGGACCTAAGATTACCTGACACTTAACCCCAAACTGGTGTGCTACTAACAGTAAAAACTAGGCCTAATCCATTAATTATGAACCAAAATTGATAAAACTTTACATAGGCCTAGCTCAGGGCCTTAGGCCACTATGAGAACACAAAAACCCTAGTAAACTAAACAGGAAAATAAGTTATAAAAGAAAAACCTTGGCAGCATCATCATTTAGGCTATGAGCCTATTTTGACTCTACAACTTACAATAACCCCATCAGACCACTGGGTGGCCAATATAAAGTTGCACTGAGCAATAACAAACAATATTTAATGCAAAACAAACACTGAAACATCTTAATTATTACAGGAAGTTGAAAACATGTGTTCAGCTCACTAACAAAAATTGAACTCCGAGAGCAAAAGCGTGGATGGCCCAAAATGCAGTCTCAAAAGGAGAACAAAATTGATTGCTTTGCTTGAAACAATGAAACAAAATTTACAGAACACTGGTTCTGGCCTAAAACAATATTTTTCAGAAGGCTGGTCATTTTTGCAACGTGGTCGTCTGACCAAATCCAATTGCATCGAACATATTTCTGAATTAAACTGGAAAATTCTCGTGACTCACCCAAAATGATGCGTTGGGCGGTTTAAATCACCGCATGACAGCACATTTCTCACGAGGTAGAAAAAGTCTGAATTGAAATAATTTCTCTTGAAACACGGATATCAAAATTGTACGTCTTGCGGTTACGGTTCACCAACGGCACCTATGATCTTTTCAGGACGTTGCGTCACAGCTGGAGAAAAGAAGAAAAACAACACCGAATATTCCAGAATGACAGCATACAGAAAACACTGGCCAGAAAAAAAACAACACTATAACAAATGAGACGTGACATCACACATGGTGGGCAAAACGTCACGGCTCACTACCAGTCTGAAGTAACCACAATTTGACACGCTTCTTGTAAATGGACAAAGAGCAAGAGTCAAACGTCTTCAATGTGTTCGGTAAGTTCCTATATAAAACATGCAAAATATAGTAACAGTTTGTAACTGAGTAACTTTTAACAAGACGAGGGGTGTAGATGCCACCCGTCGATAAACTTCTAGTCGAGTACCTGTGGTTTACACTCTCAAATAATCCGTCATAGTGTTTATACATGTAAGTAAGTAGAGTCCTAACAAATAATTGTCTTATGTCAAGTACTGAAAAGTCATTGAAAAGTGCTTCTGACGGGTAGTGCCGACACCTACTCAAGGCAGCTTTGATTATTGCCTTTTGAGTGACCAACAATGGCTGAAAGTTGGACCTCCGTCCAGTTCGCTGGCCGTTTGTATAAAGCAGCTCAGTTATTGTTGGCAAATCTTGAAAGACGCGTTGAACATTAATGATGCAATAAGGTCATACAGCCAAGCGATTGGCAGTGAGTAGGCCTCTGGAAGGCCACGGAACTTCCATATTGATCTGGTAATGGCAGGCTCTGGGGTTGTTTATATACTGCTAACTCCATTCAAACTTGCATACAAGTGAAATTGTATTGTGAAAGTTAACAATTTTAAAATAAATTGTTACTTATTTTACCTTACCAATTATGTAAATGAACATGTGTCCACATTCCCACAAAAATAGTACAGTTTGTTGAAATACATGTTATTTGATGCATACCAACATCTATCATTAAAAATTATATTGGAAAATTTAAGTGGTGACTAAATTTTGGTAACACAAAGCTTTGAATTGATTTCTCTTTTGTCCGTGATCTAAAGGTTTATTTTTTAAATTTTTTTCCAAAACATAATGGTATTAGTTGGGAATCATGTAATGAACTTTATAAAACAGTTTAAATAGCATAAGAGGCCCAAGCAAGAGCATAGTTTGGCCATGGTGGTGAGATTTTAAATTTTACTTACATTAGTATTATTGTTGGTGAAAATTTATCATTGGGAGTAGAATTAATGTTTAAAGGACTAAAATCTGTCAGTTATTTTTCTGTTGAAAAGCTATTATCAGTATGTTTAAAATACGTGAATTCTGTTTTTGTGAACGCAACTCATTCTTTATTTTTATCAATTTATCATTTATCGTCAAAATGTCAAAAGTATCTCTTAGTTTGTAGCTTTGAAATAAGGTTTTAGATATATTTTAAAGCAAACAAGAAGCCTATTAAATTAATTTTTTTTAAGTCATAAGATTAACGTGAAAACAATATATTTTAATTTATATCTTTTAAGCAGAACAGAGGTTACTCCTGAAATGCCAACCCAATGTGATGAATGTTGTTTTAGAATTCTCTAACAAAATATTTGCCTGTAAAAATTTGATCGAGGACATTTTCTTTGAACAAATATAAAACACAAGAAAACAGTGTACAGTTTAGTATGTGAATGATTTGATTGAAATTGTTTCTCAAAATAAACCTCATGCGGAATTGCTTTTGTTTTGAGTATTCAATTATCGTAGCTGCAATAGAGGCTAGATTGTCGGAGCTGCCGTAGAGCTTGTGGAGGCCCCGGGGAACTACGACCACCACTCCAATACAGCCTGAGCCCTTCGTCACTATTGAGCCGAGGCCGGGGTACTAAAACCGGGATTTAAACTCTTAGTGGGCAAATGCAGCCAAAACAATACAAATACAAAAATCATTTACCAGCACAAGTGTTCAATTTGGTTGTATATTACATGAGTATTTCCAAAATTGGAACAGAACAAAGAAACGACAGAGAAAAAGATTTGTTATTTCATGAAGCCACGAATAAAACACTGCTGAATAAGAAAACTAACTGGTTCTATTTTGGAGGTTGATAAAAGAAGGGAATGAACCTCGGATTCAGTAATTGGAAGGGAGGTTAATTTGTTGGAACGACAAAAGTAGATTAGGTCGGAACAACCTTAATTGGTTTGAATGTAGCACAAATTCAAGCTTTATTATTTTCGTAGGATGATGTTAAATTTCATTTAATAATACTTTGCAAACTTAACTTTTTTTTCGTAAGGCTGTTAACGTAAGGTACGGCTGCACTCTTGCTAAGGTGGACAAAACTGCACAACCAACTACCAATTTTACTACCCCTGGGGATTTAATATTGTGAATTTTAAAGAATAATTAAATTAATTTCAAATTCTATCTGAAAAGTGAACAGTGCCGATACCTTGATGGCCACACATCTCAACAGCCATTATACAGTTATTGCACTAAATATTTCAACAAAATATAATATTTTGCTTATTATTTGTAAAAATCTAAATAAATATCTCATTACTATGTAATTATTAACTTTTATGGTACCTACCATAATATACTCCCCTCCATATACCATAATATGTACCCCTCATAACAGAAATGCTTAATTTAGGTTCATCTGATTTTTAGAGAAAAATAACCAAATTCCATAATGTAAAATGGAGTCGGAAGGTTGTTTATGACGAGAGTATTTGACATCTCGATCCGTTGAATTTGATCTTTTCTATATATTTTCTTTTTGATTGAGGTATGATCATTTTGATGCAGTAGTTAATTTCACTAGTTAATGTCACTTTAAACACAACTCTAATTCAGTGATGATTTTTGATTTTAAGTGCAGCTGTCGCAGCAACGAACATGTGACGAGATGTTTCCAGCACGGTTGCGACTTGGAGGTTTGCCACAGTCAGAGCAGGGGCGTGGGGATCGCTTATTGATTCCATCTGGATAAAACGTGACCCACTGTGTCGAATGTAACCTGTTGACATCACTCAACCATACATCTTGCATTTCCCTCGAGCTTACTCCTCTTTTGACTCCTCTGTCAAATCAATTTGGCGTATCTCTTTTCAGCTGTCTCAATGGTTTTTTCAGGCAAATTTTAAAATGTTTTATTAGAAAACTAGCTATACATAGCTTCCCTTTTCCAATATACATTGAGAAGATGACAAATTTTTAATGAGAGTGTTAGCTACCCTTTATCCCTTCTCAAAACAGAACTAAATCAAATCATCTTTATTGTCATTTCACTTGTACAAGTATCGACACTGTCATAGTTTTAGCCATAACATGTAGGCCAGGTCAACATTCAGGATATCACAGAAAATTACTTAAAACTAGATAAAAAATAGGCCTACTTAAGTACAGCACTTTATATAAAACTTCTGTACAAATCTAAATGGCCTAATTAGAAAAATACATGTTCAAGTGAAAGAAATTCTTCTATATACTTTCATCAGATGCTGGTTGCATTGTACACGCTGTGGAATAATGTCTTTGACTATCAAAAAATTATCTTGCTAATTAAAACATGGTTTCAACAATAAAAATTAAAAAATGGCCATTTTTGGGAAATTGGAAGCACGAGATGTACTTTCCTATTCATATAGCATCGTACCCTCTCTCCCTCTCCATTACATACACAGGCCGACTTTCTACAGTTACATTTTGATCTTACAAACAGAACAGACAGAGATATATAAATTCCTGTAAATTAACTATAATGTTTGACAACCTCAAAGGAAAGGTAAAACGTGGAGTGGGGTACAGTATATGATAAATAATGTATTGATTCTTTTATATTTTGTTATCACTGTGAAAATATGGAAAAGAAAAACACAAATTGTTTTTGATATAAGATAGATTGAGTGTGACATTTAGCTTTCACCAATAATGTTTTTCTTTCAAATACATCACATCATCACTACAGAGTAGATAGTTGCTTCATACGAGAGAGCTTTTGTTATGTGTTGACCAAGGATTACTGTCAATTTATTATTTTGTATCTCTTAAAAATGCTTAGCTTCTTTAATTACCTGTTTGAATTTTATCCAAAATTGATGGATACAATTTTTTATTGCAAGGTATACATGATCTGCCTTAAACCCGCGTTATCCAGTTGTTTCAACAACCTAAAATAAACTACAACATTGTGGGAACATTTTTTTTTTTTTTTTTGAAAATTTATTGTTTGATCTCATTTGCTTTTTACAGTACAATTGAAGAGCATCAGTTATAATTAGTGTGAAGTACCCAAGCGCTGTTTAACCCTTTACTGAAAGACCATCCCCGGATCTGTTGTAATTATCCTGTTTAATCACAGTTAGCAACTATAAACTTGAGAGTCGGGCAAGTTTTGATTATCATCTTAGCCGGGTTAATTACCGAGCAGTGTACAGTAATCGACATTTCCTACCTTGATAAATAGTTGGCAATAAACTTGAGACTGAACTTGAGATTAACTAGTAAATAGTATTTAATTTTCCATGATCATGTTTGCTGTCCTTTTCACCATTGCAAGTAATCTATTGTAATTGTCGACAGTGCTAATCTTAAACATAAATCAAAAGTGTGTCAAGTTTTTAGCACGTAGCCTTACCTATATTTTACCCATATTGGCTTTGTAAATAAAATTATATAATTAATAGTGATCACACAATCACAGGGCAGACATTATATTTTTAAATTGGCTATAATTTAGAAAATGAAATTAGGCCACTTACACTATGGAAACTAACCTGTATAAATACCCTGTGTTAATTCAAATCTACCGCAATCTATTTAGTGGATCATAATACTCATGCGGTAATTAATTTGACATCTCTTATTCCTTGCATTTCTAAGAATATCAAATCAATGAACATGTTAATATAAATTTTATTGGTATGAGGATAACCATTTCTTTCATTAAAACTGGTGTGTAATCTGTTAATATTTTGTTTTAAAAAATAACAACTTAACTTAGTTTTAAAATACCAGATGTACTAAGGTATTTATTCGTTATTATTCAAAACAGTCATACAACAGGAGATGGTAGAGATAATAATGCAAGTTATTCTCGCCAACCCCATAACTTATACAAGAAGCTTAACATAAGCGACTTTATTGTGAGTCCCCCGGGTTGAAGTATGACCCCGAAGTGTCAGTTTGTGTAGACCGTATAATATTATTGACAGTGGCGGATATTGCTGCTATCATGATCAATAGCACTGCCGCCTCAGGCCATCGCTCAATTCCTCCGCTATATTTACGATTTCCAACTCACTACAGCTTTCGGCACTTGATCATTGCTTTATTTCCTGAGAACACTTTTATTTTCTCCATGTTATACTGTACTACTTAGCAAAGTAATTAGTCATGCCTTAATGAGTATTTAATTTTTTGTATGAAATGATAATTTAGACAATGTTCTTGAATTAATACACGTTATTTTCAACCGGTATTTATATTTCCCTATGTGGTATTTTTTGTGCCCCTGTATCTTTTTAAATGAATATTTACTGTTTTCCTTTGATTGTATTCTACATTCTTGCAAGTTACTCTCATTTCAGATCCAACCAAGATATTATTTTCTCCATGATATTTACTGTAGCTTAATATATATTTCCCTTTTATAAAATACTAGCTGTTGCCCGTCACGGCTTCGCCCGTGTTGAATTTGTTTTTTAATCTCCTTTAAGACCTACGAAATCTTCTTCTTTAAGATTTACATTAAGATTTACATTGAAATAGCATAAGCGGGTCACCTATGAGCAAACAGGAACGATCATGTCAAATATTAACAACGTAGGCCATAGAGTAATTTTTAAGTCCAGTGGGGCGGAGCCCTAAAGGACTTTCCATGTCAAATTTTAACCCCGTAGGATCTATGGTGACTTAAAGGTTCTGTGGAGTGGAGCCCTAAAGGAAATTTGCAAAATCGTTTCCTAGTGAATGCCTTTGAGTAAAGAGTAACGTCCATGTCAATTTCCCAACCCCGTAGGCCGTAGAGTAATTTTCAAGTCCAGTGGGGCGGAACCCTAAAGGGTTTCAAAACTATATTTCCAAAACAATTTCTAGTGACTTCCTATGAGCAAAGAGGTACATCCATGTCAAATTTCAACCCCGTAGGCTCTCTAGTAGTTTCTAAGTCCTGAGGGGCGGAGCCCTTAAGGAGTTAAAAAACTATATATTCAAATCCGTTTCTTGGTACCAAATTAACCCTGTAGGCTCTATAGTAATTTTGAGGTTACTGTATTTGGGGCAGAGCCCTGAAGGGAATGTGTAAACAACTTTTTATTGAGCACCTATGACCAAAGAGATTCCAAATTTCAACCTTGCACGCCCTATAGTTTATAGATTCGTCGTTTCTTTCAATTCGTATTGTAATTGGCCCTAATTGTAACATTATATTGAAATTTCGAAGACATGTGTGGTGGAGCCCTGAAGAGATTTTTGTGAAAGAGTTTCTTTGTGAACACCTATGAGCAAAGAGGAACGTCCATACCAAAATTCAACCCTGTAGGCCCCAAAAGTAATTTTTTGTCCCGTGGGGCGAAGCCCTAAAGACGCTTTACAAAAGCTATTCTTAGTGAGCGCCTATGGGCAAAGTGTCAAATTTCAACCCCTTAGATTATCTCTTTTCATACTCGTTGTTCCCTAGATTCATATTGGCCATAAGAATAACATTAGACCAAAATTGAAATCGTGTGTGGTAGAGCCCTGATAAATTTGGTAAAACACTTTCGTAGTGAGCACGTACATATGAGCAGAGAGGAACGTCCACGTCAAATTTCATCATCATAGATCCTATAGTTTTTCAGATTCATTGTTTCCTAGATTCGAACTAAAAATTAGCTATGAATAACCATTAGATAGATATTTTGAAGTCCTATGTGGCGGAGCCCTTATGGAATTTTGCAAAACCATTTCTTAGTGAGCTTCTATGATCAAAGAAGAACGCCCATGCCAAATTTTAACATCGTAGGTGCTATAGTTTTTCAGATTCGTTGTGGCCTTGATTTGTATTAAATATTGGCCATAAGAATAATATTAAATGGAGATTTTTAAGTCCTGTGGGGTAGAGACCTGAAAGAATTTTGTAAAACCGTTTCTTACTGAGCATTTTTTAACACAGAGGAACGTCCATGGCTAATTTCAACCCCCTATACAATATGGTTATAAAGATTCGATGATACTAAGAGAGTGGTGTTTGACAAAGTAGATTAAACCGAACCTAACCTAAACTCTTAACTAATAAACATTTTTACACTGGTTAAATTGTTTACAAAGATAAAAATATTGTCATATGGTTATGTCATCCTTTAAATGTATCGTTTCGCTAACAGCTGATAGCTTTGAATCTTCAACAGATAATTACATCAAATATTTGAAGTCATGTGGGGCGGAGCCCTGAAGGAATTTCGCAAAACCGTTTCTTAGTGAGCACATATAGGCAAAGAGGAACATCCATACCAAATTTCAACCCTGTAGGTCCTATAGTTTTGGAGATTCGTTGTTTCCTAGATTCGTATTTTAAGTGCTCCATAAGAATAACATTGTAACAAAATTTTGAAGTCGTGTGGGGCGGAGCCTTGCAGGAATTTTGTAAAACCGTTTCTTAGTGAGCATCAATGGGTAGAAAGGAACGTCTATACCAAATTTAAACCCTTCAGGTTGGCTATTTTTTGAGATTCGTTGTTGCTTTGATTTGTATTAAAAATCCCCCATAAGAATAACATTGTAACAAAATTTTCAAGTGTTGTGGGGCGGAGCCCTGGCGGAATTTTGCAAAACCGTTTCTTAGTGAGCGTTTTTGAGCAAAGATGAACGTACATGCACAGTTTTAACCCTTTAGGCCTTATAGTTTTGGAGATACTCTGATACGTGAGTGAGTGGTATTTGACAAATATATAGTAGAAAGAAGATATCTTGTTAAGGAATAAACTTGCTCTGTCTAATTGAAATAACTGTATATTGTTAGGATCAATATGGCATTCAAAGTAACATTGTTGTTCTTTCATATAAGAGAGTAAATATTTGCTCGAGGAAACAAGGCGGAAACTGTCACAGTAGGTCGATCTAAGTGAAACATACACCCTTTAGTCAAGAGCTTATGGTGATAAAGTGGTTGTTGGTCTTTGTTTGCTGTAAAAAGGATTTTGGTGTGATTAGTTGCTTAAAAGGTGAAAAGAGTACTCTTGTTAATGATTAAAGTAGGCATGTCAAAAAATTAACAAGCAGCCGTTTTATTCTTCCATTTGTTGCTTGTTGCATAAAATTTGTTTTTCCTGCAGTAAGCCTCGTTTGAGACATACATTAATTAATTGTAGGCATTTGTTTGGAGACAAAGTTATATTTTTGATAGATGTGAAAAAAAATGGCCTTTGGCAATATTTTGGTTAGATGTTCAAGCATGAGAATACTCTGATTTTTAAGAACGTAACCAAAAATAGTTAACTTTTCTTTTGTTTAATTGTAATAATTGATTTCACTATAATAATGTGTATGGGATTTCGTTATATTATATCATTGTCAACTTAGCCATAATTCGTCAAAGTTTTAAAATTGTTCCGATATTTTTATCGTGTTACAATGTGGCTGGACGTCGTTGGACGCTTTTCACCAAACCCCCCTGTTGTAATCACATTACACAACATTTCGAACTGAAACGGTCATTGACAGTTGAAATGGAACTGGACCATTTTATTAAGTTATTTTCATAAGAGGTTGACAGGCCTCTTTTTGTCTTACTTTGTCCCGTCCAAATAAACTATTGACTGTACGTGGATCATATTAGACAAAGTAAAGGGATGTGCTGCTACAGTACGGGTGATTGGTACCGATAAAATTCCCTGGCATCGCTGGAACCCACAACATCGCTGCGATGGTACCGAAGTCCGGCGCGCTAAGCACTACGCCACTGACTCACCAATTATTACCCTATCCAATTGATTTCATGCGATTTATTGATCGTCCGGATTATTGTTGATGGATTGTAATCTGAACCCTACCGTGGGGTAAGCCACAGCTTGAGATCTCTGCCCGGCAGTGTGGTAGTGGCTGGTGCACACTCGGCACCCGTGGCGAGCCGGCGAGACAGACGCACAGATGCAGTTAAGCCACCAACAGTCCATTAGTCGCCCTGTTTGTGTTGTGAACCACCCCCCCCCCTCCCCACCCCCTTCCCACTGGGCCACATCTGAGCTGAGGTGCGTCCCGGAACGGCTTTGTTTACCCTGTAACATCGCGCTCGCGAAAACAAACACTGTGTCTTGGTCATTTACTCGTGGCTTTTACACGCTATTTTTACAAATGTTTCGGCTGATTTCCCGCACGAGTTGCCGTGGTTGTAAATTTTCCAGTTTTTTACCTCATTTGTTTATTCGTAGAAACAAAATACCGTAATCATAATTGAGTTAATTATGTAGAAGAAGGTGTACAGTATTTGGCGTTGAGGAAGTTGTTAAAATTCTTCCAACTTTTCTTATGAAAGTTCACAAATTGCCAATAATGGTTTAGCTAGAGAAGGACGAACTTCCATTATTATATGATTGATCGATCAATCATCAGAATTATGTTTTGCGTTTTACTTTCTGTTGAATTACATGAGAAATTATAATAATTGACAATCAATACGTCTTACAATTTTATCTTCAAATACGACCCACTCTGTCGTGCGTGTTTTAAGGTAAGTATGAATGAAGGGCGAGTGTGATGATTGTGATGAATCATATGAGGTTGCAGGTTTAGCTTGGTTTTTGACACATATCAGCGGATTCATCTATCAGAGACATTAATTAATAGCCGAATGAAAAAGGTAGCTGGGTCTAGTTTCGACTGAAGGCTAAACAAATTATTTTTCTATATAATTGTCTATTCAATAAACGGTGACCCGGAATTTTTCTAGTTAAAAGTTTATCTTCATCAGCCTAAAATAGGCCTACATTTACTATAGTATAATTTATTAGATAAATTAGTATTGAGCTTCAAGTTGTAACAATGGAAATAAATTCAACTATAATACTGAAGGCATATACAAATAAACTGTAAAGTGTAGAATACTGTCATTTCTATTTTTAGAGTTTAATATAAACCATTAGTGAACTCCGTCTTAACGACATTTTCAAATCAGAATCAGATCAGCCCTAATGTAAAAGAGGATTGTTTTGGAAAGGGGTTTTTTTATCACCTTACAAGAGTGAACGCACATTGTATTTTCGTGAGCGCCGCGTTTGCCGCCGCGACGCGATGCAGCGATAGCCGACACTGCAGCAGTGGTCAGCAGCGAGGTGTGGAGGTTAACCTCAACGTTGCTGCGGACGCAATAAAACTACAGCTTACATTGTAGAACAACCGTCGTGTGGTCGGTTTATGGTCTTTAACCCGCTAGTCACAGAGTCATTCAACCTACACTCTAAAAAATTTTTGAGTGAAATTGACTCAAAATCAACTCAAACTCCGGGTCCGAGGAGGACCGAACAATGTCTGAGTTAAATTTACTCAAACTGATTTGAGTTAAATTAAACTCGGAATAATGAGTTGACTTTCAACTCAATTTCTGAGTTTAATTTTTAACTCAAACATATTGAGTCAAAATTTGACTATGTTTTCTGAGTAGATTTCACTCAATCTTAAAAATACCAAAGCATCAAAAATGTCTTGGCTGCAGGCAGTATTTGAACTCGCGACCTTTAGACTATGTAGCCGTGCCCTTACCAACTACGCCACGCCGCTCCATGCTGGAAAAGGATTTGTTACACTACTTAGCCAGTTGATATTCAAGTTCGCTTGCGTAAATTCATTTCCCGTGAAGGCCTATATTTTTATGTTGTCGCAAATACGTTATGCCTTAACTAGGGTTTCCTTACATAAGAATAAGAAATATTTCATGTCATAAACAAAACATGTTTGTATCATGAGGAAATATTTAACAAATTACATTGATTACATTACAATCAAATAAAAACTTATATCTAACAAAGTTACTAAACCATTAGGCCTACTGTATTTGGTTGTTTCAAACTAAAGGAAACATCACAACCAACAAAACCTAAAAATATACGACATGTGGTGAAATTTTCGTGAAGATAATTTAAAGCCTAGCCTTACGGCGTTTTTTTTGTGTTAGTATTTTTACATTTTTTTGTCGGCTCTAAAAAGGTTAACAAACAATATTTTCCAAAAAATATAAATCAATATTTTAAAAATATTGTTCCTATATTTTGACAACAATATTGTCCAAAAAAAATAAATCAATATTTAAACAATATTGTTTTAATATTTTGACAATAATGTTTTACAACATTGTCTCAACATTAATCAATATTGAAACCATATTTTTTCAATGTTTTCTGATTATTTTCTTAACAATGTTTTCGGCAATATAAACACTATTGTTTTAATATTTTTGAAATATTGTTTTGCTACTTAGGTTATTGCTATAAATAATACAGTACCAGGGGGACCGAGCTTAAGCTCGGTAAAATTATTACTTTCGTTCTCACACAAAGCTCGTTCGCTCTGCTCACTCGCCCTTTTCCGTTTTAAAGACGAGCTCGTTCGCTACGCTCACTCGCCAGGCCAACGGTTGCTGCACTTTGGTATAACTACAGAAAAAAGATGTAACACATTGGTTTAAATATCTACAGTTATCAGCTGATTTTTGTTCAATTAATAAAATCTCCATAAGGATAACATGGGATCTTTGAAGGGCTCTAGCGCGAAAACCGGATTTTTCCCAGCTATGGGACCAGCTCCAATCGATTTCTGGTGGCCAAAACCCCCATATTCCAAAATTTGAAGGAAATCGTCGGAGCCGTTTTTGAGATAATTGTGCAAGCAAGCAAGCAAGCAAACAAGCAAACATTGCTCGTATAAGAGTATAGGATACATGAATCACGGTTAAACCGCCTTTTTGGGTAACGTTTGCTCCACGTCGCGTCGTTGACTCAACGTTTGAGTGAAATCGAGTCGCTGATAAAACTGACTCACTCAAATACGGGGTCAGAGTAACTCAACGACTCGCTTTCCTGGTTTCTGCTCAAAATTTTGAGTAAGTTTGACTCAAATTTAATTGTGTTATATTGACTCATCACTAGTTGAATTGAACCGGTGTGTTTTCACTCAGAAACTTGAGCCAGATTAATTCAATAATCGTCGACTCAACCTATTTGAGTTAAAACGATCAAGTGATTTTTTACAGTGTATGTTGTGCCCATGCTCCTTAGTTCTTCCAACTTGTGTCTATTACATCGAAAAACATTGTAGTGGTCCTGCCAGGGTTTACAGAATTACAATTTTTATTACAAACTAAAACTGAGTTTTTTATAGCAATATGTTTTACCATTGGATAATAAAATCAGCCACTCAAAAAGCTAGTCTATATAATGGCGGATAACGTTTCCATTGCGTTCATATGTGCATGGAAAATGCAATTGTGGAGTAAAAAAAGTCATAGTTAACATTTTTTATCAAGACATTAAATATGTGTGAAAATAGTCGTCCCGTTTACTATTAAATTCGTAAATTTTAAAGCGCCACAAATGTAGACTCGCTATAGTCCGAGTACCCGGTGTTATATAAGATTATGGATTACTGGGGCGATATAAAAATGCCAAATGACATCCACGAGAAAGGGTAAAATGAGTTACAAATAACAAAACACTAATAGAAAATTTGGCATAGATTTTTGTTGAATAAAATAAAGCACAATTTAAATCTTGAATGTATAAAAAGATTTTGAACAAATTGAAAAATCAAATCGAGAAATTGTCGGATTATAAAACGAGTCGGATGATATAAGGAGGCCAACCATATGCATTAAAGCAAGTGTCTAGTTTACTTATAGCGCATGATTTTTTTCTGCCATCTCGAACATCAGAATAATGAAATACCGACCGGAATGCATACAGCTTCGTGTAATGAATCCAAATCCATTCAGCTATCACAGTGGGTCGGAGGATCGCGGCTACCGTGTGCACGCGAGGCCCGTGACAGGCCCCCGGTGTTACCGACCATCTCCCCGCGCCCATCTACAGCGGCCGGCGCCTTCATTCCGGGGCTCGGCTATACCCGCAGTACACGCGCGTACCCGGATTGCGTTCAGGGCCTTGTGATGTTGAATCTCGGCTGTTGTTTCGTCTTGTGGGCTTTCTAATGGTTCGTTTCTGCTGAAATTAGGATTCTGAGCTGTAAGTTGATTTGAGGTTGATGCAGTTTCATCTCGTAATGTAATAGAAGATAGATTTCAGTTTAAGTTTGTGGTTTTAAATTGAAATCAATAAAAGACACTTGCTTCCTGATTCATTTTCCATATTTTTGGCTGCAGTATACTATTACGCCCCTTTCACACATCACGGTTTTGCCCGTACGATTAAAACTCGCACGGCGGACATTTCAATAGAATCTTATGAGACCTTTCACACAGGCACGGTGACGGTTTTTAACCGGATGCCAATTACTTGTATGGTGTGACGGACGGTTTTTTATCGTGCGGTTTTTTCCCCGCACGGCTAAAACCGTGATGTGTGAAAGGAGCGTTACTGTACGAGGCTAGTTTATACTGCTTATAACACTCTTTGTCAAAGAAAGAAAATTCTTCATCCTTTTCAAACAAATTACTAGCCAAGCAAACTGGGAATACCAGTATTTGCATAATAAAGCTCTAGAACATGTGAAAGTCTATTTAAAGAAAAGCTGTATTGAAGGAATCTTAATTTAAGTTTTTATCAGTAATCTTGCATAAGCATCTATTTTATACTAGAGATCGCCCACTGGTCGAAATTCGACCAAAAACTCAGTTCATCATTAAATGTAACCTAAAATGTTTATAACTGTAACATCTGTGCTTCTTGATTTGCTAGCCTTTGTTATCAGCTGTCTAATGAATCAAACAATTATCCTTCTCCCATAAGATTAACATTGGAATTTTCAAAGCCTGTGGGGCGTAGCCCTGGAGTCCGATGTGAATTATAATGTGATTCTGCTCATCTACAGGACGATACCTTTCTAACGGTATGCGCGGATTTCTTCTACGATGCGCACAAGCTGAGAAAAAAGGAGGAAATGAAACACGCTTGCCTATTAATATATAGATAATTAGAAAATAATTTGGGATTTCTTACTCCCAGACTTCTTAGTTTTCCTTTAGATCAAAGACGATAATTTGATCTGAGGTTCATTCATAATTAGCCTAATACAAAAGCCTTTGATGCACACTTTTGTAACTGCTAGCTACCGAGATGATAATTAATTGTGATGTAACTGATATTAAAACAAATTTTAATTATTGAACGTTAGAAGAACTTTACAGTAGTAAATTGTACATGTATTAGTACACAATATATTTTATGCTTGGATTCTATTATTTAGAATATCACATAGGATTCCAAAATTTCATTAATGTAAACACATCAGCTTTGCACTTTTGACATATTATGTATGAGATAAAGCTACAACTTTGTCTTTTGTGTAAAGAAATTAATGGTGTGGTGTGTAAAAGAGATCCATATCAGTTGATTATATTCCAAGTATTGTTGTCTTTGAACTGTTCCAAGAATGATTGTCATTTTAAGTGCACAGAGTTCTATTATGATGAAAGAAAGAAATGAAAGAATTGTTGTATGAAAATGACGTTTAATTTTAATTAAAGGTTTTACTATGGTTAAAAATCTGAGTTTAAAAAATCTTAATTAGTTGAGTGTTTTGGTTTGTACAAAAATTTTGTTATAAATTTGTACATTTAATTTTTGATAAACTACTTGAGTGAACATAAAAAATTTCCATGATTTCACTAAGTTTTTGGTTGTTTTTGCTTCTTGCTGAGCTTCAATGTAGCGGACTCAATTGTTCTACACATACTATCTCATCTACCACTTCTGGGTCATCAACGTCAGCCCTAGGTTGTGTCTTCAGAACTACAAAATCAAACTTTTATCGTTTGAAATTACATTCTTGATTTAATTGTTCCATACATTTCATTATATGGATATAAACCATCACTACAATATTACTGTGTATTTATTTTCATTGGCCACCTATTTACTTAATGTGGCTGTAAACCTCCAAGAGGTATCTTGGTTGTGGAATCGCAAATTTTATATTACTACATAAGTTTCTCTAGAGGGAGAACTCTTGAACGTATCTTTTTGGCGACACTATTCGTTTTTATTCCCCCTCCCCTTGTGTTATCCTTGGATAATGGAAAGAATATAAACCCCAGCCAAAATGTGTAAAACTCTTTAACTAGTACAAAGAAAGCTCTGACAAACCATTTTCAAACTTTTTTTAGTTAATTTGTTAAATGATCCATATGATCCATTTTCTTTATCAAAATTCATCACCACATTAGGACTACAATAAAAACCAATGACCAAGGAATTCCTGATAAATGAAGCGCTGTACTCCATATCAGGATTTTCTTGAGGACACCAAATAATGTGTTTTACTGCTGAACCTTTGTTCACATGTATATTTTTAACATGCCTGTATATATTATTGATTTGATCTGTTTTGTATAAACTGTGTTTCATTACATTGATTTATGTGAATATTATTTAATAAAGTATATTTTGACTTTAGTTGATAAAATCATTTGATTATACTAACAACCCTCGATCCCAATTAGTTTCTATAGTTGACTCTCTACTGTATGTTGGCTGTAAAATATTTATTATCGGTCGTAACTAGCTGTACACTACATAAGTGTGTGATGTGTTGCAGAACGGAGCCAAAGACGTTTGCGTTCGACCACTGCTTCAACTCGGTGGAGCCGGGCACGCCGCAGTTCGCCAGCCAGGAGACGGTGTTCGACTGTCTGGGCCGCGACATTCTGGACAATGCCTTCCAGGGGTACAACGCCTGCATATTCGCATATGGCCAGACAGGTAACACTCCAATATCTAACACTTATACTTAGATACATTACATGATACTTAGATACTTAAGATATTTTATTAAAGGTACCAATGCAATAGAGTGCGTATCAAATAAAGTTTGGCTTTTTCATTGACAAGTCCAGCGGATTATTTTGCCAGGATCATCAATTAGTAGTGCACTGAACAAAGGCCCTACTCTGGCCCTAGGGTCCGGTTTCAAGGTTTTAAAAAACCACCAACTTGTTGTCTCAGAATCAGTTCATCATCATACCTTTGAAAATCTAGGTATTGTCTAAATGTGAATTACTACTGTACACCCATCACTTTGTCCTTTATACAAAAAATACTTTAATAAATAATGATCCGCCAGAATTAAGAAATATTATGGTTTAAACTTTCTATTGATGGGCTTCTAAATAATTATTTCATTATATTTCATGCCAGAGTTTATTTTGAAACTGAAAGTGTTGTTATGACACATTGATATTTATTGCTGGTACCATCGCATAGATAGATTTTGATTATACTCATTCTCAATGAATTTGTATGAATAAAATAAAGTCAAAGAGAATTCCACTTAATTATTTATCGTCAAAAACATTAACTATTGTTCAAATAAAGAATTTTGGTTTCATAAGAGAGAAAATTCTTTTCTGTGTGATTTCCTTGACTGTTGAAGTTTGAGGAATGTTGTAAAGTGTTACGGCTCAGAGGTATTTACAGTCAAGTTCTTACAAAGCAGGTGTCTGTGTTCACATTCCTCCACTACGCTCAAGGCATTGTCTCACCTCACTTGGATGTCAGTTTTACAGTAGGTGTCTGCATTTTTATTAAAACATTCTAAAAAAAAAAAAAAAAAAACCTAAAAGAATCGATTCTCAATTGAGGTACTTAGTCCAAATATAAAACTGCAATCAAAATCTTTTTTATTATTGAAAAATTGTATTATTGTAAGATTATATAAAACTTTAAATTTTTATGTTATTACCTACAAAGTTTAGAACTCTAAAAAAATTATTACAGTATTTGGAAAAATTGAAGAAAGTTAATTTAATGCGTATTAGGTTATATATTTAGGGATTATCATCATGCCAGTTACTTAGTCTTACTCTCTTACCCTTACTCCTGTGGCCACTGGAAACCTAGGTGGTTTTTGGCCTCGCTAACCATGTGCCTCCAAGCTGTTCTATCCTCTGCTAGCTCCAAGTCTGCTCCCATTCTTCTCAGGTCCTTCATCACCTTATCAACCTATCACATCCTTGGCCTACCTAATGGTCTCCTTCTCTCTGGTGTACCTCTGAGCACTACCATCTCTCTCTCTCATTTCTAGGGTTTATATGGCCCAGCCATCTCCTACTCTTAACTATACCCACAATATCTGGTTCACCATGTAATTCTTTTAACTCTCTATTTTTCCTTTTCCTCCTTGCATTTCCTTCTTTTACCGGACCAAAATTCTTCTCAAAATTTTGTTTTCATACCAGTTGCAAAACAAAAATAATCTTGTAAAGATTTTAAAACCGTGATCTATAAATTACAAACATTTTAATTAATAACCTCTTATGCCTTAAAATTTTGCACTGGTTTTATATTTTTATATTGTAGCAATTGAAAACATCACCCCACTTTGTATCCTCCAATTTAGATATGAGGTAGAAACGTACTGGTCGGTTTGAACGTAAACTAATCATGATGGAGGGTGGTGCTCTCTGGGGGTCTGATAACGAACCACCCTCTCTCCATCATATTTATCAGGGACCACCAACAAAACATCAGCGCCCTCGTAAACTTCTATTCATCGATAACAGAGTTTAATTACCTGTTAAAAGATCAGTGTAGTTTTTCTTCCACACTTTTTGTTAAACTATTTTGATTAGGCCTTTAGGTTAAGAGTATCCCAGTGAGGTCCTGCCAGTTCTAAATGGCTCTCCTAAACAATCATGGTTAAAAACATCGATTGGTAACATTTTAAATCCGCATTAATTGCATGTTAGTTATTTGACAACTAACATGCCTGTCGTTGAAAGGCCAAATTGTTAACTTGATATATGCAACTTTCATTGCTCTCATATGATTTGTATTACAATAAATATTTTATAAAAAAATATAAGATTTTATAAACCCTTAAACATTTACAAATTATTTACTAAAGGTAATAACCATCACATTGCTTAACACCATTTAACATTTTTCACTATGACATTTTTAAAATTTGCTTTGAAGTTATTGTGTTTAATTAGATAAACTCTAAGTCAATAGAAATAACACATTCTGTTTATTTTCCCCGTTATCTTAAATAATAGGGTTAGTAACTCTCGTAAAGCCTGTACGTGTAAGTCCGTGGTAGCGGGGAGGGGCGTAATGGAGCGAGGGACAGTGCCCTAATGTAATGGAGAGTGATTAAATAGCGGGGGAGTCTGTCCCTTGGACGGGCACAATAACTGTGGAGAGTGTGGAGTCTATTGTTGCCACAGTCTCAGAGTCCACCATACGTTCCACACGTTTATCAGGTATTGCTCTTGCCTAGTCTTGTGGACATTTCCACAATACATTTGAACATGTAATCAAAACTAATAGTTTTCAGTATTCTGTGTGTTGTAATAATTTAGTCATCCTAGAAATGTTGTGATAATTTAGTCACTATACAAACATTGTTAAAATAATACCTTTTACATTTTAATCAATTCAAATTTAAAAGATGCCATTTTTAACTTAAAGTTTACAAAGAGGAATAACGGGGTTTAAGTTTTCTTTAGGTTCTGGATTTAAGGTGTCTTTTTTCATTTGAACTAACACTTTCAAGACTTTCTTTAACCATAAACTTTAAAGCATTATTTGTGTTTTAAAATAAATTGTAGCATGTGAAATTATAGAAGATAGATTATAGAAGACATCCTAAATATGATAGAATTGTTTAAAATATAGCAATTCAGTTGAGACTTTAGTCTTTTTTCAGGTATTTCCCAATTGGCCAGATTTCCCAATAGCCTTGGTAGGCCTGGGACTAGGTGTGCACCTCCCTCCTTCCCCCCCCCCCCCTTCCAAAAAAAGCATATATTTTGTATGAAAGTTAAAAAAAAAGTTTTGGAAAATTAATAGTTTTACGATTAGTTATGCCACACCACCAAATGATAGCTAAATAAAACTGATATCATACAATGGCCACAGTATAAAGAAGCAATCATAAAATGGTAAATCCTTACCCCTTTGTCGGTGCCACTGTGCTGGCGTTTGCGAGGAGCCTAGGGGCGGAGATGAGTCAGGATGCATGCGCTTGTCTTGTTGCAATCTGTAATGTTAGTATCCGCTCCAGCAAAGGAAAAGTTTGGAGCACTCAAATTTTTTATTTTGTGGTTTTTTGTGTTTGTTTACGCCAGTGGCATTTCTTAATGTTTTGACGGGGAACGGTCCAAACCCCAGCCTTGTTACTATCTAACATCGACCATTTGTTAGAAAGCATTATTAATCAATAGCCCAATGATAAATGGCAACTGGGTCCGGAATGGCACCTTTAAAAAGCTACTGACTTTTCTCAGGATCGAACTGGCAACCTTGGGATTCAAAGGCGAGTACTATAACCACTCAGCTACCCAGCCAGTTTATTTATTCCCCAATAAAAAGGTAGTTATGAAAAAGATAAAAAAATGTTGTAGTTTTTTAGGAAATATTTATGGAACAACTACTCTTTAAAAAAGGGGGGGGGGGGGAAAGAAATATTAAATTAGGCCTAGGGGAGCCTGAATGTTAAATCCGATCCTGGCTAGGTTGTAATCGGAAATGGTTTAAATCCTTGTCTTGTTTTTTTTTATCTAATGTCAACCTGATGTTGGATAACTCTGTTAATTCCCAATGACAAATGGCAACCGGGAGAATCGACCCCGTTGGGGATCAAACTGACATCCTCAGGATTGTTAAGCGAGCGCTTTAACCTTTGGTTACCCAGGCTTGTTGGAACTGCAACATAACATTGTTGTTCAAATAACAATTGAAAAAATATGTATCTAATGATGTAATAAATTTTATAATTTACTGAAATTTTTATCATTAGTTGTATCTTATTTTGCGAACAACTATTTAAGTTAATGGGTTTTTACACTGGAGTTTGAGCACTGTAAACTCAAATACAGTTTACACAAAAAAGTTAACTCTTGTAGAACAAATTCCAAGTTAATGACATGCTGTGAACTGGCGGGCTATTAAAGATAGGGCCGTGTTCAAAGGACACAAAGCCTCTCGTGTTGAGGTTAGAGCTCGGTTTGGTTTGCCCAAAGGCTGGTCTTGGCCTCGTAATCTTGAGTAACTTTAGTCATCCACTCTGAGTTTACTTGGTGTGCAAAGGAGTAACAATGTAATAAAACTGAACCTCCTCCTCCTCGTCACAGCTGTCTTTGTTTTGTTGTCCTGTCTCCCGCAGACATTCACTATTGGTTTTTTCAACTTACCAGGTTTTGGATGGTCTTTTCCATGACAGTTATTAATCTGTTCTATTATGTGTTTAAAATGTAATTAATCTGTTCTATTATGTGTTTAAAATGTAATGCTAAACTTTCAATTCAAGTGTGGTATTAAAATTAAAATGATGTATTCATTAAAATTTACTTGTGTGAAATTCAAGAAATTCCCCTTATAAAAAATTAATAAATAAATATTATAGACTAACCGACTTTTCCATAGACATTTTAAAATTACATTTTCAGTTTTTCCATTAAATCTTTTATATAGTATTAGTGGAGTTTCATAATCCAGTTTATCCTCACACGAGAAGATAATTAATTACTTTTATGATAATTTAAAAATAATACTAAAACATAAATCATTTGTTTTACATTAGAAACAAAAAACAACTTGTAAAAATATTAACTATATGATACTGAACTTCTGTCGGGTATCAAAATTCTTGTTTTTGTCATTCCCTTTTATTTTGTGGGCATCACAGACACGCAGGCATGCATGCAGCATTATCCGAGAGAGGCACAAAGAGGCTCTTGAAGATGAGTGACTCCACTCTGACAAAGATATCTGTAGCAAAAAATGTTTTGTTCTCTTCCTTTTCCTTCTGAAATAAAAAAGTTGCCAATAGAAGTATTACTACAACTGCTGTACATACTTGATAAAAGTGTGTTGATAGAATATAAATATTAGATTAAAAAAATATATCAGTGAAAATTACTGTGGAAAAACAGAAATGCACAAAATAATATTAAATATTTTTGTATTTAAAAAGAACAAGATGATGGAACAGCTAATATGCAAGACAAACTGGAACCTAAAGCTGACCAATTAAACATAAATAAATAATGACAGGTGACACGAATCAGCTGGACTAGTACACAAAAAATTAGCCAATGCAATTTTTATCACCACTAAAATGATTAAATTCGTTTGCAGAATTGCTTAAACGATGATTTAAATTAATTCTGTGATTAATATATTAGGAACAAAAATTGTGTAAATGGTCAACCTTTTGAATAGAATAAAAAAAATTTAAATATTAAAAGTTCTAACTGAGGAGCAATTATGTATCTTGCGCTTGATGTAGATTGTAATGGACAGATCCTCAAGCAAGTTGAAATCCTATTTAAAAATCTCTAATTCAACTTTATAATTATCTTCTGTATACATCATTTCATTTATCACTCTTATATCTTTATCTTTATAACTACAGCTATGCTCTGCATATTTGTCTGCAATTTTGTAATAGTTACAATTTTCTTTCTTGCATATATTAATTTTATATTTGCATGAAATTTGATATTTTTTCTGTATACTACTGTGGTATTTTTCACTGAGTATTCTGAATGTATACTACAGTAGTATAAAAAATAAATAAATAAATAAATAAACTTCTTATCTGAGATTTATTTGGATTTTACAGAACATTCGTAATTTTTTTAGTCTAACAAGTCTGTGTCAGGAGAATTTCAGTATAAGAGGAGTTTACTTTATTGTCGGTGTTCCCCAGGGTCCGGCAAGTCGTTCACCATGATGGGCAGTCAGGAGCAGAAGGGTGTGATCCCGAGGCTGTGCGACTCGCTGTTCGACATCATCGCGCGGCAGCAGAGCCCGGAGCTGACGTACAAGGTGGAGGTCAGCTACATGGAGATATACAATGAGAAGGTGGGTACTAGAGGGACTGGAGTGGGGGGGAGAGACTTGATCTAGCCTACTATCAGTAATATAATGAGGATACTGTTAAAGTATATGATACTTGGAAAATGCTTTGTTGAATGTCAAACATCTGCTTGTACCTCTGTTATACATTTTAGACGTAGACAGTTCTTTTATTATTTATATTAAAACCTCTCATATCTAACCCTCCCACAACCGACTCCTCTAGATATATGATCTTGTCCGACCATCTGTTATTCACTAGAAAACCATTGTCAAGTAGTGGTGATATACATTATGCTTTGTTTTTGTTTCACAAACTGTCAGTCGAGCTGTTTACGTATTTTTTTAACGTCAATATTGTTTGTGTTTTTCCCTATTTTTTATTATTACACTCCTCCTGATACCCGACTTTATGGCCATTTCTTCCATGAGCCGGTCCCATTGTGATCAGATATTAGAGGTTCTGGTGTAGTAAAAAAATTCAATGTCCTAAAGTCAGTTCTGGGAATTAGTAGGAAATGAGACTAAGGTTGTATAAGCCTAATAGGCTCTAAGGACTTTCAAAGCTTTTACATCACTACATCTTTAAAAAAATTCATGATTAAAATTTTAGCTTATATTGCATCACAGATATGCATATTTTATTCTTTTATTATTTTACTTTATTTTATCTATAGGTCTAGTTTATAGTTTTGGACACCATTCAATGTATTCCATGAAATACTACTGAATAAAGAATATTTTGAATTGAATTGAATTGAAAAGATTTTTTGACTTGAGATTTTTAGCATATTGTGAACAAATTTTACTGTACAATGTTTGCGGCCAGCAAAAAAAGTCATTTGGCAAAAATTTTAGATTGTTGTTTGGTAACATTTTCTTCATGAAATGCTTATTTTTTGTAGCAGTCTCACTATTCCGATGGTCTGCCTGTTCTGAACACAGTTTATCTGAAAGAAACTTGTATTTACTCTTCACTTTACGGAATAAATTCCTGTTGTCAATATTTTATGAAATTTACAGTCATTAAATATGATTTTATCATAACTACAGCTGCTTTTCTACAGTTTTACTATTGTTGATGAGCTTTATTACAATGTTTAGTCTGTATTATTTGCTTGCATCGGTTCAATCATTGAGTGCATGGATCAAACAGCAGGAGTATACAATGCTTGCATTTTGGCATTATTTATTAACTCTGCCTCCAGTGTTCCGAAATCTTTCTAAACCAAACAGAGTTTACTCCCAATTAGTTTAGGGTCACAGGATTAGCTTTCATTAAAATGTTTTAATCTATTAATTATTGTGATTATGATTGCCTATTATTATGATTGTGATTGCCTCCTTTGTGACATACAACATTTTGAGCTTTATCACTTGTCTCACCTATTTAAACCATAATAATGTTGTAGAAAAAGTTGTTTAAAATTTCATTCAATCTACTTACTATAAATCGCTTTTCTTCTAAACAAAAAAATCAGCACCAATTAAATTGAAGGGTGTAATTTATTACGTAATTAAACGTTCAGTTTTAAAAATCCATTGAAGTATCTCAGGAAGAACTTTAATATTTTTACGAGTCCATAAATTTAATTTAAAATGTTAGAAGTTGAAATATTTTGTAGTGACCTATTTTAAAAGATGGTTTTCAGTTGAGGCATTCAACCCAGTTCTATTCAGCCCGAGGGTAAGCTTTGACAGCTGACTCAGAAACTGGAGTGTCTCAGCAGTTTTAAACAAGTCCTCCAGACTCTTGGCTTACTCTTAACTGTTTATAAAATAAAGTCATTTAGATTGTGAACATTTACAATTGAATAAAAGAGTGGTACTTCAAAAATAAATGCTCATTGTGAAGTTGAAGAAACTTTAATTTCAAAACTGTTTTGCCATTAATCAAAATATCTCACTACCATACTTTATATTTGTGGATGGTTTTCTGAATGGTGAATTTAAATAGTGAAATTTGGTTTAGAAAATGTTACTATTACAGTGATAATTTTTAAGCAGTTACGGAAGAAAATTTTTATGGGATATCAATTCTATAAATGTATTTATATATAAAATAATAATAATAATAAAATGCTGTAGGTTATTATAACAGATGTAATACCTAAGAAATTATAATTTAGTTTGGTTTCCTGGCTTATGTTAGGAATGACTTTATTCCAACTAGTGTTATTCTACTACCTAATAATAATTTGGTTATAAATTGTCTCTTCACTTTAAGCGTAATGTATACTCAGAATCCATGATTTTACCTTTGTATTAGGCAATCGGAAAATTTTAGAGGAAATTGCAGAAATGGTTGTAGGATTGGAGAGTTTTAGTTGTCAGACCTGTTCTTGCATGAAGCTCAGTTGGTCTTAAGTAATGTAATCTCTTGGCCATGTCAGCTCTGCCGTGCCTCATTACAGAGTTAATCCCTCTCAGAATTTAAAATAGAGCGTTGCGCTCATGTCATTGTTTTTTTCTTTTAAAACTAACAAAATAACAATGTCGTTCAAAGACATTTATTTTCTTGTAGTTTAAAAAGTTCAACAAAAATAGTTTTTTTTTTTTAATTTTATTATTTAATCAGAAAATTTTGTTTTATTTCATTCAGAAAAATTGTGATACAGAGATTACCAGTGTGTGAAGGCTTCCTGAACATGGAAATATGGTGATATGTTATTAACGGGGGCTTGTAATATTTTTAGGTGCACGACTTGTTAGACCCGAACGCCAACAAACAGAGCCTGAAGGTGAGGGAACACAAGGTGCTGGGGCCGTACGTCGACGGCCTGTCCCAGCTGGCCGTCACCTCCTTTCAGGTGAGGCCCTAAACCTGATGGATACTGATGGGTACAACGAATTTCTTCTTTTACATCATGTAATTTGAGGAAAACTTTTTTGTTTAAAGATTCATGAACAAATTAAACTTTTTGTAGCCTAACTATTTTTATTTAAAACCCAGCAATAGAGATATCTACACTTTATGTATAAAAAAAATTAAAAAAATACCAGAGTAAACTATTTGGCAAAACTAGAATCCTGAAGTTGCCAAGTTAAACTATTCTTTTTCATTAATTCAACCTCCTTCCTTTCTTCTAAACTGTTATCACTTTGTAAACTTTTAGAGTCTACAAATAACTATAAAGAGGAATGGTAGCGGCTCAGTCTTAGAACTCTGTCCTCACAAACCTGACCTCTGGTCGCTGGTTAGATCCCAACTGACAAAATTTCTCGCTTACACAAACATTAGCGGTCACCTCTGGCTAACTATGTGACTTAATGCCATGATGGTACGTTGCTGTATTTATATCTCCACATCAGCTGTGTACAAATAAAGAAAATTGTGATTGAAATTTGTTCCAAACAAAATTAAGAATTTAATATAATTTTTTCTTTATGCTCTGTATCAGCACACACAGAAAAAAATCGTGAGGTATGAGGTTTTCGATTATTTCAAAATTGTTAATGAATATTAGAATTTCACTTACTTTGCAATGAAAAATTGTTCACTCCAGTTTGAGGTTATTGTTATGTAAACAAAATTCAAATGCTTTTAACAAGATACAGAGATTGATTAATTTTTATGATTTAAAAGTTTTTTATTTAGACAATTACAGTTTCCAAGGTGAGCTGGTTGGTCCTCGCCCTGCCCCTGGATAGCTGTATTCACATTGGATACAGTGAACTGAACACCAGCAGTAGCTGCTCTCTTGAGTTCAGCCCTCTCAGAAACATGGCAAACCACAATTCCAACAGCTCTTCTAAGAGCTCAAGACAAGATTATAAGAAAAGTAATCGCAAACACCCTGATCGATTTAAAGTACTGTTATGGAATAGTCATGACAACCTTAAGAAATTAAGAGCTGAACTAGACATTAACAAAAATCTAATAATAAGAGAGAGAGGCACGAGCAGATACAAAAGAAAAGAAATTTGGTGCCCAAATAGAGAAACGGCTGTGGAAGTTTTTAACACTTTGAAACCCAAAGCAAAAGAAATGCTGAAATTTCACGTATCACTAGGAAGAGATGTCACAAAACAAAAGTATAAAAAAGCCAGGGAAGACGTGAACAAAACTGTGATGAAGATAGAAAAACTCAACGTCATGCATTGGAACGCTAGGTCCCTTAAAAACAAGTTTGAAGACCTCAAACAAGAAATTAATCAAACAAAATCCAAGATCATATGTATACAGGAATCATTTTTACCTCAAGACGAAAAATTGTACCCAAAACTCCAAAACTATACTTTACTGAACCACTCACGGCAAAATAGAAGAGGAGGAGGTGTAGCACTTCTGCTGCACAACTCACTGCCAGTAAGCAATACAACGAAATTAACAACCACCAATATAGAAGCTATAGCCACAGAAATACAAATAAAAGAATCTTTCAAAGTGACTATTGTCAATGTGTACATACCAAACCAAGGAGTAACTCTACAAGAACTTGATACTATAAAACCAAAGATCAATAACTATATCATAGTAGGAGACTTTAACGCTAGACATCCCAGCTGGGATAAAGAAACCAATCAAAACGGCCCCGTAGTCTACCAATGGATACAAAATGAGAATATGATTTTGTGCAACGAAGAAAACCAACCAACTTATCAATCCCCTAGCTCTGGCTCGCTGAGCACCTTGGACCTTTCCATTGTGTCAGCAAACTTGACATTACACATATCAGATTGGAAAGTGAGACCCGATCTGGGAAGTGATCATCTACCAGTTAACTTTAAGCTAACTTTCTCTGAACATATCACTGAAAAGAACCCTCCTCCACAAACTAAGTATAAGATCAGTGAAGCTGATTGGGATACTTTTAGAGACAAAGTAGACGAACATCTTTCCACCCAAAGTTGCAAGGAATTGTTAGACATAGAAGAAGCCATCAGAGTAGCAGCTAAAACTAGCATACCTGAGATTAGAAATAGGAAGACCCGTCCAATGAACATCTGGTGGACTCCTGCCCTGACAGAACTTCGGAAGAACAGGCAGAGAGCAAGAAGAAAATGGATGAAACGAAGAAATTCGGCAAGCAGAGCGGAATACAATCGCACCAATGCTGTTTTCAGAAGAGAAGTATTGAGAGCAAAGCGAACCAACTGGCAAGAGTTTGTATCATCAATCAGCTCAAACACCCCAGCATCTACTGCATGGAAGAGATTCAAAAGTATTGAAGGGAAGAACACAAATACAATCAACCACATCAAAACAAAAGATAACGTGATTTTAACGAAAGAGAGAGATATAGCCAACCTACTCAATACTCAATATGCCAATAAGTCAGCAAAAGCAATCACTTTCCCAAAAAAACTCACCCGAGAAGAGCAATATTTATCTTGCAATCTAGACCTCCTTACACTGCATACTGATATAGCCGACATCCCTTTCAAAATGGAAGAACTCTTACAATGTTTAGCAGACATCCAAAACAGTGCACCAGGAGATGACAGCATACATAATGCCATGTTGAAAAACCTATCACAGCAATCTCTCAATGAAATACTAACCCTATTCAACACTATTTGGCACACAGGTAACATCCCACAAGAATGGAAGAAAGCCACCATCATACCGATTTTGAAACCAACTAAAGAGCCAGATCTACCTGAATCATATAGACCGATCTCCTTAACATCTTGCCTTGGTAAATTAATGGAAAGGCTAGTTAACAAAAGACTAGTGTGGAGACTTGAAAATGATGAAAAGTTACATCCAAAACAATTTGGATATAGACCAAGAAGAGTAACTATAGATGCTCTCCTACACTTCACAGAATCAATCTACAGATCTTTTTCAGCAAACTCAACAACAGTGGCAGTAATGGTAGACCTGGAAGCCGCCTTTGACAAGATACCCCATTCCACAATAATGCTGCACTGCCTTCTCATTGGAATCAGAGGTAAAATGCTAAAATATCTTCAAAACTTTCTCAAGTTTCGGAAAATTAAGACCAAAGTGAATGACACCTTCTCGGACGAACTTCCAATTTACAGTGGAGTACCACAAGGATCCGTTCTGAGTGCAACCCTGTTCAACATTGCTCTAAGTGACATGCTACAGACTTTACCTGACTCAGTAGACGGCTGCATCTACGCTGATGACATAACGATCTGGAGCTCCCACAAAGACCCCATACAAGCTACGCAACGAGTACAAATAGCTCTGAATACCCTCACTACATGGACTGAAAAGTGGAGTATGTCAATATCTTCAATCAAAACAGAATCCACCTTTTTTACGAGAAAATACTCTCTGAAGAACTTTACTCCAAAACTAAAATGCAAAGATAAACCAGTTTCCCACAATCCAAACCCAACATTACTCGGAATCACACTAGATCCCAAATTATTATGGAACAACCACATTCAGCAGTTATCAATCCAGTGCACAAAAAGGCTTAATCTACTCAAAGCTGTTGCTAGCAGGACATGGGGTGCGGATACTCTTGTACTGAGACAGTTCTTCTTATCATTTATTCGATCTAAAATAATGTATGGAGCAGAGATATGGGGCTCTGCAGCAAAAACACATATAAACAAACTAAATACAATCCAAAACTCAGCCCTGAGGATTTGCCTAGGATGCCCAAAGACAACCCCTGTACGAGCTATGGAAATAGAGTTGAACATCGAACCTCTTGACATATGCATCCAGAAAGCAATTTGGCATAAGTTTCTTAGCATATCTGCTGATCCCTCATCAAATCCAGCTCTAAAACTAAACCCACAACAGACTTATCATAAATCCTCATTTGCTTTCCAAACAAAATTAATAGCAGAAAATACACCAAACATTCATCCAATGCCGTACCCAACAGTCAACAGAGTTCCACCTTGGCTTTTTCAACCTCCGAAAATCGAACTAGACCTTCCAGGATTTACATCAAAAGAAGACCCTGCAGAAGCACAGAGAGCCGCAGCCATAGAAATCATAAATACAAAATACAAGAACTATTACAAGATCTATACAGATGGGTCTCTAGATCCCAATGTACCAAAATCGGGGCCGGTTACTTTGTGGAACAATCAAACACATCTTTCTTTGTTCCAACAAATTCATGCTCAAGCACCGAGACTGAACTCCTTGCTATCAATGCAGCAGCTGCACACTGCATAAGTGTAGAGAATAAGAATATTTGTATCCTTAGTGATTCCAAAAGTGCACTACAACTTCTGAAACAATACAGACCTTCAAACTTCTACCATAGAACACAAGAAATAATCCATCTCCTGAATGCAGCTTCAGACAAAAATATTTGCTTCCAATGGATCCCAAGTCACTGCGGACTGCATGGTAATGAAGAAGCAGACAAAGTTGCCAAAACAGCCACCAACTTGCATCCTATACCACTTAAACAACCACCTCTCTCCAGTTGTATTGCTGCAGCTCACAAAACACTGAGACACAGATGGGTAGAAAGATGGAACAATGAGCCAACTGGTCGACACCTTTATAATATCCTCAAAGAACCAAACAACATCGAAGTATACAAAAACCTACCCAGATCAGTCGCATCATTTGCCTCAAGAGCCAGAACAGGACATGTAGTAACCCAATCCTATCTTTTCCGTTTCAACCTCACTGAGTCACCCCTGTGTCTCGTTTGTCAGTCAGAGGAAGAGACCCTAGAACACATCCTCCTACACTGTACCAGCAAGTTAGATGCAAGAGATGAGCTGAAAAGAACTCTCCTACCAAACTGCTCTCTCAAAAGAATCCTAACCGAGCCTAACTGTTGGAAACTAGCAAGCCATGTATATGAGAGACACCGTGCGGTCAGCATCACCTGAAGCTGGAAGCATGCACCAAGAAGTAAAGAAGTATATCTCCACATAGGCTTTTATTGGCCCATGGTGACAGGGAGGTTTTTTGAAAAACACTAAAAGAAAAACTATGCAATAGGACCATTAGTAAGTGATTTTACTTCAGTAGTAATATGAATACTTTTTTCTCAAAATCTGAATGTCCTAAATGTTAGTTAAGTGTTAATGACCTGAAGCAAAAGCACAGAAGTGAAACTCAACGCGAAATCGTCTAAAATGTTTGAAATTATGATTTAACTTGAGGAGTGTAAGTATAATCTAATTTGCAAACCTCATTGTAGAGGCTGCATCACAGAGGTTGTGATGGGATAAGCTGCAGGGAGATATAAATATTCATGTGGAGGTCGTCGGGTCATTTACATGCAGCTCTTGATTGGTCCTCTACAAACATATTTCACTCGTTACGCTACTTGAGGATCCACTTGTACATTTATCATTGTAATTCTAATTGGATAGGTACAGTTCCTTTTCATTGCTCTAATCATATTTTTCATACACTTTAATAATTAATTGTTAAGTTTATATTGTCTTGTCGATAGGTCTAGTATTTTGTGTTGCTGTTTTAATTTCTAGTAAATTTAAGTCATATTGAGTCCATTGTTTTTAATAATGTTATTTAACTCGCTCATTTAAATTTCACTACTTTAATAATTCACGTAAATGTCCAAAAATTATTGATCATGGTATTTTTCTTTTTTGTTGATGAAATATACGGTATTCTAATTTCACATATTTCTAGGTAACTTCAAACATGTAAACAAAAATGTAAAAGTTTTTATTATAACATTATTTTGGCCCATTGGCATCTACAACACTTTAATTCTCCATTTGATAATTATGTAATAAATTAATGTATAGTTGTACTGTTAATTTTAAAGTTACTGGTTGGAAAAAAGTAAATATTTTGCTTGTTAATAAAATCTGCTTCCAAAGTTAAATGCAAAAATTTTCATCCAAAACGCTAAAGTTATTTTTAGTTTTGGATTATTCAGATATGAATTTAGGAGAATTTCATCGTCCTCATGGTGTGGTTGAAGCCATTTCCTAAATGTGATTGAAATGCGTAACTGGATGTGTTGGAATTGCTGCGGTGAGTGATGAGGGAATGACATCGTTTATCACGGCAGAGGCATCGACCTCGCAACACCACCGAAGAAACATTCGTGACTATCTATTGATCAATAACAAAGCGTTTAGTGTAAATTTGGCTCTTCGTCACATTCCTATTTACTAAGTAGATTAAATGTGTTTTCTTTCTTGTAATAGAGTTGGGTTTTCTCATATTTTAGTATAACAATTTTGGTAACCTGTTTATTGAAATGGAAAACAAATAAGTTAACAATAATCTTTTGAGTAGATTTCCTCATGATTGTTTCTGTGTATTGTAAACTAATGTCCAACATTAAATTGCCTGTATATACTAATTTATGTGCATTGTTCACTGTATAATTAATTTTGGCCTTTGGAACAATGCAGTAGGAATTGGTAGCTTGATTGATTTAGACAATTAAGCAAATAAGGAAATGTGCATAAAACTATTCTCAGCTGAATGTGAGGAAAAGTCCATTTGGATAAATTTTTTTATCCGTTTTTTACAGACCTACTTAAACAATATAAAAAGCGGCCTTTTGGCTTTTTTAATCGTCAATGCGCTTATATTTACAATAGAGTTACAATCATAATGTAATACAATATTTCAATTCATTATAAAACTAAAATATTTAAATTTCTTTATCATCATCTTCGGCATCCTCACTCCATTGACACCCTCTTCTCTCATGAATTTGTAGACACTTTAACCCCAATCCCTACCTTGGATTTCAAGTCTGCCATTTTTAAATACATAAACAATTTTTTACACTTTACATACACTTCACTTCAAAAACCAATACAATGCAACACCCCACTAAGAAAGTTGACGACTGTCTAATAAAGGCAGTGTTTAGAAATTTCCGTGGTTTGTTATAACAGTACCATTTGCTATTAGTCATCGTTTGAGGGCGCCAACCCCGCGATTCGGCAGCAGAATGTTCGCAGAAAGTCCTTTACCTAGCTTCCACACACCTCCCGCCTACACTGCCGCACCAGGCCCAAGTGCCAGCTCAGCTGTTACTATCTGTATAAGCAATTTTTTCTAAAATATTTGTTCATTTTTGTATCAAAATTGAAAAAAAAACCTTAAGCCTCTCTCCTTGTGCATTGCTTCACAATTTTTAAGTCTTATTTGAAGCACATTAATTGGAGTAACAGTATTTTCTTCAAAAGTATTAAAAAATGACTAAAAATCTTGTACTTCATTCCAAATATTGTTATTTTGCAGGACATAGACAACCTGATGACGGAGGGGAACAAGTCGAGGACGGTGGCGGCCACCAACATGAACAGCGAGTCGTCGCGGTCACACGCCGTGTTCAGCGTCGTGCTGACACAGACGTTGCTTGACCCCGCCAGCGGAGTGGAGGGGGAGAAGGTCAGTCGGATCTCACTGGTCGACCTGGCCGGCAGCGAGCGGGCCGTCAAGACGGGGGCGATCGGTGACCGCCTCAAGGAGGGCTCCAACATCAACAAGTGAGTGAAGGATTGTAGTTCTGTCTAGCTCTGAACTGCCTCGTCAGATCATTTATCAGTTTAAACTGTCATGAGTGACAGTAAACTGTCTATGACAAGAAAGATGACCCAGACGTTGTTAACTTCTTAGAAAAGCATATAGGTTATAAAGAAATCAAATACAAATAATGAATGAATGAAATAAATCCATGACTATGTATTTTACTTTAACTCTCTTCTATCTTTCGAATAGTGTTGTCAAAAAAGTTTAATTTACAATGGAACTTCCATCTTCAGCATAGGATCAGAACAATATACCAACCTTTGACAGACAGTACACTCCTCAAGTGGATTATTGGTGTTGGCGCTTAAAGTAGATGGCGCTATATGTATTAAAAAAATATTTTAAATTTTTCTCACATAACAATCATTTAAGTTATTGGGTTACTCATTTATCAATTGCTTTAGGTTATTTTATGCTGTATTTGGGTTAACGGTGAATTGGATTGTCACTGATAGTCTGGCCATCGATTATCACTGGTATTCTGGAGCTATCTAAGTATATTGTATTTAGGAAGCTACTTTGGAAGTAGACTGAACCAAAGAACCCAACAAAATTAAGAATTTCTATATAGTTAACTTTCTTCCAATTGAAGGTCTTCATCAAACTGGTGCAGACTTGACAGAAGTCGCTGAGAAGAACCATCATCTTAGCAAAGATTGAGACTCCAAATTGATATTATATAATAGTGAATATTGAAATTCCAGGTCTCTGACAACACTGGGATTGGTGATATCAAAACTAGCTGATCAGAGTTCTGCCACCAACAAGAACAGGGACAAGTTTGTACCTTACAGAGATTCCGTCCTCACATGGCTGCTTAAGGTAAACTGGGGACAATGGGTCTTTATTAAGAATCTTAGTTTATTTCTTGTTACTCTCTAAAATTATCTTATAAATATTCTATCCCTTAAACTTAAATGCAATAGTTTTTATTCGATTTGTTATGATTGTTTTAGGCTCAACCATTTCTCTTACATTTATAAATAATTAATTGGATTAGGTGACTAATTCGGAATTGAACTATCCAACAATTGTAACTGCAAAAAAGGGAACAGACACATAGGCCTATTGTTTTAATTTGCCAGAGTATTTTAGGAGGACAATATCGGTATACTGGCCCAAGTAATTAGTAGATGACTTACAAAGCCCCAAATAATATTTGTGATAACATTAATAAATATACTGTATAACATCTATTCCACTTTTTATTTTTAGTATAATTGTTATTAGTACCTAAAAAAAAAGAAGCTTTTTAACCCTTCCCGAGCGGCGGCCACTACGTGCGGCCGCACTCACTACGCAAAAATATTTTGGTTGGGGTCAAAAAATAAATTTGTTTTGTCTATTATCTATTATGTCTTCTTCAAAATTCGGATCATTCAACCTTAAAGTTAATTTCCACTAAACATCACATCACACTCTAATTCACTTGATATATTTCACTAACCTTTATCTTACAAGACGTAAACAAATACTGTCTGAGCGTGCGAAACAATAACACGAGAATGACATAGCCGGCCGGTAGAACAGATGTTTCGAGATAAGTGATGCCACCAAAGAAAAATTTACCAATGAAATAGAAAAATTATTAAAACAACAATATTCATTTATGGCCTAATGTAACTATAGACAGCCAAAAAACAATTTTAAAATACCTAAATGTCGATTTAATTATTTGATATATATGTACGTCAAACGCTCGTGAACTTCAGATTGAGTTGTGTATATATAAGGCAGACGCTCGCAAGTCATTAGCGTCGTTGGCGTATATATACGTCAAACGCTCGGGAAGGGTTAATTATGAACTATTACCATGTACCGTTTATTTCACCACTTGCCCTAACACATTGTTCTGACATTTTGTTGTGTTGCCAGGACAACCTGGGAGGCAACAGCAAGACGGTGATGGTGGCAACGTTGTCGCCCGCAGCTGATAACTATGAGGAGACTCTGTCCACGCTCAGGTACTTACACTGATTCCTCATAATAATATTTGTCACAACATGTTGATACTTATTTTTTTATAAAAATCCATTAATCGTTTTATTTTTTAGTTACTTTAACCATTTAAACTTAAAACTTGTACTGAGCTTATAACTTTTTTCAAATTTATTTTCCAATGAATTAGCCCAATTAGGCCTGATAGTTTTTCCATTTGATTGACATTTTGAACGAAACAAAGGTAAAATCACCGAAAAAAATTGGAATCAAAAGATAGTAACTTAGCAGCATTGCTTTTCCTCATCTCTTGTGGACCATCATTTCCAAATTGGAGTTTAATCTATACAGGGTGTTCTGAATAACCCGGAAATATTTTCTGTGTCTTGTTCCTTAGGTTGGGACGATACAAAAATCGTATGAACATAAGTCCTAAAATGCTTCGTTAAGCCGCTAGCCGCCACTTTGTTTTTTACACATAATAATTTTTATTTCTGCAACGGATGGTTGTATTGTACAGTACTATATATATTTGGTATGAACCTTTATGGCATTAATGTCCATTTTCAGGAAAAAATTATTTCGGTCCAATGTGTCTTTTCAAAATGGCGACCATTAATAACGTTTAAACTCAAATATCTCAAAAACAGTAAATTTTATAAAATACAAAAAAGTTGACAAATAACATTATTTAACTAATGATGCCAAGTTTGTAAGGATCAGACAGACAAACAATAACTGAGTTGCTGTGATTTTTCTACTAAAATAACCTAAATTTGCATTAATTATAAAGTAAAATCAATGTTTTTCTGCAGAAAAATCTCAATAACTCCGTTATTTGTTGTCTGATCCTTGCAATCTTGGTATTATTAGTTAGATAATTTAATTTGCTAAATTTTTTGTCTCATGTGAAATTTTGATAGCATTTACCGGTTTTGAGATATTTTATTTTTAGAACTTTAAATTGTCTTGACCTAGCGAACAAATACACAAACTATTTCAAGGTTAGGCAAGCATGTTTCTTTTCCTCCTTTTTTTCTCTGCTCGTGAGCAGTGTAGGAGAAATCCGCGCATACCGTTAGAAAGGTATAGTTCGTATATGAGCAGAATCCTATTATAATTCACATCGGACTCCAGGGCTATGCCCCACAGGCTTTCAAAGTTCTAATGTTAATCTACACTGGAAGGATAATTGATTTAATCATTAGACAGCTGTCGTAATGACAACTGCTAGAAAAATAGGAAGAACAGATGTTTCAGTTATAAAATACTTTTAAACCTCTTGGGTCCAGATAAACTAGAATTTTGGTAAAATTCCGATCAGGAGGCGATCTCTAGTTAAAATAAAAACTCAATTAAAATTCAAATTAAATTGTTAAATAATACTTAATATTAAATTTGTCGTTTCTTTGTAATAATTTAATGGTGAAACAACATGCAAAATTCAAGGACATTACCAAATAGTATTTTAATTAAACTTTATTTTTGCATGTATGGTTGGAATTAGTCTTGTGCTTCTAGTGTTATCACATCCAATGGTGGTTGCAGGTATGCGGACCGAGCCAAGCGGATAGTGAACCACGCGGTGGTCAACGAGGACCCCAACGCGCGCAAGATCCGAGAGCTCAAGCAGGAGGTGGAGGCCCTCAAGGAGATGCTCAAGATGGCCACCGGCGGCGCAACGCCCGTGAGTACAAACTATATGTGGGGATAAGAGTAGCGATTTAATGAATTTAGCCTAGTTTTGCAATAGTGTATAGAACTTTGTTATTACACCAAACACAACCTGTATATGTAAAAGAATGTTGTTTGCCACATTATGCTAAGTAACTGCTCAAACATCTATGTTAGTTCATGTTGGGTTAGGCACAGGCAAATGACAAAATAACTTTTCTTTTCAACCAAGATAACTGTGTGACAAGCGCTGGGCAGCTCCAACGCACAGACAAGACACATGGATTTTAAGTAATTGAGGAATTAGCGTTGTTGTTGTTGTTATTGGTGGATAAGTAGACCCCAGCGAAACCGTTGAGCACGTCTGCCTCTAATGGGCATTTTGCGCAAGCCCCCAGAAGGATAGGATATTGAAGGAAGAGAAAGGGTGAGACACGGGACAGACTGTCCACTCATGTTCCAGTGAGGGGTTTCTATGCCCATCGCATTCCTCACCCCCTGCTGTCTTGAACATATGTTCCAGCTAGGGGTTTCCATGCCCATAGCATTTCTCCTTACCCCCTGCTGTCTACATATGTTCCAGCTAGGGATTTACATGCAGTTCGCATTAACCCCCCACTGTCTTGAACATGAATGGATTATGAAGGAATGGAAATTGTCATAGTGGATAGCCAAAAAGACTTACCACAGTGTTATGACAACTTCGTTTTCTATACCCAATGTCAACTTCGCAAGTAGTATAAACCAATTTTAAAGTTGTCCTGTTTTTATTTATATTCTACTACTTTACATATTTTTCAACTAAGGCTTGTTCAATAAGAACCTAGTAAACACCCCAACCAAAATCTTATTTGTTGTTCCATGGGTAGGCTTGGTATAATACCAAAGTACCGCTTATAGATTGTTTAATGCTTTTAGTTAGTTTAGATTTTGTAGTATTTCACTATATTAAACAAATTTAAAATTATTTATTTAATTTTAATCAACAGAACTCGGACTTTCCTATAGTTACTTATCTATTGATTGACTGTGGAAAGTTATTTAAAGAATAATTATAGAATATTGCCGTCGTTAACAATATTTTTACTGAGCACATCTAGTTAATTTTTTTCCTTGAGAGCTATTACAACCCTACACCTGTCTGTTGAAAATTACCGTAAGATTTGCTGCTTTGTTAGTAAAACACTGTGTCTTTTTCATTTAACTATATTATACATGAGTTCTGTTGTAGATTCTGAGAAGATTTCTGTTGTACATATATGCTAACCCAATCTTTTTGTAAATAGTAGAATAAGAATTGACGATGTCTATTGTACATTGTGAAATGTTTTGATGACAAATAAATTTCTGATTTCTGAGTTCATTTAGAATCGTAAATGTGTCACTAAAACTAATAGGCACACAAGATAAAAGAGTTTATATATTTATATCTTGTCTTCAGTTTACATGCCATCCCTTTTTTTTATTATGATGTAGTAAAAATTTAATTTTAAAGATGTTATTTTATGGAGGCTAGTTAATGTATTGTTACTAATTTTAGCTACTCAAATAGTTATAAATACTTAAATAATATTTTTTATTTTGCATCTTTGACACCAGGGATCTCAGCAGATCTCAGTAAGTTAGATGTTGTTTTTATTGGACATTCAGTATTTTAAAGCCATCTTAGTTTTAAGAGAGTGTGGAGTCAATTCTGTTTGGGATATTTCCATAAGATCAATGTTAAGCCGTAAATTACTTCTTTATTAGGAATCAGAAAACTAAGACTAGAAAACTAATGTAGCTTTTAAAAAGGGTTAATCAATTCACATATGTTTTTACGAGGGTTGTTTTTTATGACAAGAATATAGTTGTTTAAAATCCATTTTAAAACGATTTAGTTATAAATTCTGGAGCTGTTTGACGAAAAGGTAAACCCTTATTTAATATAGTTTTTACCAAATGGAAAGAGCAAATCAAATTTTTTACCAGCCTAATTCTAAAACAACTTTCCGGCTTTAAAACATTTTGACAAAGAATTGATCTTGCAAAAGAAATTGTAAATTTAATCAAGATTCAAACACAATTTACTCTGACAGAAAATAAAGAAATTATATGGTAATTATAAAATTATTATAAAATTATTAGATGGCGGTGGGGAAAGGTTTAACATTTTCTTTCATTGGAAATAAATCCAAAATGGCGGCACTCTAACCCCTGCCTGCTGCTTGGTATTGATTCGTATAAAATATCTATTATGAGATGAAAATTGAAAATGATAAATATTCTTTGATTCAATCACTCTGTTTAAAACTGAAAGTAGAACCAATTAGCCCCTTCTTTATAATCCATAGTAGGTAATAGCTTTTGAACTAGAAAGATAATTGTTGTTGGATGCATGCAAAATCTCCTTAAGTAGATTAACTGTTTTTATTTTAGTGAATTTTATTTGATTTGCACAGATTTCTTTAATATATATTTAATATGTATTGTGGAAAATTTTATCTAATTGCAAATTCTAGGCTGGTTGCCAACAGAAAAAATTTATGAAGATTATATAAAATCACTTGATAATTTTGTGAAGTAATTGTTAACCGCGGTAAGGTATATTTATCTTTTTAAATTACATAATGTCATTAACTGTTTCAATCTACAACCGATCTTTAAAAAAGAAGTAAATCCAAAATGTTAATTTCTCATTACATCAACTATCAATGGAAACTATTACGGATAATTATAATTACTGCATAAAGTTATGTGTAGTAAGTAATTTTCACTCACAGACTTTGTTTATATTACTTCCTGAAATGTCTTTACTATTTCTGTCAAACTTTTTATTTCCACCATATTCATAATATTATCAAATAAACTAAAAACTCTGATATTTCCATAACCCTGCATTGCTAATTGTGTTTAGTGATATTCTATATACTAACTCTATCATGAGCATTAACAAATAGTCCTTAGCATACAGTCCCATATTGTGTAGATTACTGTCTCAGTTGTGTTTGTTCATCAGTAATCTGGTATTTGCAAATGTCAATAAATAAATTATGTAGTCAGCAGTTTCCCCCTAAGATTCTTCATCCTCAGTAGAAATGTCTTTTAATAGTAATAATAATTTTAATGTGTCAAACAAGTTTAATTTAAGAGATAAATTAATCAGAGTGTTTTCTTTTTTAATAGTTCTTCACTGACCTACGAGAAAAACTATGTGAGAGTGAAAAATTGGTGAAAGAAATGTCAACTACTTGGGAGGAAAAGTTAATAAAAACTGGTGAGTGTCTAAAACAAAAAATTATTTCTTTATTGTAATTTATTGCCGGTAATTTTGCTAAACATTTGGGGAATGGTAATGACCACTACTATAGAGTCAAAGTAAAATGTACAAAAAGTAAATTTTATTTTGAATTTTGTTCTTTGTAGTGACTGATTAAGAAGTTAAATTTGTTATTTTTTATTATTTAACTAAATTTAATTTTCTTCCTTTTTATAAGATGCATTCTCCATTTGAAGTTTCCTCCCAAAATAAAGATAATTGTTCGTGAGAATATTTACGCTTTATGTTAAATGTTTAAAATAAGAAAACAAATTTATGTTAATTTGTTAGTAACTGGTGAATGAAGAGTGTAGTACTGAATGAACAACGTGCTTGGCTTTCAGAGAGGCTACAACATGAGAGGCAGGAGGCTTTGGAGAATATGGGCATCAGTGTGCAAGCCTCCGGTATAAAGGTGGAGAAAAACAAGTACTATCTGGTCAACCTGAATGCAGACCCCTCACTCAATGAACTGCTAGTCTACTATCTCAAGGACCGAACTTTGGTAGGAGCTAAGGTAAGTTTAGTTTGTAAACATTCAAATAACACGTCTTTTGTTTGGTAGTTGTAATATACATCCAACCAATGCAAGATCAAGATGTAATTTCTGTATTGTGCATTGGCTTTCACTAGTCATTTGTGAGTTTAAGATTTGGTCTTCTATTTAAAATAGTAGTGAACATTTTGTGTTACTTTTTCTTGACAAGTTTACATTGAAGTTTTCAATTGTAAAGTAAAAATTGTCTTTAAAACTGGAGAAAAAATGTAAATGATTTTTTTTTTAACAATACACAGTTAACTCTGTGTATATGGAGGTTAATATCAAGCTCAATAAAACTTGAAAAAAGGCTCTTTAAAATAAGCTTTGATGGAAGGTGTATCATAAATGTTTCAGGGGTCTGCAACATCGCTAGATATCGTTCTGTCTGGTCAAGGGATCCAGCCAGAGCATTGTGTGATTACAATCGAGGACGGAGGTTTGTTTCTGGAACCCTGCAACAATGCCCGCAACTTCATCAACGGAACACCTGTGCTGGAAAAAACACCTCTGCATCATGGCGACAGGATAGTGTGGGGCAACCATCACTTCTTCAGGGTCAACTGTCCCAAGTCTTCAGGTGAGTGACTGTTGTTCTCACAGATTGAGGTTTTAGATTTTGTTTTGAATATATTAAGTTATTTCATTGAAAAAGGTTTGCAGTAGGAGCTGGCAGATAAAATAGACTTGGGGTTGATAGTATAATTAATTTTTTCATTCCAGTTACAACAGCCAGTGAACCGCAGACACCGGCGCAAACGATAGACTACAACTTTGCGCGGGAGGAGTTGATGTTGAACGAGCTTAGCAACGATCCAATACAAACTGCTATCGCCAAACTAGAGAGACAACATGAAGAGGATAAGCAAGGTGGGTAGTGAACTGGAGCTGTGCTCCTCCATGAGCGCAGTTTATCATCTAAAGTAAAACTTTGGTTATGGCTGATAGGAATAAAATACTCAATAATAATGGAAAAAATGGAAACTGTAATACAATTTTTAAGCTGAAAAAGAAGTAAACGTTGAAGAGGAAAAATGAAATAAGTGGTGGTACATAATGGTGGTTAGTAAAGTTTTTAGGCTTTATCAATGAGTATTTCTATAGTTATAAATCAACACATTAATACTTTACACTGTTAACTAGCGACAAACAGAACATACAAGTTAAAAAAATAACTGAATCAATGATCAAATATTTTTTACTGACCTCAAATGCATTATTGCCTGTTATCTTGTTAATTTCTTTAGTTCTATTAAGTACCTTTACCTATGTAAAATCATTGTAGTATTCTTAACTTATTTCAATTGTTTTTGGCAGATAAAAATATCAATATTTCAAGTTAACACAGTTTCTTGTTTAATGCTGTAGGAAATGACTAACAGTTTAAAATGAGTTGAAAAGTTTAATTTTTTACTACTTAAGATAACACTGTAAAGGGTCTGATTTTTGTATTCCCTTCTTACCTGATTTCTTATCGTTTTCCGTGCCAGTCGCCCTGGAGAAGCAACGGCTGGAGTACGAGCGTCAGTTTCAGCACCTGCGCAACATCTTGTCGCCCTCGACGCCATACTCGCCCTACGTGCCCTTTGACCCATTCCGCCTCGGCAAGATGACGCCCTGCACCCCCACCACGCAGATGAAGGTGGAGAAGTGGGCCAGGGAGAGGTGAGATACGACTGAAATGTTACTTGTAATCAAAAAATTTAGACACAATCTAGCTAAGTAAAATCCTTTGTGAAAATTAAAGCAAAACTTTCCAATTTCTTTCCTACACACTTTTTTATGTTCAGTTCATATAACACATCCTGAAACTGTAAATTAATGCTTGGTTACCAAACCTATTTTTAACCCGTTTTTGGTGTCATAATGGAGTTTTCCTCAGGGTGCTTTTAATTTTGTAGAAAAATATGCATTGCCACTGGTCGGCAGTTGCAAGTACCTCATGTGCCTCTTTCCAGGAACCGACATGGCCTCAATACACTCTCCAAAACCCCCTTTTACTACCCCTTCTATTTGAAGTCTGAGAGTCACATGACATAGGGGCTGCTACCGTCTGTCACCCCTTGCTTTACTAAATTCCTTTAGCTTAGTTCCCTTTGTTACCTATGGTGTTGTTGTTTTTGTTATATATTGTTGTTTCGGTATACGTATTTTTATTGCCTTAACACTTATTCATTATACAATATTACACAAATTTTTTAATAATAGTACACTCTCGTTCATCGGACTTGGCGACATCGGAACTCCGCTTCATCGGAACTGAAAATATGGATATTATTAATATTTTTTTCTTACGAAATAAATAAATTTTCCGTTTTAGCGCCTTCAATTTCCATTCGTTCTATCCGCACAACAGTGAAGTATCACATTTTGCTTCTAACGTCATCAGGCGTTTTCCATAATCTGTACGTATCGATGTGATTTACGAGGCCGTGGAGTATTCGCACAAAAATAGAAAGAGGAAGAGGGCAGGAAGTGAACATTTGTTTCGACCGCTTCCCAAATTGTCATTCAGTCTGTCTCGCGTCGCGACTGCACCTGTGTTACGTGGAAGTCAGTTGACTGCGGTAATATGAGTGGAATATAAATATGGAATATGAGAATAACGATTTTGGATCTTTATTTCCTGCGTTGTTTTTATTCCTATAGGTTCATTTGTTACCATGTTCAAAGTTTAAGTGCCTCATTTTCATAAAATCTCTAGTGTTACCTTAAAACAAGAGTGAAAACAATCACGATAGGTCACCGTACGGGCGGAAATGATGACTCACGACGGCCTCTGCGTCATCGGAATTTTTTGACATCCAAACCGGCCGTCCGCCACATTAGTTCCGATGAACGAGAGTGTACTGTATTTATAAAATCACTAGTCACCTCTCATGTTTTGAAATCAGACACCCATGAAGGCCATTAACTAATTTTCCAATTTTAATCAAGTAGAGGGCCATTATGCTTATGACTTTAAGGAATTTTAAAGAAAATCAACATGCCTGATGTAGAAGCAAAATATCAATTCATTAAACACTACGTAATACAAAAAATTTGATGCGTGAAATTCACAGGGTTTTTCATCAGAAACTTGTTGAAGATTGCATTTTCAGCTAAAAATTAAGTGCTTATTGATTTATTTTTGTACTTTTTGCAGGGATGAGATGTTCAAAAGGAGTTTGAAGGAGCTGAAGAAGGATATAGTGCGGGCGAACGTGCTAGTGAAGGAAGCCAACTTCCTGGCCGAAGAGCTCGGAAAACAGACCAAATACAGCGTTACACTACAGATACCCCCGTCCAACCTCAGCCCCAATAGGAGGGTAAGAATAAATAGCTTTATAAACAAACAACACTAATATTGCATTCTCTAAATAACTTAAAATATAATATAGTAGTGTGCTGGAAAATGGTAAATTGTTTTTCTCATTGCACAGCTGCAATGAGAAATGCTTCTCCCTGGTTTATAGTTTACATATGTTGGTAAATAACCTTTCCGCATGCACATGGAAGGCAGTAATCACATTTTGTGCTTGTCTAATCAATAGAAATGATAACTGTGATCACTGGTAGTGTTTACTCCAATTTGATAGCGGGCTTATACATCTTTAACCTGATCCATGAATTTATTTTAATATCTTTCGAAAAATTGATGAGCATTTAAATGTGCATTTTTGGTGTTCCTCTAAAAAAAATCTTAATTTTACACAATAAGAATTTTATATAGTTTGAATCATGAGCAGTTTCTTATATTCCAGATTGTCCAAATGTTAAAGAAACAGAACAGCCACTCAATAAAATAATCTTTTCATGCCTCAAAGAGCATTTCCACCATTATCGATGTGTTGCAGAGAGGAGCGTTTGTGAGTGAGCCGGCCATCCTAGTCAAGCGGGCTGGACACGGCAACCAGGTCTGGTCCATGGAGAAGATGGAAAACAAGCTGATAGACATGCGCGAAATGTACGACGACTACAAGGAGAACGGCATCGATATGACCCCGGTACGAGTGTGACTACAACTGCGAGTTGGATGATATTACTATGAAATAATCCTATCAAACCTATTTGATCTAGTTCAAATCAGACAAATTCATACAAACATTCATTATTATTATTATTTTATTATTTAAACTGCAATACATTGACTTAATAAACATACATCATTAATGGATATGGAAATCACTATTATTTAGCTATTATTGGGTTTTAATGATTCTTAAATTGCGACTTTTTAAATTTGAACTATACTTTTATCAATAACTTTATTTAAAGTACTGTACCTACAATATACTACTAGTGCTGTAATTGTATTACTTTTCTTATCAAAAACATTAAATATCCCTAATTGTAAATTAAAAATTGCTAAACTTGGATGGATAAAATTGTTATCGTTTCTTTGTATGCTATTTAAATGAATCCTGTGTTTCTCGGCCTCCCCGTGGCGGAACTGAAGCACCTACACTATACAGGGTGTAAGTAAAGTCCCAGGACAGTTAAATGTCTTGGAAAATAAAAAAGAGAGCTACAAAACTTGGAACAGAGTTACTGGGCATAAAAAACTATTTTAGCTCATATTCAGTGATCTCTTAATGGGGAGGCCCACCAGGAGTCAGAAGAATATCTTAAACATAAGCATAGGTTGATATGTACATCAAATTAAAGGCCTCTTAGAATAGAGAACAATTCTGCACACCCGACCTCAAAAGGATGACAGAGTAAAAAAATGGCAGGCGATCAAACTTTGCATTAAAATCATATCACTGAAAACAAAATGCAATAACTCCCAATACACTCGACCTACACCCCTAAGGGGTAGCATGGGGGCCCATCCAGCGGTGGCGAGTAAATTTATATAAATTGCCCAGTTTCATTCAATAAAGTTTTAAAAGTTGAAGGCTTAGTTATCTTGTGAATTAACACTTTTCTTATAAACACCTAGCTAATATGGAAAATATGGGTGAGTCGGTGTTGTAGTGGTTAGCATGGCGGACTTCGGAACCATGGCAGCGATGTCGTGGGTTCAAATCCGCGATCTGTCAGTGACTTTTATCAGTACTACAGTATTCACCTCGTACTGTAGCGGCTCACCCCCTTACTTTGTTTAATACGATCCACGCACAGATCAATAGTCTACGTGGACGGGGCAAAGTAAGGCAAAAAGAGGTAGAGGCATGAAAACATGCAAGCTATATCCAATGTAAAACATTAAGTTGACTAAGTATGTAGTTCAGTTCATCTCTATCCTACAACTATCTTTTTTCCGTTAAGGTGGAAAACCCAGCCAAGGTGATCGACCCATTCTTCGAGACGCAAGAGAACCACAACCTGATAGGAGTGGCCAATGTGTTCCTCGAGTGTCTGTTCCACGACGTATCACTGGACTACCACACACCCATCATCAGCCAGCAGGTGGGAACTCAACTCCCTTCAGTGATATCTAACAACAAAAGAATTCAAGGGGATTTAAAAACAACAGTGTTTAGTAAGCATACTTCTTTGTACGTGCATCCAGCTTCAGGTGATGCCGACCGCACAGTGTATTTCATAAACATAGCTTGACAGTTCCAAATAAATGTGCTCCGGTACAATTCTTTGGAAAAATCGGTTGAAGTCTCTATGGCTTATCTCTGGGCTTGTACAGTGCATGAGGATGTGTTTACAATACACAATAAACAGGCATTTGAAACAAAAGTATTTAGCATAAAAGTAGAGAAATGAAGATACAGCTAACTATTTATAGTTGGCAGTATTACTTTTTTTTTTAAACCTCCACTGCCCGTCACCATGGGCCAATAGGCCTGTGCGGTGATCTAAAGACAGCAAGGTATGGTTACGGCATTAAGTCACATAGGCTAGCTAGAGGTGACCGCTCTTGTTTGTGCATGTAATGTCGTCGCCTGGGATCGAACCGGGGACCACTGGATTTTGAGGCCAGAGCTCTACCACTGAGCTGCCGGTCCCGTGGTATGCTTGATTCATAATTTTAATTTGCTGGATTTGGTAGCTCAAAGGTAGAACTTTGACCTTGTTATTAATCTAAACATGTTATGATCTCCAGTGAACATGCACCATAGGCAAAAAAAGACTGGGTGGTCTGGTAAAGACATAAACATGAGTGTTCAATTCAGGCTTGATTATGTGTATAATGACATTATGGAACCTTACTGTCCTTTGTTTGCGGCATGTACTTTTTGGCCGAGTCTGCATATAGCTAATTATATATTTAGTCTTATACAATTAATTGTTAATTCTCTCTACCTTTTAATGAACAATTAATTGTTTAGTTGACAAATATTAACAGAAAGTTTAAACATCCTGAATACAACTTAGGCCAAAATAATATTTTAGTGGTTGTTTTGAAAAGAGAGAGCTGGCATAAAAGATGAACCCATATTTGAACACTTGTTTCCAGGGTGAGGTGGCAGGAAGGCTGCAAGTGGAGCTGAGGAGGATAGCCGGACAGTTCCCGCAGGATCACATCTGTGAGTCAGTCTCGGAGACTTCAACAGACAGTGGGAACATAGATGATGAACCGGCCACGGATAACCAAGTGACCGTCAGGGTAAGGCTTGATCCCACCTATTATTGATATTATTCTTGATATTAGGGAGGTTTATAATAATTTAGGCCTTCTTAATAAATGTTTACCTCATAGCAAACTCAAGAATATTATTGGCATCATACTAAAAGAGATAAAGCAATTGACCAAAATTATCTTTATAACTTTCACTCACACTCTAAAGAAGTTTTTACTGTGAGGAAAAATATCAGTAAGAGTAAAACTTATTGCTATAATTAAACAGAGAGAAGGCAATTCAGCTAAATTACTTACAAAAGTTTCACTCACCCTATAAAGCGGTCTTAAATCCAAAAGAAATTATTTTTATAAGGTAAGTTAGCCGAATACTTGCAGTTTTTTCATTAAAAAAGCTAACTAGGCTACCATAGAATTTTCAATTTTTGAATTTGTTGTCAATGCTCAAAATAGATCTTTAATATTTCATTTAGCTATTAAACACTAAAGACGATAATAATGTGTCATGTACGGTTATAGCTGAATACCTAGTTTAACATAACAATAATAATTCAACAAGGTAATTCTAACTGTGTTAACCAAAAATGAATTTGAGGTTAGGGTAAGTCAAGGATAAATTCAGTACTTGTGTAGCAAATATTTAATAAATTTCCGCCAACAATCATCAATAAATCATAAATCAATAAGCACTCTTATCGTCCTGCTCGATGTGTTCAGGTGAAGATCAAGCAGGCGACGGGTCTGCCACTGTCGCTGTCCCACTTTGTGTTCTGCCAGTACACGTTCTGGAGCCACGGGGAAACTATCGTAGTGCCTCCGGTGGTCAACCCGGAGCAGTCTGTGCACCGCGACTCGCTCTCCTTCCAGTTCGAGCACACGCGCGACTTCACCGTCCCCATCAGCGAGGAGTTCCTCGAGCACTGCACAGGTACACTGTGGTGTTACAGTGACGAGGTGTGAGCACAGTGGTAGAGCTCTAACAATTCAGTTGCTTCTGGTTCGATCCGAGGATCAACAAACAACAACAAATATTAGCAGCCACTTCTGGCTTAACGATATGATTAAATATGGGACCTTGCTGTCTTAGATTGCAGCACAAGTTTTATCTGGTTCTACGCTACGGTGTCTGGTGCTACGGTGTTTTTATTTTCAAAATCTTGAATGATTTTAATGCCTAAAAATGCAAAATCTACTCACACATACAAAACCCATATCACACTGCTTTGTTGAACAACTCAATTTTCAATATCAATAGGAAAATTAGGCCTGCCTGCTCTTTTAGAGAATAAATTTGTTGTCTGCTTATCTAAAGAAAAGAACGACACTAAAACTATAAATTGTCTAAACTGCTGAAAGATTTTCTGTTAGAATAGTTTTTTATTTGATTCAAGAGTTTACTGTAAAATAATACGTTTTTATAAGGTGATTGTAATTACAGTTGGTGTGATAAAACATTAGAAATATTTAGGTATAGAATAAAAGATTTTAAGTTGTTTTATTCATTATATACTCAGAATGACTGTATATTCAAGTATATCCTAGTATGCATTCTTAACTGATTCTGACTTGTCTTGACTAAGTATACAAAGTAAATCCATGGACTTATACTCTATCTTGTATACTACTCTATTCCCGAGGGAGGGAATGTGTAGGGAGGGGCGGCCCCCCCCCCCCCCCGACCCTCTCCATCCTTACCCTCCGGACGCTATGACAAATTCCGTGCCGTCCGATGCAGTGTGCGCATCTCCATCACGTTACACTCACAGCCAATTTACTCACTAGGCTGATTCCGGCCGAGCCGAGGCGATTCCGAAGCACTGTGCGCCTTGCCTTACTCTATCACTTCAGTTCACAGTTAGTAGTAAATATGTGGTGATTCACCTACAACAAACTCTGCCTCAATATATTGATTTTTTTCTTAGAAAACAATAATTTTCAGTTTTTTTTCATTAGAAAATCATTTCAATTTTTCAGTAAAACTGTTACTGACAATCAGTAAAAAGTTGACAACCATCACAATGATCCTCATTGTGTCATTTAATTTGAGTTATAATGTCAATTTGTTACCTAAACATATTGATTGCAACCAGACCAGCAGTGTTAGTGTTGTGTCGTGTGTTTTACAGAGGGCGCGCTGTCCGTGGAGGTGTGGGGCCACCGCAGTGCCGGGTTCACAAGGTCCAAGCCGGAATGGGAGGTGGAGCAACAACAACTGGCCAAGGCTCGCTCACTCACTGACAGGTACCTCAACAGCAGTCCCTCACTAACTCAACCCTCAATATTTCAACACTTTGGATTACTCAACACCTCTTACATGACATAGAATTTACATCATTAGACGCGATTCCGTCACTAATGCAGCTCATTTTCTGCAATGCGACCATTGTTGACAGATGATATCAACAGGCTTGAGGGCGACTAATATAAAGAACTTTTTTGCAGAAAAGAATCTTTTGTTAGACAGCACGAAAACAGTAGTCATGGAGTTCTTTTCCCCACAGAATCACGCAAAGTTTGACAATTTAAACATTATGGATCGAGATTTTGAAATTTCTAGTGAAACTAAATTTTTGTGGTTATATCGTGACAAACATTTGAGGAACTTTGGAACACGAAACATCGTGTTCCTTTGTTCGTTGTGAGGAAACATTTGGAACTTTCATATTGAGCAAATTTGTAACAAAATGTCTGTTGGAATTTGTTTGTTGAGGAAAATGCAAAATCTTGTAACTACAGGGACACTTAAAATGATGAACTATTATGCCAGTATCCATTCTCAATTGGTTTATAGTATAGCTGTTTACGGATCAACTTCTAAAAATAATTTATATAAATTATTGACACTACAGTAATTTGCCATATGTATCATTCTAAATTTAACTCCTGAAACATCTTGGATGAAAATACTTTGTAAAACTTGGAGTCATTACAGTTTACGGCCTATATGTTCTTGAAAAAATTTCCTATGTAAAGAAAAATGCTAAGCGTTTTTTTTTTTTTTTTTAAGACCTACAATAATTACATTCATACTTACAATTCTAGGAATAAAGAAAATTTGTCAATAAAGCCACATAAAACCTAACTTTTACAAAAACACCAACATGCAATGGAATAAAAATCTTTAACCCTCCAACTGGTGATCAGCGCGATCGCTACCCATTTTAGCCTTTCTAAACTGGTAAGATCGCGATCGCGATCCATTTGCAAGGTCTATGTAAAATGCATTTTACTTCGTTATTTTATAGTCAATGTCGATGTTTTTTATATAGTATGAAAGAGGAAAAGATGCACAATCTAGTAGTATGTCCAGCTGTATTTGTTGAAATATCAGTATGTTGGTAAGACTGAATTTCTGGTGTTTGTTTTTGTTTATGCGTATCGTAGGGGCGGCGCTGTTTTGAGGTTATGTTTTTACTTTAAATGCAAATTTTAGTGAATTATAGTTAGTTTGCAATGTAATAATGAGTGAATTGAGTAATTATAGTGCTATTAGGGCCTTCTAAATGAAGATTCAGAGTACAAAGTGAAGTTGTCAGTGAACATGATAGTTCTTAGTTAGGCCTAGGCCTAGGTGAGTGAATAGGCCTAGGCCTAACTTTTAGGGGTGGGCGAGTAGTGGTTTTACGATTCGAGTCGAGTATTGCATCAACTACTCGGGTATCGAGTCGAGTCGAGTAGTAGTGTGAAAAAGTTTAAAACGAGTTTTTAAAAATAATATTAAATAATAAAAGTAAAAGTATTATTAAATTCATCTTTATGCACGAGAACACTGAAAGATAACATCAATTTAGGGTACGACAATAAGAACTACTTAGGCTAGATAAAAGTTGATAAAAAAGTAAGTATATTTATTTACAGTTTTCCTCTTACAAAGTGTAGTACAAATCAATTTCTGAGAATTTGGCCTAAGTAAAAAATTTCAACAACAACAAAATTAGGGATGGACGGGAATGGATTTTTAGTTCGGGACGGGAATTTTTATTTCCCATCCAATTCGGGGACGGAATTGCTCTCCTCGACACTATCAGGAAATATTCGTTTTGACTTTTATCTGAGTGTCGTATAAAGAAAAAAAAATGATAAATATCAACTGGTTCTGTTTCCAAACTGTTCTACTTGTTTTTGTATAAGTTACAATGAACCTCCTTGAGTTGAAAAGATTTTAAATATCTAATTTTTATATTTGCAGTATACAATAAGATAAGGATACAGTACAAATTTTCTTGTAACAAAAAAAATTAAAATCAAATCACTAAACAATATACATATAAAAATGTCCATTAAAATTTTATAAAAGTTTTGTTGAATGAAATATTAAACGTTTTGTACAAAGAATTAACAGAAAAAGTATGTACATCAAAATATAGATTAAAACAAATGGAAAAATTGTAAAGAAAACAAAACTGTATTACATAAATAGGCCTAAGGCCTGCTCAGTTAAAAAATAACAACAAAAAACAAGAAATTGAAATTATAATAAATATTAACATTAAGGAATGAAGTGGTTCAACAAACCAACGCCATTTATAACCCCAAGAAATGTTCTTTTTTTACTTATAGATTTAACAGAGACAGGTTCTTACTTAGAGATTATCATAAAAATTGAACTTTGAAAATATACACTATTAGACCTAATTATTTTTATTTTTATTTCTATGTATTCATTTAGCTATTTTTTGCTATATTAAAAAAGGAGTGTATGATGAAAAAATCAATAAAAAACAATGAAGGTTTTAAGTTATGAACCTCAAAATCTAATAAATGTATTTGTAATGTTTAATAAAAAATATATATTTAATGGGATTTGAAGTTTTCCATTTAAAAATTATATTAAATTATAATAAGATACTTTTAACATTATAAAACAATAATTCAATTAAAGATTGATTTATTTAACAACACTTTGCCACTTTCCTTTTGGAAAGTCACACAACTTTGGTTGACGTTTTGTTTAATTTGTAAGAATTAGACGAATTAAACGAGCCACCTCTTAGTTTTCTACGACAATTAGTTCAGAAAGTAGCATTTGGTACTAGGAGCCAAAAACACCCCTCTTGAATAAATTACTGCCGGGCGTCGAACAATAGATAAGCTGAACAATAGATCGTCTCGCGGGCGCGCGCCGCTGGGAGTGACGACCGACTACTCGACTCGATTTTCGAGTATTCGCAACTACTCGAGTTCGAGTAGGACTAATTACCCGAGCCACTACTCGAAACTCGAGTACTCGCCCACCCCTACTAACTTTATTAGTTTATTATAAATAAATATAATTATTTATATACATAATAAATAGTTATATTTATTATTTATAAATAGGCCTGGTAAAAATTTTATCATAAAAAATTAATAAAATAAAAAATAAAAAATTATTATGGCGGCGAAAATGTGGTTTGTGCTTACCTCACATATTTGCTTTGTAATATTTTATTTATAATATAAACAATCAAGTGTTATACATCAGTAAAAAGCCAATAAAATTGTGGTTATTTTGGCTATCTTAGTTTTGTTGTATGGACAACATACCTTACCATGATACTACTCTAAAAGGAAAATAATAAAAAAAAAAATAATAATTGGTATGTTTTATATACCAATTTATATGTTTTATGTTGTTTGTACTAAATGTTTGCGCGGCGGCCAAAAAATCCTTACCAGTAAGGAGGTTATAATGGCCAGTTGGAGGGTTAATGCTTTGCCTCAAAATATTTAAAATATCAACCAATTTGAAAAATTTGCAGAAGGGTGGAAGAATTAGTCACGGTGAAAGTTTTGTACTCATATGAAGAATTAACTTGGATTTAAGAGGTAAACTGTTTTGAGGCTGAGAGATTTGCGTAATGTATTATTAGAGCAAATGTTTGTGTTACGTTTTAAGGCTTAGCTTAAAATGTAGAGAGCAGCATTTTATTTTTAAGACCTAATTTGACACCATTCTTTGTACAAAACTGTTTGTGGGGTTTAACTGTGCAGTCAATTATGTACCATACTCAACCTCTACTACAAGTTTGTTAATCACTAGTGTTAAACTTATTTTAACAAGTTAGCCAAGAAAGTTAACCGTTTGATTTGATGTAGGGATGGACGGGTCTCGAAATTACGAGAAATTTTCGAGAAATTATTAATCTCGTTAACCGAGACAAGATTTTATTTTGATCAAGATTTTTCGAGACGAGAAATAATTCGTGTATATCGACAAAAACGGGTATAAATAATCTATGAATTTAATACTGCAAAATAAATTATTTTGAAGCAATGTGAAGTGTTTTATTTTCCTATCCTCCTCACAACTTCAAACTTAAATTGCCATCATAAACGACACGGTTGGACTGGACTGGAGAGTGGGAGACGGCTCTACGGCTGCATCTGCACGGACTGTTAGTGGTACTGACGATCAACACATCAACAGTAGTGGGCGGAGTCAACATAGCTTATGATTTATTAAATAATTCATTTGTTTGATAAATCTTTAGAACATTGGGAAAACTTTATAAACAATAAACAATCATTATTTGACATTTAATTGCTTCAAGATGATTATTTAAAACTGATTCAAATAATTTTTGACAAATTTAAGAGCTGTTTTGACATTAGCAGTAAGAATAGTAGTGACAATCAGATGAATGACAATAGACAAGATAGCCAATCAGGTTGAATAATGGCTAACCTCAAATATCCCACGTAATACAGAATTTAATTTACTTTCACACTCTTAGCAGAGTTCAGCTATTTTAAGCCATAAATGCTTAAAATCGGCTGATGGTTGATTTTATTTCAAGGTTTGGATACTAAAAAAAACTGAATAGGCCTATTAACAATAATTGTTGAACAGCAATAAATAGGTTGTGTTGAATACATAGAAAATCAATGGTCTTACCAGAACCATACAGGCTTCATGGCTACACTAATGCTTGCCTTTATTCAGTTAGGAGCAAATAAATAAAAACCTTACCACTAGCAGTAGCAGACGACAAATGGACAAATCGAGAGAATTACATGAATTCAAAAGCAGTGAAAGTTATGTATACAGGACTTGAATAATTTGGAGAAATGAAAAGGAATAGCAAACAAAATGAGAGCTGAAGATTGTCTTATGGACAAAGAAGAAGAGAGAGCTGAAAATTAAAATCCTCCAATTAAAAGTTATTTCTTGTTAGCCTCCCGGTCTCTAGGCTTGTGATTCAAAGTTAGTAGGCCTATGCCTATTACAAATCTGTGAGTGAGGAAAAGCTCTTATTTGGAAACATTTTAAAGTAGGTTAATAGTGAAAAGTGTGAAACATGAAAGTGAAAAGTGAAGTAAGTAACTGTAACAGATGTTTCTCTTTTTATGTTTTATTAAACATAGGTCGGTAGGGTTTATGGTGAGCCTATAACTTCTCAACCTTTTTATTGGGTACATTCTTTATAGGCCTAGACCTTTTGTTAAGAAAGTGACTTTTTTAACTTCAGTTTATTAACATAATCACCAATTTACAAAGAAATATTTATTTGTTCCTTCACATTAATCAGGATTAACCATGTTACAAAATCAGATTGAAATCCCGGACGCACATTTCTCGTAATGTATGAGAGGGAAAATCTCGTCTCGAACTCGTCTCGAAATTATTTGAGAATTAAAAATTCTCGTCTCGTCTCGTCTCGAACTGAAAATCCAATCTCGTCCATCCCTAATTTGATGTTGACCATTTGATACAAGCTTACATAATTATACAGGCAAATAAATTAGTGATGGGTTGGTTGCAAAATATATTGGTTCGGTTTCGGTTTGATTTTTACTCTCATCAGTATTTGGTTTTTTTTTCGGTTTTCAGTTTATTGTAGATAGTAAACATGAAAAACAACTCAAGGTTACAATCTAAAAATAGGCTTAGCCCTGCATTTTACACATTTATGCTTTTTTAATAGACCATTAAGTCATTGCATGAAAATATATAATTATTAAATGTTTATCCTACAGTAATACTGGCCTTATATTTTATTCAAATTCATTGTTTAGCCCCTGAACTGTGAATTTAAGACAGTTAATATGTTACATACCTCGTCTAACAATTACAGTTACATACCTCAGTCTCAAACTGGTATGTAACCATCAGTCTCGGATTGGGCCTGATGATGAGCGGTGTGACTGGTCAAAATCGATCGCCATTATAAGATCTTTTATATGCAGTATATTTACCATCTTGTAAAAAATTACAGTTTAAGTAAATACATCGAGCAGTGTTGGAAGACGTTTTATTATTTCAACCTGAACTATTTTAGTGGGCAAATTTGCAATTAATAAAAAAAAAAAAAAAGTTTTGACTATTGGATTTTTTTTAGAAATTGATGAAATATGAGATAGAATAGAACAAAAATGTTGGTAATAACCACTTAAAAAAAGTTTAGAAGCTCCCCCAAATTATGGCTTAAGAAATGTTTTGTTGTTCATGTCTAATTTTTTTTATAATTTACCAGCTATTATGTAAAATAGAAATGCATTTTGTTCAGATAATTATTTTTAGTTTTAATTCTTATGATTCAGTAAAATAATAATTAGATTTCTATAATTGAAAAATGTATATTTATAAAAGAAATAAGGACCGTTGTTGTATTTTTGAGTTAAATATTGAATTATTCAATTTGTGAAAATCAGATGAAACAAATGAGCTATAATTTGTTTTGTCCCACAGTTAGATCAGAAACCAAATTAATGAACTAGGGACCTGATAAGGACATAAATCAGATAAATTATCCTCGCTGGCCAGATGCCAAACAATAGAGCTCTTTTTGTCAGGTGTTTCACATTCCATCTATCATCTCGAATTACAAATTTATTGTTATCTTCTTACAACCCTATTCCTTTATAATGGATTTCTGCTAAACTTTTTATCTTTTGTTTCTAAAAAAACCGATAAACTGAAAAGGAACATGTGTTATCAATTCTCGGTTATCGGTTTTTGCGTAAAAAACCGGTGTTTGACTAGATTATCCACAACAATTTGCAATAAAGTAGGCTAGTATAATATATACACAGTGTAACCATTGTATATTCCATAAAATTAATATTTTTTTTATTATATACGACTAAATAGAAACATACGCACGGTTTTGCGATTGGATGAAACTCTAATTGAACTAAAATGTGATATTTTTCGATTTTTTACCAACCTTTAATGGGTGCCTGGGTCTGGACTTGAAACAGCTGAAGGGTCTGGAAAGGCCAATCTTCCATCGTGTTGCTCTCGAGGGGGTGGTTGTAAGGCTGAGAAGCAGAGGACGTTCATGTGCGTGTCCATCTGTTGTGGTAGTAGAGGGCCTCGCTGTTTCGTAGAGAAGATGATTGTGATGAAGAATCTGATTTTAGAAGAAAGTTTGTCGGAGAGTCAGCTGTGAGTTGCCTCGTTGGACACCTAGTGGTGTTCGTTCCACCCACAAGGGGTGAACAAATACTTCCTCTAAGGTGTAGGGGCCTTAAGTCTCGATAACCGTACCAAAAAACCCCACCCCCCTTAGGGTATCGGTCAGTGCACTTAGGCCCAACTATCCTATTAACATGTCACGGTAACAGGGGTACGATAATAAAGGGATAGGGAGACAAGGTGGCCAGAAATTTTGGGACTGAAGAAAAATATTTAAGTTTAAAGTCACAGAATATATGGAAGGTTATAATTGAAATGGGGATTTGAAAAACCAATAAATGGAATCTTGAAAATAAATTAATTGTAACCTATAGAGGAACTGGGGAAATGATGGCTTGAAAACTTAAATTTTTGTCCGTGGTAAACAAGGGATCAGTCAAGATACTTTCATAGGACTGGGATAGGCCATCTAACAGAACCCCTCTCTTAGAGCCATAGGCATTTAATGACTCTTAGAGCCATAACATTTAATGACTGGGGAAAAGTCCTGAAAAATTACCTTTTGGGCCACCTTGGTGTGGGGGCCTATGTGTCATGTGAATAAAACCAATTTGTGAACAGGTTAAACGTTGAAGTATGTACGTTGAGGTTGCCATCCTTTTTGAGACCATCTGCAACAAAAGAGAAAACCAAACACATTAAGATATTTTATTTTGAAGCATTCCATATAAAATGTAAACATTGCATCCATCCAAAAGCATTCTAATTTATTTCTGAAAATTATAAATCTTTAGCTGGACTATGTCATTTGCTATTCAAGTCTTATTATCAAAGTTTGTTCATAAGCTGAAGATGGCTTAAACAATAAGTAAAAATATACTGATTTTGAAAAACAAATTATTTTTGTAACCAATTACACACTGAAAATTATTTATTCTTTGGCTAAACTTAAAGAAAACAAAAATGCAAGATCTCCCATTGAACAATCTGCACAAGAAAGATGTATAGCTAGACTAAAAAAAGGTGCAAGTCGGAAAATAATTTTTATTTTTCCACCCAATATATTAAAAAACCAGATTGTCAAAATATGGATTGTTGTATTTGTTCATGTTTGAGTGTGCAATTTTTTCATAGAGGCTAGGAATTAATTTAGTATTAACTTTAAAAATTATATAACACTGACACTTTTTTCTATGGAACAGAAAATTAAACTTAGTTTCTTCGTATTCTCTATTATAGCTACCGTAGTAAAATATAAAAAATTTACCTGATACATTGCAGCGTCCACTGAATGATGATGGCCTTCTACTTCATTACATACATAAAGTCTAAGCTACAAGTAATTTTTTTGGAATATATGGTTACACTGTGTCTACTTCAATTGGTGCTCAAACATTCATACATTGATAGGGAAGTTGCTCAATGAATCTTTTTGGTACAATACTCTGTGAAGAGCTATTATTTTTAGTGAATTGGTAATAATTATTTTTGCACTAGCCCATTTCACATGTGTATACTTAATAGGTTAGGGCCTACATGTTATGCCTTAAAAAAAACTTAAATGTTAACTTTTAAAATGATTTGCGGAGATTCAATTTAATTAGGCCAATATTTTTTTATGAGTAAAAATAAGGATTGTACCACTATTTTCATTCTCTCCCCACTAAAATATTATAGTAGTTTTAACATAATTTAAATACATTTCTATTTTTATCTAGAAACTTGTACACAAATTTGAGCTAAATCCATATATAAACCCAACTTAGGTTTATAAACAAAGCCTACATTTTTCACATCCTCTACATTTAGGGGAGTTTCCATTGGAATTAGAAACAACAGCACAGTTTCCAACTATAACTGTAATTGGACATCTTCGTTGACATTTCATTAATATATAGCTTTTTAAATAGATAACTAATATAGGCCCTACAATAATGGCATAATGTTATGAATACATAATAAAAATAATATTCTTACAATAGCTATAATTTACTATTACTACTACTCACGAACAGACCAAATAAGTAGAACTTCTCTTGTAAAGATGTGTTCGGTATAAAGTTTGCAAAAATTTGGTCTAATATTTCAAATTATCTGGTTACTAGGCAATTAAATCAACATTAACAATTAAATCCAATCTGGCAAATAAAGCTTTTTTACAGAACTACAATTTTTTTGTTAATCCTATTGGCAAATTAAATAGTCAATATAATTTGTATAATGTGATAATAACAGCCTCGAAACAAATAATAAGTTTTTATTCGAACATTAAGTGTGAAACTGAAAAGATCAAAGTTAGCTTATAGGTTTTGGAATGGTACACACATTTGGTCATGTGTACCAAAAAGCTAGCCTAGCTTTTCAGTTGTAGTCAGAAAAATATCATAATTGTCTGCATGGACTGATACTAACATCAAATTAAAGGTCTTTAAATGGAGCTAGAAATCATAGGCGCAGGACCCTACCTCAGATAAACACCCAAGTCTACGCCAGCTTAAAAAAAATTTGGCAGTAAAGTAATTTTTTTAGGACTATTTTTCTAAGTTGATAACTTCTGACATTATCATCTTTTAATGTTGTAGTTTTTTCCAGCAGTATGCTCTAAATTCAATTTTTAGTGAATTTCTTCATATAGAATACGCTATTACGCTAGTAGTCGCAGTAAGACCAAAGCACGGGACCATATACTTTTTTGTTTTGTGGTCCCCAGAAGCCAAAAACACTGTTCGTTTAAATTGATACATATGTATCAATATACTTGCTGCTCAAAAAAAAATGCCACAAACTTCGGGGGCTGATAGTACTTGTCAATTTGAGCCAAAAATGTCCTCCTGACATATGTAAAAAAAAAATCCTTTGTTTAGAAGCTAGCTGCTATTTTGTTTTTTACACTAAATAATATTTATTTCCATAACAGATCATTATAAAGTTCATATTTGGCATGAACCTTTCTTACACCAATGTTAGTTTTCAGGAAAATAAATTATTTTGTTTCCGATGTGTATTTTCAAATATGCGGCAATTTTAAATGTTTTAACTCAAATATCTCAAAAACGGAAAATTTTACATAACTTTTCCAAGAGACACATAAGTTTATAAAAAATTAATATGTTAATTTTAAGTAATAAAACATCAAAATAAAGAAATAGGTTTAACAGTAGTATTGATGTTAATTCAATAAAGTTGCCAGTGGCGTGACCGGCATTTTGTTTAAACCAGTGTTTCTCAACCGGTGGTACGCGAGAGCATTTCAGGTGGTACGCGAGGGACAAAGGAAAAAATACACGAAAAATAAAAAATAGCACTTTTGAACTAAGTGATAACGTCGGTTGTATTGGTCAGCTCAGTTCTGCGTTACAACGCTTTTACTCATAATTTGAGAGACTCCAATAGGTAGCTTTACCTCTTTCTTACTACAGCAATTTCGTACCAACTTAACAAATTAAATTATTTTAAATTAAAACTCAATTTTCCGAGAATACCTATACTAATGAATAATGATTTTATGTCCAGTATCTGTCTGAATCCTTGAATTAGGCCTTTTTTAAGTTCTGTATTTACCTTTTACCATTTGAAGTTACAAGACATGCTCTGCAGAAACAATGAAACGCGAGGAAAAATTAATTGGAGAATGTGAAGTTCATCACTTGGTAACTCTGGAACACATTTTGTATATTCCAACGAGGTTAAACCAACCTCGGTGGCAGTTGATGTATTCGTTCAGTAAAGCCAAAATCCAGTAAAGTCAAAATAGTTTGTGTCGTGACCGTTATTTGTGCATGTGTAAAATTAGTCCTAATTATTAATCAGTCCTCTGAAAGGGATTATTTCCTGAGCAAGAAATAACAGAAAAGTTCCCATTAACAACATCTTTTCCTGTTAATATTATTTATTATTCTAAGTTTGGTAATTTTGAATTTTTATTTATTTAGTTACTTTTGTAGAAATGCAAAATAACCTTTTTTAGTTGTATTTGAAATAATTACTTTCAATTGTATTGTAGGCCCTATAAAGCTTTGTTTATAAGGCCTGCAGCTAGCAATTTTTACTTTCAAAGTGGAAAACATAAATACAGGCCTACGTATACTATTACGTTTAATAACCAGAGTAATAATATTTGTATAGTTTCAAAATAAAATGTTCATCCCAAATTATTTTTTTTCTACTAAAATAGAACTTTTTTAATTAATTGTTTTAAATGTGAGTTTAATTTTTTATCGGACTACTAATTAGGGGCATATAAAGAAATATATTAAAAGGAAAACAATAACCTAGGCTTTCTCCGGCTGTATTTGTAAGGCAGGGAGTGGAGGGGGGTATGTGAGTTTGGGTGGTACGCCAAAAAATTGAAAAGCCTCAGGTGGTACGCGGGCACCAAAAGGTTGGGAAACACTGGTTTAAACGATGCCATCTGAAGTTATTTTCCATCTCGCCTAGTGACATAATAAAAATTTTTTTTTAGAGATGAAAATATTTTTATAACTGACTGTAGTCTCCTTTTGTTAGTGTATGATAATACAATCTTGAATTTAACATCCGGTAGAACTTGGCATTCAGGTAACACAACAATTCACGGAGTAAATGATTGTGGCCATTCTTATGCAGAATCATCATAGACCATTAAAAATATTTATTATGGCATAAAGAAAACTCATCCACGGTGATATAAAGAAAATTTATTTATGGTAGTATAATTTTAATATTTTGCTGATATTATGTAAACTGTTTATCCTTAAATATTTTTGAATCACTACTCACTACCCATTTTTCTCCATTGTCCATTTGTCAACTGAAGCTTACATTGTGTGGTTTAATTGGTATTTATGGTGTATTTTAAATTTAAAGAGTAAGAAAATTCTTTGTTCTTAATTTTTATACTTGTATAGCATTCAGTAATAGCTGTTTATTGCGTATTCAATGTTTTGAGTTGTAAACTAATAAATGGCAGAAGAAATTTTAAGTGGATCAGCCCATTTATTCACAGAATATTTCTCTGAAGCCTAATAACAGTGCAGTGTGATCCCACAAAACTCTCATGTGTGTAATAATCTTGTTTCCTCTCTGATATTTTCGTCATTTGTTAGTTTTTGTAATTGTTTGTGGTAGGTGGAGCGAGCTGACACGCAAGATCGAACTGTGGGTGGAGATTCAGGAGCTGACGGAGCTGGGAGAGTACGCCGCGGTGGAGGTCATACAGAGGAACGACGTGCTGACGGGGGGAGTTTACCAGCTGCGGCAGGGCCAGCAGCGTAGGATACAGGTAGGCTTCTACAGCCTTACCAGTCCACCACATTGCTATTTTAAAAAATGCGCCTTTTTCCTACAACATTAATTAGGGAATATATTGATTTATTTTTATTTTAAAACATCAGAGGTCTAGAGAAACCAATAAACAAAACTGCATTATTCATGAAAAATTCATAAAAAAATATTTCCGCACTGAGCTGTGTTTGCCAATCACATCCTGAATGTAGCCAGGCTATGTTTTAGTTCATTTTGACCTCGGATACAATCTCGTAATAGCTGATTCGCTGGTCACAGTGTGTTGAAACTCAGACATTGACACGTAAAAACATTCATATAATATGTTTCTTAATTCACGTTCACGTTTTCTTTTAATGTTTTTATCTATTAAAGAAATGTGTCAACTGTTATCTGCAGAACACAATCTGATATTTATTAGTCTTATTTATTTACAATATCTAGTGACGCCCTTACATGCAATTGTTGCCAGGGCAGTAGACTTGTCACAATGATTCTGATTCTGATTGAATTTTATGATTCTTTATGAGAGAAACTAACCTGTATAAAGTACATGTATGTTAGTTATGAAGTGACAGAAATCTATTTTTGCTTACAATCTGACTAAAAAAATAGTCTGAAAGTAATCAGCTGTTAATTTACAATTCACATTTATAAACATTGTACAATGAAAGTTGGTCAACACTTTAAAGCGCCCTCTAGAAATAAATCAAAGGCGAGGGGGGCATAGTGCGAAACGATGTGACTTTTTTAATTACGATTCGTCCACGCGATATATCCTAAGCTTTAAAATGACACCTCAATCTTCAAAATCAGTTCAGTATGTCGAGAGAAAAAGGGACATAACAGACGAAACCCTTGTAGAAATAAGAAGATAGATAATAGCATAAGGCACTTCATCATTTTTTATTATATTCTTATGTGAATCGTATTGTTCACTCTCTGCAGGTGAGGGTGAAGCCAGTCCAAAAGTCTGGCACTCTACCCATCATCTGTCACAGCATCGTCAGCATAGCTGTTGGGAGTGTCATCAAGAGGTAAGGTTTGAAGTGCTAATTCATCAATATTGAAACTTGCACTATGATTATAAATAAATTCAACTTGTAAGTGCTGAAATCTACTAATATAGAGAGTTATTGGTTGAGACAATAGTATCTTACAACCCTTGCTTGTGAATATGCATCCCTTTTACCTCAACAAACACAAAGACAGAAACAGTTATTACAAATACTTAAGTATACAAGTAACTGTGTTTCATTCAAATAATGATTAACTTTCATTAGTTCATTATAAATATGATTGAATTTCATTAAATTGCAATAAATTGATGAAAATATATTATGGATGTATTGGAAGATCACAGAGATTGCACTGCAGATCAGAAAATGAGCATTTTTAGCTAATGTGTAAAATTCAAAGTTTGTATGGAAGTTATCTCATCCTTCTATATTGTTTCAGGTCGAGGTTACAGAAGGCCCTGGACTCGTATCAGGAGGAAGATCTGGCGGTGTTGAGGGAGAAGTGGAGTGACGCGCTGATGAGGCGGAGGCAGTACCTGGACCAGCAAATCAACCGGATCATCAACAAGCAAGGTAGGTGTAATGGTATGAGGTTACAGAATAGAAGGCTCTGGACTTGTACCAGGAGGAGGACCTGGCGATGTTGAATGAGAAGTGGAGTGACATGCTGATGAGGTGGAGGCAGTACCTGGACTAGTAGGTCAACTGGATCATCAACAAACAAGCTTTTCCCAGAGTTACCAGTATTTTACTTCAACTTTTTAAAACAGTTTTTAACAGTTAGCTATTATTAGATAGTTAGTGCAGTAGAGTCCCACAAACCCGGCAGTTGATAACCCAATAATTCTGATTGCTTGGCCCCCTTCAAGGATCGATAATTTCTGGCTTAGAGATGTAGACAGTTTTGACTGGTGCTTTGCTCTGGGTTGAAGCCATATTTATAAATTATTGTCCTATTGAGAGATAAATTAACCTTTATGGTCGATAACTCCCAGGATTTTGTACAACCCTACAATTTCACCAACTCGGCCACCGTTTGGTCATTGTTGGGCAAAGTTTACAAGACTCTTTGCAACCTATATTGCTCTCTAATTATTAAATTTTGTTTCTTTATTTGTGATTGGTAAAGTACCTGATGGTGAAAACTGAAATTAGTATTGAATAATAAACTTTTTAATCAGAGTTCTCCATCAGGATGTTGTAAAAGAACCAAGCTAGGGTGGATACCAAGAGAGTGATCTACAACATTCTTATCTAGAATCAAGTGAAATGGAAATACTTAAGTATGTTCATAATGTGTTTTCTGTATAGTTAATTTCCACCACAGAGTATGCTGGTTTCCTTTTCCGTTGCGATAGCCCTCTGACCGTTGCGTGTTTGCAGACAAGACGGAGACGGACCAGGAGCGGGAGCAGAGCCTCGTGGACCAGTGGGTGAGCCTGACGGAGGAGCGCAACGCCGTGCTGGTCCCGGCCCCCGGCTCCGGCATCCCCGGCGCCCCCGCCGACTGGGCGCCCCCGTCCGGCATGGAGCCCCACATACCGGTGCTGTTCCTCGACCTCAACAGTGAGTTACTCCACCCACCTGTCGCTTCTGTGAAATAGAATGTTGTTGTTGGCCAAAATCATTACAAAATTAAAAGTTTTTTTAGTGATACCAGGGTAACCAGTACAAGGCACCTACCCTATTCATATTCTGTTTACAATGTTAATCATTTCTTTATGTAAACTTAGAAATAAAAATAAAAATAGTTATACTACAAATAAACATTAATAATTTAAGCCATTTAAACACTCCATGGCAAGTACTTCTAGGGATACTAACACTATAAGTCTATTTAATGAAAACTACCCTATATAGCATTACAGATGTGACACTATACACGTAAGTGTTTACCATTTCAGCGGACGAACTGTCAAGCCAGACGGGCCAGTGGTCAGACATGGAGCAGCTGCCAGTGGCTGGCCTTAACTCCATCCTGTCCAAGGAGCATGGCAACAAGTTCTACAACCTGCCCATCATCAGGCATCTGGAGGCGGACGTCGGCGCCGTCGCCGCGTGGGACAGCTCTGTGCACGACAGTGACTACCTCAACAGGGTCACCGAGAGTGAGTAACCCGTCAGAATCAGAATCTCTGTATTTGTCACCTTTAAGATTACAAATAGTTTCATTTTTTAAACAAAGGAAATAAACACAAAAATTGAGTCTTTTATTGGTGGTTTTGTGGGTCAGGTTGTCATTTCACAGCGTTCCCTCCTCCAAGCTGTAGTAGGGTCGGTCTATGAGCCATCTCTGCAGTGATGTCTTTAGCGCCATGCCCCTCTGAGAGCGCAAATCCTGGGGTAGGTTTGTTTAATAGTTTTCTGCCCATATATGAAGGGTTTTTCTCGTACAGAATAAGATGGTGGTTGGACAAGATGTACTTTGTGACGTGTCTTGTATTATGTTGGTGTACACCGTTGAGTCTTGGCATATCTTTAGGCGTCAACATACAGGATTGTCTAAATGTACAGTGCCACCACTGTTAAGATGTTTTGCTCTTTGTAAACTTCTCTACAATATTCTCGACTCTGCAGGCCAGAATGGACCCTAATGGTCTTTTTTGCAGGATTAAGATTCTTTTTCATTGTGATAATGTTTCCCAAACTATAATTCCGTATTGTATATGTGTTTCAAAAAGAGAGAAGTAGCCTGTTTTAGAGGTTTGATTGTTAATAGTTGATTTTATTTGTTTAATGACATACAGTGCGGTCTTCAGTTTTTTTATTCAGACTGTCAATATGTGGCGTCCAACTTAAGTTTTCATCTATTGTAATTCCAAGGAATTTGGCTTGCATCCTTGCTTCTATGTCAAGGAGAATTAACAAATCTACTGCCCTTCTTCCAAATGCTACTTCTTTTGTTTTTGAGGGATTTATTGCACGGTCCTTTCCATAGCAGTATTTGTGGGCCATGTTGAGAGCAATATAGGATGTCACTGCGAAGTCATCTGATGTCTACTTACTTAGGAGTAGTGTTGTGTCGTCAGTGTAAAGCAAGAATGTGCAGTATTCTTCTAGATGTTGTGACATATCATTAGTGAATAGTATGTAAGAACAGGACCCATAACAGATCCCTGTGGCAATCCCCTATCCATTGGTAAAAGTTCAGTTCAAACAATTGTTTGCAACACTGTTTACACCTATCCTTTCCAGTTTTTGAATAATAAGACTGTGAATAAGGCAGTCAAAAGCCATTCTGAAGTCCAAATAATGATGTTTGTAGCTCAACACCATCAATCATAGCTTTGATCATCGTAATTATTGCTGTAGTTGTTGATTTTCCTTTCCAAAATCCATGTTGGTTGTTTGATAATAAACTTTGTGGGAAACAGTGGTTTAAAAATCATTTTAGAACAATCTTTTGATATATTTTTGAAAACGTTGAGATGAGGGATATCGGTCTGTAGTTATTAAGTATTGTTATGTCACCACCTTTGTGTGCGAATGAGAAGTGAAAACAACTGCCTTAACTGTCTGGTGTTAGGTAACAGTGTTGTTGTTTGTTGTTACTACTAATAGATATGGTGACCCCAGCCAAACCATCACACACATGTGCCTCTCTCTAATGACCATTTGGTGAAAGTCCCCAGAAGGACGAAATATTAAAATAAAAGGGGGAGAAACAGAACAGCAGACAGCTTTGACCACTTAGGCAACTACTTTGCCAGCTACCATTGGCTGATTACTGTGATCCTTTGACAACTGATTTCCAGGCTCAAACCACCGGTCTGCTCTGCTCTCCAAATATCCAACCATTGTCTATTTGTGCTCTTCAGCTATTGGTTTCCATACCCTCCAGATTAATGGATCATGTGGAAAGGAAAAGGAGCTCTTGGTGGAGTATGATGGTGTCTTGTGCAGATTCAAATCCAGGTTACACAGGACTTAGATGTATTACCAGATGAATACTAATGATTAGGCCATCAAGACTTTGTTCCTTTAAAGTATTTATAGCTAATTTTACAGATTAGATAGAAGGAAGTTTACGTTGTGTCAGTAATCTGATGTCGTTTCTACTTATAAATATAAATGAGTTTTGAGATTAAAATCTTGGTTCTCAATACAAATTGATTTGCAGGCAATGAGCGAGTGTACCTGATCCTGAAGACGACGGTGCGACTGTCACACCCGGCGCCAATGGATCTAGTGCTGCGGAAGCGGCTGAGCCTCAACATCTACAAGCGGCAGAGCATCACGGACCGCATCCGCAAACGGATCGTACGGTCCGACTGCCTCACACACAGCGGCGTCACCTATGAGGTTGTCTCTAACATTCCAAAGGTGAGTAATCATTTGGTCGGTAGCTTGTCTGCACTTTATTTTCATTTTCTGTTTGTAGAAATATACTATATGTGTTAAAAGCTATCGGTAGTGTGAAATTTTCACCCAAAAACACTCAAGGCTAGGCTACTAGTTAACATGTTAAGAGCCAGTCCGTCGCCATTCATTAGTGAATCTTGTCAAGATCAATCTTCTTCGCCTTGAGTATGACCTCAACAGAGCTTGCTATAGAATTTAGGTATAATGCCTATGGGGCATTATCTTGAGAATCAAGTCCACTGATAGTGGGCCGACCTCAGATACCATCAACGCTTGGGGGCTCGGTAAAATTTTAGCATCTTAGGGCTTCTTGAACACCCTTTGGTTTGGCATTTCATTGAATGATTGTTAATAAATTTGACCCAATTCTAAACTAATAATACTTTTAACTAGGTGTAGATTGGTTTCAATGTTGAATTCGTTGCAGGCTAGTGAAGAACTGGAAGATAGGGAGTCATTAGCTCAAATTGCTGCTTCAGGAGAGGACACATCACTTTGCGATGGTGAAACGTATATTGGTTAGTATATTCTTATTCAGTTTAGTTTGGTCTCTTTGACTTATGCAATACAAATAATGTGTTGTGCAAACTTCTCATTCAATCTGCTTTGAATTTGTTGTATCCTTCATTAAGATTGCCAGTGATACTTCAAGAATGCTCTTGGATTTAACATACGAACAATTACAAGTTTACTAATATTGTGGAAACAATCATGAATTAAGCTCTTTTGAAAATTTGAGGTAATGGGGTCTAGAACTGATTGATGAATTTGTTGTTCAGAGAAATACACGCGGGGAGTGAGCGCTGTGGAGGGCATCCTGACCCTGGACAGGTTACGACAGTCGGTGGCAGTCAAGGAGCTGCTGCAGAGCAGTGGCCAACCCGTCACCTCGGCAACACTCTCCGCCATGCGCAAGACCGCCAGCGTCCCCAACTTCTCTCAGGTAACCACCAGCCCGCTGCTACACACGGGATCCTAACGTGTTGAATCAAGTCAGCCAAATATGTACAGATAACAAAATAAATTTTGATATTTGTCTGTATATCATACAGACCGGACTGACTGTGGTGTTGTTATTCCACAGCTGATGAGGTTTGACAGCAGCTTGGAGTCTCTGAACCTGGCCGGCATCGGTGGTGTGACGCGGTCAGAGAGCGTGACGGACCTCAATGGAGAGACTCGGGGGCGCAAGAGCCTCCCACCTCCCCCTCACCCCCTGCCCGAGGCACTGCAGACACCACCCAAGCAGTTTGGCATCGGTGAGTCATCGGCGTCAGACGTAAACTACCGACCGAAGGGGCACTCCAACATTGCTGAGTTGTACGGGAACTACGTGTTAGAGTTGAGAAATCCTGGGGAAATATTGATGAAAACCCTTTTATCGAACTTCCCTACAGGGAATACGCTATTTTTAGAGCGTGAAGTTATTTCATTCAGTAGTTGATATTCTGGAAACATCTCTTGATCTCTTGTAACTCCTTCTATCAAATTCTTAAGCTTATGAGTTGTGCAAATGGTCTTTGTCTTATGGGGTTTTCAATTCCAAAAAAATTTTTTGGCCTTATTGTGGCCTTTTAAAAATTTTTCATCACAAGTGTTTATGTAGAAACTTTAATCAAAAAGCTAATAAGATACCAAAAGTTAAAAAATTAACATTAACAACCTTGTAATTAATTGTATAGAGTTTTCGTCCTGTTTATGGGTGAATTTAAAAAGTAGGCCTAGTATGTGCGACTTGACCAAGAAAAGAGTGTGAGACAAATTATTCTGCAAATTAAAAGGTGAACGAAAGGCAACTGCAATCATTGTTCACACTTTTTGCCCTATTTTTTGTATTCAAACATATTATGGAGTATAATACTAAATCCCACTTTTTGTAAAAGCTCCCTAAGTAATAGGGGATGGGTTTTAATATAAGTAAAGTGTTGCGTATACAGATCTGCTGTCATGATGCTGTGTTTTTTTTGCAATGTTGGAGTGCCCCAGTTTATCATGAGAGGTAATTATTTTATTTTCAGGATGACCCCCATTGGTCCCTTTGACGTTTTGATCTCATATGCCATTGTTTCACCCCTGGTGTGCATTACCAACAACCAGTTACCAACCCTTCTGTACAAGGGTGTCTGCTAGATCGTTAACAGTTTTGTGACATTTTGATAATGGCATATGAAATTTCATATCCTTTGTAGTGGACTCATAACCTTATTATCGAATGACAATATAGTATATTTTTTATGTTCAGTAGCATTAAAGTATAGATTTTTAAATGTGACCCGATGTTTCAGGCCTGATGCTAACCTAAATTTACTTTTATTCATATATTGTTGTTTATAGTAGATTAGAAATCGTAGCTATAGATTTTCAAACAAATAATCTATTAGTTCAACAAAAATAATTGTATTAAAGGGATAGATAGATAGGGCTGCTGCATAGATGTTGCAAAAGTAGAGCAATAGTTTACAGATGTATGTCTTAAAATTATTTGTCTTTGTGTTTTTAGATGAAAAATTGATGATAAGCGTCCCTTTATAATGCCAAAGGGGCATTTAAATTATTTATGTATCATTTAAATTTTTGCCATTGACGTAGTTTTCCTTAATACTTTTCTATAAATAGGCTATAGATAAACATTTAGGGTCTTCATTTCTCAAGCTGCACTTTTATAACTGATAATATTTATAGATTTTTTTGTATAAATCAATTAGTGATCTGCTTTATTTTGTTTGGTAAAAATAACCAACAGACTACTTGCCATTATTTGGCAACATACTGAATTAAAATAATATCATTAAGTTACTTAAAGCAAGTGTTGGTCTCTTAAAGCAAGTAATAGTAAACTAATATTTTATGGTTAGTTTACATTGCCATTGATAGAACCTCTTTTATTGTAGAATATCACTCTATATAACTTCTTTGTCCCTTAATTTATAATTCTAACGCTGTAAACCACTCTCAATGCTGGCAAACCTCACAGACAATTCTGTCCTTTACAATTTGTGACCCATAAAAATGCTGTTCTGCATTATTTTAATTATGAAGATAGCTGTGAACTTAGTTAATATTAATAATATAATGTTCATATTCAGATTTCAGCTTCAAAATCATGTTTGGGGTTAAATAACTCAAAGGTGATAGTAAAGATCAAGATGGGATATTGTTCAAAAATCAATCCGAACTCAGTTTTGGATTTAAGAAAAATAATAGAAAAAGACTTGAATCTAAATGATAAATTTATTCGAGACAGTACTTTCAAGCCATACCAAATTATTACTCATATTAAGATATTCAAGTTAACCTGCCCATCCTGTTCAAATTAAAAGTATTGTTTTTCCCATGTCCAAAGTGTTATGTAAAAATGTAAATTGTTTTTAAGAAAGTAAGAGAGGTGTTATATGTATATTTTTCTTATTTAATCCTTGGACTCTCTAACAATTAATTGTGCCAATACTTGTGTGGGTGAGCAGACACCCTTGCTGCCAGTTGCTAGTTCCAGATTGGAGTCAAGAGAAGCGAGTCCTCTTGCTTTCAGTGTCCCTCTCTCCGTCTTCACTGCATTCCAAAAGCCAGTTTTGCATTTTGGCAGGAAGCTTTCAGTTTTTCCTTCCGTTATTTATCTATGCATTTATAGTTACCTCGTTCCTTTCTGGTTCCGTTTCGGTTCGACACGTTTAGATGTTAGTCTTTTTTATCACATAGATTGTGCTGTTTTACTTAGGCAATAATCACTTGCATTTTGCTTTTCTTTTTTCCTTTATGTCATTCGATTGAAACGAGTTTCAGATTATTCAAACTAATCTTAACCCTAGGAACGATTCTTGTTTTGTTTGTCTTTTTACATCTTTTTTGTTATTTTCCATTGTGAGAAAAATATCTGATATGTCGCTTTCTGTTTTCTTTTTTTCCGTTTTGCGCCAATCCACCCAGGCTCCATTTTGTCAGGTAATAGGCTTTCGACACATTCTGCATCATTGCTGTTGGCATGTGTCTGAACTGTGTAGATTGGATGAAATGGTTATCAAAGGGTGCAAATGTTGTTGAATATTTACATTAGAAATTCACTCACCTCCAAAACCACCTCTGAAAAACCAGAATGGCATCTTGCACAGTGTACCTCATCTTCGGGATACCACTCTTCTGTTGCAGTTTTAAAGAACCGGGCATAATTTTGTTATGAATATTCACAAAACTTGTTTGAGGTTTTTCGAAAACAGTAATATGCCAAAAATGTATTTATGAAAAACAAGTAAATAAAAAGTGGTTAAACAAATTTAAATTTTTGGTTGGAAGAACTTTAATTTACAGTAATCAATTTGGTTTTCAAGGGGCCTTTATTGGTTTTCTCATAAGTTTTCTCTGTGATAATATGATGAGAAGATCATTTGTAATGTACATTTTTAGCAACTTTAAAACTTGCTTGTTAGAAGTTGAAAAAACAGATTGCCAGTACCCCGTGTTTAAGGCCTGAATTGCTTGGGCATGTTTTGCGCATGATCCCCCCCCCCCCCACAAACCCCGTGTCTAGTGATTCTCCATACATCTTTCTCTCTGTATATTCTCTATTTCTAATCTTTGTCTCTATACCTCCACCCCCTACCTAATGTAACTTGAAGGTCAACAGTGTGTAATATGTTTCCCCCCGAATATTGAGAAAAAGTTGTGAATTGTGTAGAATCGGGGTGTGCAAATCTTACAACACTTTAAATTTATTATTGTATGAAAGATGTAATTTTTTTACATTACAGAGCCTTTTCTTTTAAGAGGTAATGAAGAGATCTAATCGCAAAAAATAAAGTAGCTCATGTTATATTCTTAAAATAAACTACCTGCAATAATTTTATCAAAAAATTAAAATAATTCAGCTATTTGATGAAACAAAGAAAGTTTTTGTATTAAATTTAATGAATTTGAAGTTTACGATCAAAATTCATTTGTACTGTTGCCAAAAAAGTCCTTTTTCATAATTTATTATTCTGATGAACGGCTGAGCTTAGCAGATGATTGCTGAGCAGTGCTAGCTTTTATTTCTGTAGAATGCTTACTAAACGATCACAATAGTAAATATAATTAATTACTTGTATTAAATTGTTGCTGTGATCAAATTAGTGCTCCAATTACATTAGCTACAGCAAAAAGGCAATAGTTATCGGCTAATTAGAATTGTTTTGGTAATAACGAAAAAAAATCTTTGTTTATAAAAGTCTTCCTGAGTAAAGATTTGACAGTTGGCTTCGATTGCGTAGTTAGATTTGCACACCCCTACATTGCACGAATGTATTGAGTCAGTGTAGGTTGTATTTAATGAAAATATTAGGTTAATGGGATACACTGGTTTTATTAGATGAAAACACAATCCCATCATATTGGTTTGAAACTGTAAATAGTAGGACTATTTTGTGTGATAACTGTACGCAATTAGTTGTATTCACGGTAGTCCAAAATTGAGTGATTGTAATTTTTAAGTATACTATTGTAACAATATTAAATGTATGTACTTTTCATTCTTTATTCTATACAAATTGATTTAACACCAATATTAATTATAATGAAAAACAATATACACATTAGTCAAGCAGTAAAATTGCATGGAGTTTCCTAAATTAAATTACTCTCCATTCTCCCCACTGGGAGAGCGTGAGTTGCTCACTGGAGCTTACATTTAGGTTTCTTAGGTAAGGCGAACCATCTTGTATGGCTGATTCTAATTTTACTGCAAAGACTTGGGTGCTTTCTTGCCTCAAATTTTTTCTCTTAAATCCTTACGAAGATGGAAAAACTATTTCTCTTCAACCACCATTATTCAGCTAAGGCTTTTTGGTCCGCCATTTGTCAATCGTCATACTTGAAAACCTATTTGTTAGACCTTCAGTTAAACTTTTCACTAGCACAATGCAAATCAAATATTAATTCACATACTTTCACTGAGAGACCGTTCAGTTAGCATTTAATCTAGTTTTGAATATCCTGTCATAATCACTGTTATTACATTTTCACTTCACTAAACACTTCTCATAAATTTATATTGAATACAAACAGTAATACACAACACAGTAAATTAGAAATATTAAGGGTTAAAATAGGAGCTTTTGTGTCACATTTTATTCATATTTTGACATAATTTTTTTTTAAATTATAATTTAGGTAAACATTTAAATTTGAGTAGTAAGTGTGGGATACAAAAGCCAGAATTGTTTCAACTTTTTCATAAAATTCAGTTAAGTTGTTACTGACGAAATAATTTCTTTTTGGATAATAATTTTTTGTCCAAGCAAACTTAAGGACTAACCACATTGATTTTTTTTACTGCTACATTCTTAACTAAATATTCTACAATTTACTATTAAGAATATTCAATAAAACTTAATGAGTTAACATGAAGATTTACTTTTTAAAATCAACCTTTTTTAAAGTATGGTAAACAACATATTAGATGATGTTTACTAATATTATGTAAATTATTTAATGATCATAACATTTTTTATTTGAAAATTGTTTTTTCTAGTTGAATAATTAAAGAAACAGGTTGTTACAATATAGGCTAAAGCAAATCAATGTCTATAACCTTGTTTGTTTTATGCCTCTCCAATCCTCTATCCAACTTTGTTCCTTCAATTCAATATCAAGTGAATTTTTTTGTTGATTTTTATTTATTCCAGTTACCGCTCACAGAGTACCTGTTAATGTTAATGTATCATTGTCAGTCAGCTAGGTCAGTGGGTATCTCAGTAGGTTTCAGTGTTAGTGTCTGGTCCACTGATTTCTGTGTCTTGTTTGACCTTGTGGATTGTCTTTCAGCGCGTCCCACATTCCTCAATCTCAACCTCAACTTGAATTCTCTGAGGCTGCAGCCCGGCTCAAAACGTATGTTCTTGTTCTTCTCTTTGCTGTTAAAGTTCAGTTCTTGTCGTTTTCGTTGGTTTTATTTTCAGTTTCCATTGGTTCTTCCTTTGTTTTTCTTCCATTGATTTTTTTCACCTTCTCTAGTTCACCACCACCACCTATATATACACTGAAGTAAAGCTGAACCTAAAATTTCTGGGACTCTGCAAAGTTATTTACGCTATATTTCTTTATTTTTATTCATAAATTGTTGAATAAAGAGGTAACAACACCAAACCTAAAAGATTTAGGGTCTTTCTTTAAGACAGGTCTAAGGATTTATTTAACAAAAAGTTTATTTAAACTTAACCTGAAGCTTAAACTAAAGTTAAATTTTGAATTATTGTAAGATATTGATTAAAAAAATCTAAACCTCAAACCTTTATTTTATGGTGAATAGACAAAATTTCACATATTAAACTAGTGGTGGTGAACTGTCGTAATAGATCCATTGTTTGTTTCATGTTTTATTATACTACAGTTTATGTTTAACTTTATTTTACCCATTCCTTATGTGTTTTAGGAGGTTATTAACTTTTTTTATTGTTATTTCTTATTTATAGTTGTAGTGAAGTAGAAAAAGTTGTCATATGTAAGTAAAATTTCCAGGATGGCTTTATAATTTTCTTTAAATGAAGACGAAAAACCCTGGAACATAGTTATAGGACATAAAATAGTATTTTAACATACTTTCAGTTATTTTCTATCTTACCTAGGTGACAACCCATGAGGAAGACAAAGAGAGGAATAAGTGAGACTTTCCTGTGTCCGCAAATAAATTATTAACAAAAAAATTGCCACTTTATATTGACTCTTTTTGTTAAAAGAGTTCAAATAATATTTTTATCCCACCAACTTTATACAACTGTTTATATTGCTCTTATACAGTCCCCATGGAAATATATATTTTTTTAAAAATCAATATATAATGTCACATGATAAATCCATCCCTAATGATTGAATACTAGTATACGTGTTGCTCGAAATCGAGCAATTTATTTTAATACAATATAAATGTTACTTTTAGCTCTAAATAAATGACATCCGACCCATCCAATATTGTAAACATCTTTAATCGCCAAAACTACACGTATTTACAGCTAACAGATGTTTAAAATACTTTATTCAATCCCAATTTTATTAAATGGGAAATTTTGAGATTTCAATGGTGGATAGCACCTTTATTTTCAGTCCGATTCTCATCAGTTTTTGGCGTAAACAACCACAGACCAAGCCCTATCCAACAACACCAATAACTTGAAAATCGGTTGAAAATTGTAGGAGGAGTTCTCAACACAAAAAACCCTTAGCGTATTAAATAAGTATAAATTGTAACGCAATGTACAATTTTTCTACAAATCGGAACTAATATTGATGTCTAGATGTTCAAGTCCTCTATTTCTTAAAGGCTTACATCGCTCGTGTAAAATAATCATACTTAGTGCAGTTTGTTACCAAAAATAATTTTTTGACGGATTTTACCCGAGGAAGCCCGCAACTTTTCACTAAAATCAACTGTTTTGTTTCGCCCGCAGCGTCCCCCAACACCAAGCTCGGCCTGCGGATGACCACGCTGCATGAGGAGCAGACACATAACAGCCTCACGCAGGAGGGGGAGGAGAGTGGGGGGGAGGCGGGCAGCGAGGACGAGGCCCCACCCTCCCAGCCCCCCAACACGCTGCCCCGCCCACTCAAGTTCGGCGAGATAGATTCGGTAATCACAACATCAATTATTGAATTTTATTTTATATTCTTTTAACTCGTTTCAATGCGAGTTTATGCATAATTTTGTTATCTTTTTAAAGTTGTTAGTCACAGATTCTCTCATTTTATTCAATTGGTTGATTCAGTTTTTAAAAGACTGTGCCTATAGCCCTTCTAAACTGAAGGCATCTAAGAGATAAGAAGACCCTTATGCACACACTTACACACATGCAGCAGGCCTGCCAGTAGCCACTCACCAGGTAGATGATCACACACTAGGGTGTCTTGTAGGGAACTGATAATTTCTTAAAATAATTATTTCAACTGATATTAGTGGTATATTTGTAATTTCTTATTAATGTCAAAGATAATAGACACCAAACACAACATATTTATGATAATATTTACAAAAAAATAAATGTCTGGAATACAAAACCAAAACTCATATTTCATACCATATCAACGGGTTGTCTACTCATTTTTCTCAGAATTTACCACTATAACACTTTTTTTAGGTATTAACTCTTACGGTCGTAGGCTTTTCCATACGGTCAATTTCATAGTTTTGTTTTGGCTCATCGGCGAACAAGCATTGAGGTGGTCAGGTCCGGGTGCCTGCGAGTGTATGGTCGTCAGTCAAGGGTCAAATAATCCTTCAGATGCCTTAAATATCCTGAAGGACTAAACAGTTGTAAATCACATTATTTCCCTCAATCCAATAAACATAACGTAATTTATTGATTACCTCATGATAAATTTCATTCTTGAGGGACATTATTCCGATTTTGATTAATGTTACCTGAAAATGAGCCATACTTCCTTGTACTCCCTCTCGTTCGGGCTCCAATGGTCCAGACAAGGTCTTGGAAATGAATCATCAGCGTGCGCCCGGTTTCTCATGGCCGAAATCGACAGGATTAAACGTATTGTTTTATTTCTGGCCTACATGTAAAGAAAGCACAAGTTACTGTACTGTATAATGTTGTGTGTTTTAGTAATTTTAAATGTGAGTTAAATCATTACTAGTTTATTTGTTAGTAAAAATGTAGTTACATCAATTGCAAAATAATTTCATGAATTCAAAATTGTAGCCCATTAAAAAAGAATTAATCTATGAAGTTTTTATCGGTGTTGCTTTATAATTTTGTGTTATTTCCTATTGTTTGGTGTCACGTGTGTTTTTATCAATGGCCCGAGAAAAAGGTTCCAACGAGTTGGTAAAAATATTCCATTATATTTAGGTTATAAAACTTTCTTAAAAGTTATTTAAAATTACATATATGCTATTAAATATTGTAGTAAAAAATTAAAAAAAAAAAAAATAAAAAAAAATGCCGGATGGTCTGAAAATTTTTTTATCTGGACAAGGGTCAGGTCTCGAGGTGTGCCGATTAGAGGGAGTCAACTGTAAAAAATTAAAATATCCATTTAGAAACGTAGTTTTTTTTAAATATAGATTTTCTTGTACCTACCTTATACCTTGCTTACTTCCCAAGTGGCTGCTGTAGCGTTGGAGTTGTGAAAGTGCCTGGTCCTCCGGAGCATCAGGTGGTTAGGTAGGTCAGGGGAGGATAGGATTTTTCTAACGAGTAAAAAGCCTTATTTAGTAAACATGACTTCAAAGCGCTCTTAAACTTAATTTCAAGCTTTATTTTTACAAGAACCAAACATCATAGTAAAAAAATTCGTTTATTTGGAATCAGGCCGGCGGTTTGTATGTGACGCGCTATGGGCCCGAAAGATGTTTGCGCCCCACCTCCTTCCACCCCTCCCCCCTCCTCTCCCAAGGATATGAATCACCAAATAAACAAACCCAATGCCATAGGCATTTTACGATTTGAGACGCGCATTCGCAACATAACAACAAAATGATACAATGACAGATCTATTTTTATTGTGTTTTACCAGACAGAGAAGAACCTGCGCAGAACCACGATCTTGAGAATTGCTCGCGCACGTAGGGGCTGGGGGGTGGGGTGGGAAAGAGGGCGGCGCGGCGCGGCAGAGGAAGATGGACTCGTGGTGGGGATTAGTCGTTGGCGCGCCGTTCGGGAGGACGGGTGTTCCTGCCACGTCGCCTTTCCGCTCTTGGGTGCTACACAATACAGTCCGCGCTGTATACCGTGACCTTTACTGATCGCAAAACATTTATCATTATTACTGTTAGGAGTACGAAGCCCCGTGGTTATGGTGTCAACGTCAAATCTGCTTGATAAATTGTAAAATATTTTCTTTGTCGCGCTCCCAACAAACCTAAGAAAGCTCTTGAGCTCTTGCCCCCCTTGGCCCTTGCGCCCCTGGGCCCGGGCCCACCGGGCCCATTTACAAAATCGGCCCTATTTAGAATTGTCCCTATTAGACATTTCCCTGTTGGTAATTTGTCAAAAAAGTGAATACCATCGTTGGAATACTTCTTTTAATAGTTTAAGCAGTTTCAAACACATTTATAACTCTAACATCATAGTATTCTTTTTTAATAATAGCAGATATTATTAAGTTATTTTGGTTTTGAAGCAGCTAGCCAGTGGACTGATGATTTTTGGTTGGTTGCAGGGTGAACAGACCAGGCTACCGGAGAAGCCTTTGTTGTCCAGTTCTAGAACCCTCGACTCCATCGCCGACTACAAGACTGGGACACCCAGCACCACCTCCAGGTCAGTCGCATGCCATGGACAAATGGACGCATCAGTTCAAGATACCGTAGGAGACAGAATAACATTAGCGACATTAAAACAAGACAATATCAGAGAATTTATACTGTACAAATTAAATATTTTTTTTACAAAAAACTGTTACTTTTGGCTTAAAAAAAATATTGTTTCAAACTTTTTATGGAGAATTATAATTTGTTACAAGCTGAGTTACTTAGACTTCATTTCATTACCAACGCATGTTTTTTAAAGTAAAACTCAAAAGACTTAAAAGGAGTACTATGTAAAGACTGTGTCATAAAGTGGGATAGTAATTTTTTATGTTATTTACTCTCATAAATGTTATATCGTAAACAATTACAGCCATCCGTAATAAAACTACATCCATGAGTTCATAGTAATATAATACACCAAGATAAATTAAATATATATTTTTAGCAAGGTACTTTTACCGTGTGGCCAAGTGGTTAATGCTTCTTTTGCGTTTGTCATCAGCGGGTACGGGTCAGAGGCCGTGTCGTCGTCCAACCTAACCAACGACGATGTGGCCTCGCTGCGCAGCATGAGTGTGGACACCCCAGATGCGGAGCCTCGCACTGCAGCCGTCCCCGCCCCCGCACACAACAACGGCGACACCAACTCTGCGGATGACGACTCGGCAGGGGAGGGCACCGCCCCCGCACTGCCCCCGGGCAAGGTACTGATGCAAACATTGACAAACATTGTGTAGGCTGTTCCACAAAGACATTATATCGAGGATAGGATGGTTCATTATTGGAGTTGATACCGTAGAACCATAAAATATAATTACCCTTTAGGGCTGATAGGAATGTTTACAGATGAAACATGCCATTAATTTGCATCTTGAAACGAGCCAGGACATTCGCAGATACATCTCTAGGCTAAGGTTTTTATTGTTATACTTCCGTCGTGAAATTTTTGTTAACAAATATTTTCATAAGACAATATTTTTACTTTAACACTTCATTTATATCCTAAACGGAAAAGGAACCTAATAAATCGATCTTTAATCTAAAAGATGAAATATGGTGGACTTGTGGTGTGGCGCCACTCCAAATAACGTGTATCACAGTGTGACAGCCATGCCACTCAAATGTATAATAGGCCTAACAAATACCATGCCCACCAGTCTTGTATGTTGTGTACCATGTTGTAGAACCAGTCTGTACTGTATTCTGTTGTTGACGCAGGTGGTCCGCCGACGCAAGAGCTCCAGTCGAGCGCAGAGCGCTTCGGTACGAGCTTCCTTCCCCCTGGCGCGGACCCCCGTGTCCGACAGCAAGGCGGCGCTCAAGCTGCAACAGTCCATCAACGGCGACCTCTCCTCTGATGCCCACACCGAAGGTACTTATGTCTAACCGTGATGTACAGAGAAACTGAGTATTTTTCTGTTTCTCGATTTGATTTTAGGTAGACTAATATTTTACCTTGTATAATACATTCTGTAATTATGTTATAAGCTGTACAACACTTGATAGTGTATATTTTTAGATGTATAGTTTCCCAAAAGTCTTCTAGTTTCCTTGGGTTTTTACTCTCATTTACCCTTAAAGGCATTAATTGTGTGGTTAAAACAAAGTTTGATATACTATATTTTTTGGTGCTCAACATGTTACATTAATAGAGGTCGGTACACTAGTGTTAAAATTTTTTTTAATTTTTGTATAATAGCATTAGGGATGGACGGGAATGCTTTTTTTATTTGGGACGGGATGGGAATTTTTATTTCCCACTCATATTCGGGACGGGATCGCTTGTCTTGAAGCTATCGAGAAATATTCGTTTAGACTTTTATCTGAGTGTTGTATAAAGACAAATTAATGTTAAATATCAACTAGTTCTCCTTTCAACTTGTTCCACTTGTTTTTGTATAAGTTACAATGAATGTCCTTTTGTTGAAAAAATTCAAATATATAGTTTTGATATTTGTAGGATGCAATAAGATCATGGGAAAGTATAAATTTGATTGTAACAAAATAAATTTAAATTGAATCACTAAACACACATAAAGAAAAAATGTTCCCCATGTCTTATTTAATACAAGTTTCGTTTGATGAAATATTAAACATTTGGTACGAATAATGAAAATAAACATTATGTACGGTACCGGCACGTAAAAAATATAGATTAAAACAATTACTGAGACAGTTTCTTACTTGAAGAATATAAATAAGAAAATTGAACTAAGAAATTATAAACTATTAAACATTATACTTTTATTGATATTTACATGAATTCATTTAACAATTTTTTGCTACATCAGAAAAAAACTACGGAGTGTATGATGAAAAGATTATAAAAATGTAAATTTAAAGCTATAAACAATAAAATCTAATAAATAAGCTATAGGCCTAGCTAAGCCGTGTTTTCCTCATTACCGAGATTGTCGCATGAGATTTATTCCTTGTCTAATTTTTTAAGAATTACTAGCTATTATGTGTTGTACAAATGCATTTTGTTAAGGCCGGGATGTCAAACAATAGAGCTCTTATTGGCAGATGTTCCGCATTCCATCTATCGTTTCATATTACAGTTGTATTGTTATCTTCCTAGAACTGGACGCCCTTTCCTTTTTGATTGATTTCTGTTCAACTTTTTATCTTTAGTTAAAAAAAAAAAAACTGATAAACCGAAAACCGACATGTTTTATCAATTCTCGGTTATCGGTTTTTTCGTCAGAAACCGATAAAACCGACAACCAACATTAACAACCGACCCATCCCTAGTTCCGACAGTATGTTACCTAGCTGGTTGTCAGTGCTTAAAAATAACTTATTGCAACATAAGCAAAACCCTTCATGATAAGAGGCTTCAATGCAAGGTTACTCCAAGTGGTAGCACTGATTCACCCTTTTCTGTCACTTGTAATTCATGCATGCCGCACTATAAAACTTCATTTGTAAAAAATAACCTAGTCCCTGAGAAGTCTATTCAATATGTAGTCAATGGTACTAGTAACTCAATTGTACGGCTGTTCTATTTGTAACACAGATGAGAGTGAGGTGCGAGCGCCAGTGAAGGAGGAGTCAGTGCCGGAGTGGATCAGCACGGGGGAGAGTGTGTTGATTCGGCCCTCCAACACGTCGGGAGTGATAGCCTTCGTCGGCCCCACACAGTTCGCCCCTGGAACATGGATCGGGGTGGATCTGGATGCACCTATGGGTAAACCATCAGTTCTCTTCAAATATAAAGTTTTAATAAAACACAATGTTCTCATAGCAATATGTCATTCAGGTACAGTAATTGTGTTTGCTATTGTTCCAGTTTGGTTATGTTCTTATCCGGAAAACCTTTCTGTCATTTGGTTTTATAGGTTAATTTTTTTTAAATATTTAAATCTTATACCTACAGTAGTATATGATTTTTTTCTTAATTTCATTTCATTTTCATGATGCAATTTTTTTACTTAGTTGAACTACCCAAGAGTCAGAGGTCTTTTTATCACAGTATTAACATAGTATGACCACCAAATCATAACTTGATTTGAGGCTGGACCTTTGATAAGTGAGTCTCCCATCCGAATTCTTGACCTATTATTCCAATGTCCCAATGTTCACCTGATGATTGCAGGCAAGCATGATGGAACGGTGCAAGGAGTGAGGTATTTCGAGGCTCGGCCGAAGCACGGTATCTTCGTGAAGGCCAACAAGCTCATTCAGGACCGACGGGGCCGAGCTCTGCGCAACATGACGGCCCCGGACGCCGGACCCATGCGGCGGAGTCTCAGCAGAGGTCAGTGATAGACACCGCCAGTTGCAACAATTAAATCTCTTTAGTCTCTTGTCTGCCTGTAATATAGTGCATTAAAGTAAATGGTTGGTTGTTCAATCAATCAATCAATCAAAATCTCTTTATTTTCAATATCATCAAGATATGAAATGGTGTCAACAAACAAGTTACAATTAAGTTAAAATATGTGTTTCTTGCTTTACAATAATGGGTCTTGATCAGAGTGCTTCATGGTGAAGTATTCGTCTAGTGTGTACAGGGGTCGTGCCACCAGCCATTTGTGAAGTTTTTTCTTGAGGTCTTGAGAGTCCAGGTTCTTCAGATTTTCAGGCAGTGAATTATAGAGTTTGCGTCCCATATAAGATGGTTTTCTGCTGTATGTTGTTGTGTGATGAGTTGGAAGTATGTAGTCCTTTGCTCTTGTACTCTGTTGATGGTAATTTTCTCCACGGGGGAAGTCCGGCTGGTAGGTGTGGGTGATCAGTATATGAATATATAAACACACTACCGTTAGAATTCCTAGCGATTGGAAAGCTGTTTTGCAACTCTCTAGTGGTTCAAGATTAGCCAGTGTTCTTATTGTCTTCTTTTGTAAAATGAGGATTCTGTTAAGGTTTTGTTTAGTTGTTCCACCCCAAATTGCCAAGCTGTATCTGATGTGAGATTCAAAGAGCGCATAGTAGGCTGCTTTCGCAATCTCCAATCCTCCTACCCACTTCATTCTACGGACAACGAAGATGCCTGACCCCAGTTTTTTACTTAAGTTTTTGATGTGGGGGGTCCAAGAGAGGTTGGCGTCAATGGTAACTCCAAGTAGTTTAGTTTCTTCTTGAATTAGGAGCCCAGGGATTTTAAGTACCGAGTCCTGTCTTCTACTGAAATTAATGGCAATCGTTTTTTCTGGATTTATAGCTAGGTCATTTTTGAAGCAATATTGGAGGGTCTTGTCTGTTGTTGAGATAATTTCGGAGTGAAGCTCTTGTGTGGAGAATGAGTTAAGGAGAAGTGTCGTGTCATCTGCAAACTTGACAGTTTCTACTTGGGGCTTGATTACACATGATGGAAAATCGCTTGTAAACAGTGTGAACAGGAAAGGGCCCAGTACTGAGCCTTGTGGTACTCCTCTGGATATGGGCTTGGAGTTTGATGTATAGGCACTTCTCTTTCCATTAGTTACAGTTTGTATTTGAACAACTTGCTGACGTCCTTTGAGGTAGCTTGCGACCCATTCTAGTGATTTGCCTTTAATTCCTAGACTTGCTAGCTTTGTAAGAATAAGATCGTGCCCCAGGCAGTCAAAAGCTTTACTGTAGTCCACCATAACCGCTGCTACTAGCTTATTATTTTCCAAGTGGTCAGTAATGGACTCAACCAAACTGATGAGAGCTGTAGTTATTGATCTCCCTTTCATGAATCCATGCTGGTGTTCGGATAAGAGATCATTCTTTTGAAGATGTTCAATCATTCTTTTAAGTACTATTTTTTCTATGATTTTTGAGAAAGTAGATACTAAGGAAATAGGCCGATAGTTTTCTACTTTGTTGTGAGGTCCTTTTTTGTGTTTTGGATATATTTTTGCTATTTTTAGTAAAGAAGGGAAGTAGCCTTGTTCAAAAGATTTATTGATCACACGAGCTGTGAAGTAGTATATACATACATATGTATATGTTGATCTGTGAAGTAATAACTAACCCTTTTAGTGCCGTGAGTCTCATAGCGAGACTCATAGTTGATGTACCTTGAGTGTTGAGATCCCTGGGTTTTTGTGAAAAGTGCCAGGATCTCATAGCGAGACTCTTATATTTTTATTAACCTATGCTTACATTTAAGATTTTCTTCTGACTCCTGGTGGGCCGTCCCCCTAACATGACTAAAAATGTTTGATAACGTCAAAAGGTACTTTGTGTTAAATTAGTAGCACCCCCCAAACAATATTTGTTTATCTGAACAAATAAAAAAATTAAACAGGGTGGGACGGACTTTTTTTACACCTTGTATAAATATATATGCAAACATACTCTTTTATAAATTTATAGTTTAAATGAAGATTATAATCAACTTTCATTCATTACATGTTACCTTAAACTTTGGTTGGTAACTATTAGTGAAGTTATTGTTTCATTTGCATAGGAAAGATTCACTAAGTTTATTAAAAAAAAAAGATTAGTTGAAGAATTAATAATAACTATTAAAGGTTATACTTTTCGGTCCGACACTTTTTGTCTGGGACCCCTAGGTAACCATTTTTACCTGCCCCGACTTAAAGTGTTAGGGATAAAAGCTGGCTTGCAGACCCCTAGATCAGACACATTAAAAGTTATTCTAAAAACATTTCACTTATTTTGTAAAGTATTATTATGAGCTAGCATATTAATTCATCATAGTGCATTAGACTGATTGTAAAGTGCACAAAAATGATGCTGTATTTCATCAAATCTAATCACATTGATTCAAATTGAAATTCTTTGAATCACATTGACGCATCAAATCCAAAAAGAAATTCCTGCATCGCACACCTCATTCATTTAATTCCTTCATTTCATTCAATGGGGCGGACCTAATCCCAAGGCGCGTCAGCCGCAAGGGCTTTTTGCGCTCCCCTAATGTAGTTTCAGAGCTCATCCCTGTTTAGAAACTTGATGAACTTCTGTATCCTGCAGACAAGCTCCTCTTGAGGAAGGAAAGCGCCCCTCCGTAGTCCTCCAAGGGCCCTCTCTCTAGCCTCTTCCAGCTCCCCACAGTCAAACAGCACGTGATCAGCAGTTTCTTCAGACTGCCCACACCTCCTGCATACCGGGTCACCATTGTAGAGACCCAAGCGCTGCAGGTGCTTCCTTAAAGAACAATGTCCTGTTATAAGCCCTGTTACCTGTTTAATTTGCCCCCTCTCCAGCTGCAGAATACTGGAGGCAATTTTCCGAGATGGAGAGTGAAGCATGAGCTTACTTACCCTCAATTGAGGAAGTCTGAACCAGGCCTTACGATGCTCCTCCCTCGCCCATGACATGACCGCTTGGCACGCATACTCACGAGAGACAGCACAGAAAGGCTCCGGACCAGTAAATTCTGAAGATGAAGCTGCATTGGCAAGGGCGTCCGCAGCCTCATTCCCAGGTATCCCTGTGTGACCAGGGACCCAGCAGAGCGTCACGCTGTTGCATCTACCTAGCGCAGATACTGTGGTGAAGCAGTCCCAGACGATCTTTGACCTGAACTCGCAGGAGTCCACAGCCCTTAGAGCTGCCTGGCTATCTGAGAAAATAGAAATGCTCCTGTCCCTGACACCTTGCACCAGGTTTACTCTGGCGCACTCCATTATCGCAGCAACCTCCGCTTGGAACACCGTGGGATGCATCCCCATAGGGAGACGAATCCCTACCCCCGCTTGCACCCCATGTACTCCAGCTCCTGTTCCTCCTCTTACCTTGGACCCGTCTGTGAACAATTCCAGATCCGCAGGTGGAAGAGGGTTTCCTCCAGACAGCCAATCCTCCCTCGCTGGAAGAAGGACCCTAAATGACTTACCGAAGGCATATTTGACCGACATGTAGTCCGAGGGCATGTCCAAAACATTCCCCTGTACAGTCAGAATGATCCGAGAGTGACCCCGGAATTCTCCAGTGTCTATCCAAAGATTCTCACATTTGAGTCGATGAGCAGCTTTCCTTGCCGTGGTCTTGATGAAAAGATCGATCGGCAACAAGTTGAGAAGACAGACCAGGGAAGCCCCAGGACTGGAACTCAGGGCTCCTGTGATGAGGAGACAGGCGAGTCTTGGAACTCCCGCCAATCCCCTCACCGCCACCCCCGAGTCCATCTTGGGCCACCATACAAGCGAACCGTAGGTAATGGCAGGTCTGACCACAGAGACGTAAAGCCAATGCATCAGTTTTGGCTTCACTCCCCATGTCCCTCCCACCAATCGCCTGCATGCTATGAGAGACCACTTACCTCGGTCTATTACCTTTTGGAGTTGTGGTCCCCAGTGAAGTGTCCGGTCCAGAGTTACCCCCAGATACTTCACCTGATTCTGCAATTCTATATTAGAGCCTTGCAGCACTAAGGGGTCGATCCCTCTCAGGTTCCTCCTCGTGAAAGGAACCACCACAATCTTCGAAGGATTGATTGAGAGACCTACCTCTTCGCACCAGCGTCCAACAGACCTCAGAGCCCCATTCATGAGATCCCTGACTGTGTCGTTGAACCTACCTGACACCAGAACCACTATGTCATCAGCGTATCCCTGTGCGTATGCACCGCTTTCATTGAGAGTTCTGATGAGATCGTCTACCACAAGGTTCCAGAGGAGTGGAGACAAGACCCCACCCTGGGGACAACCTCGAGTTGTTCTTGCCACTATCTCCTCGTTGTTGAGTGATAGTTTTACGTTTCTATTTCTCAAGAGGGCTTCGATCCATCCCCTTGCAACCTCGTGGAAACCATGAGCTGTGGCTGCATTGATGACAGCCTGAGTCTCAGTGTTATCAAAGGCACCTTGAATGTCTAGGAAGGCCCCAAGTGCAACTTCCTTACACTCTAGCGACTTTTCGATCCTACTTACCAGCTGATGTAGGGCAGACTCACATGATCTTCCTGGTAAGTAGGCGTGTTGGCGTTCGTGGAGCGGGTGAGCCCTAAGCGCCGTTTCCCCCACATACCTTGATACCAGCTTCTCCAGAGTCTTCAGCAGAAAAGAAGACAATGAAATTGGGCGGAAGGACTTCGGATCCGTATACCTAGCCTTACCAGGTTTTGGAATGAAGACTATCCGAGAACTGCTCCAGACTGCTGGAATATGTCCCAGGGCCAAACTGGCCCTAAACAATACCGTCAGAACTGGTTGCAAAAACTCCAATCCCTTTTGAAGAAAGACGGGCCTCACCTGATCAGGTCCCGGTGACTTGTAGGGGTTTAGAGTGTTGACTGCCCAGCGTATCCGACTGTGAGTAACGATGCGACCCGCCACCCTCCATCGAGTGAAGTTGGCTCGCCGCACATTCGTACTCACCTCATCAGTTGGCCGGGTGATTATACTCCCTGGAAAGTGTGTGCTTGCCATGATTTCAAGCACATCCCTGGGATTATGAACCATGATGCCATCCGGACCCTCAAGAGATCCAAGACAAGAAGGCCTATCTTTTGATAAGATCTTGTGGATCCTTGAAGTCTCACAGACGCCTTCGAGATCACTGCAGAAGTTTTTCCAAGAGAGCCTCTTTGCTCTCCTGACTGCAATGTTGTACTGGGTGAGCAATCTGTGATAAGCGTCCCAGCAGTTACTTAGCTTCGCCCGTTTGAATAGAGCCCTTACCCTTTTCCTTAGGGTTCCAAGTTCCAAATTCCACCACCCAGACATAACCCTGCCGTCCCGCCGACAGTGGACAGCAGTCCTCGAATGAGGACACAATGTCCCCGCGCAGGCGATCCGCAGCCAAGTCAAGATGATTTGTGTCTCTGACGCAGGAGTACAGAGGACCTGAATCCTCTATTCTCTTCTGCAGAACAGTCTTGTATTTCGCCCAGTCCGTCCTTTTGGGATTTCTGAACGTGTTCTTTTCAGGTGAAAAGTTTCCTACCATAAATTTTATGTGTCTGTGATCAGAGAGAGATGGCTCCTGAGACACATGCCAATCAGCGATCTCAGCCCTCATCCCCTCTGTATACAATGTGAGGTCAATTACCGATTGTCCGACTCAACTGACAAAGGTCGGTTCCGACCCCACATTGGCGATCATGAGTCCATTGGAGACTAGATAATCTAACAGTATATTACCTTTATTATCGTTCCTCCTGCAGCCCCATGCCGTGTTGTGTGCGTTGGTGTCACATCCCAGCAAGAGGTCGGTACCAGAACCGATCGCATGATCAATCAGCCTCCGGACTTCCTCCTGCGGGGGTTGTGTGATGTCCATTGGCATGTAGACAGAGGCCAACAGTAGGTGTCTTCCAGAAGACTGGCACGTAGTCCTGACCGTAGTGACGTCCCTGGAACAGAATTCCAGAACCGGCACGCACTTGATCCCATTACAGGCCCAAATGCAGGTTCTGGGGTTATTGACATGACCAGAAATGGTCCGCCCTCTAGGGGCCCCCAAGCCTGAAATCATGTTGTTCCTGACCCAGGGTTCCTGGATCAGTACAAAGTCGACCATCCCTCTGGAGATGGTCTCGCATAGTACCGCCGTGGCGGCTTTACTATGCTGGATGTTCGCCTGGAGGACCCGGATCATCAGGGGGAGCCCCAGAGAGAACCCTGAGCTGCACCCTGTTCAGACCCAGGAAGATCCTCCAGCCTTGGTCCCTCAGTGTCTTGGCCGAACCGCCGTCAACCGCAAGCATGAGAGTCTGGCCATCCTCCTCTCTCCTGCAGCTGATGACCCGCCAATCCACCGTAGAGACTCCTGGGTTTTGCCTGCTGACACAGTCAAAAATTTCCTTTGGCTCCTTCTTGGCGAGAATCCAATCGGTCCGAAGGAGAACCTTGGTGACACGCAGGAGATCCTTGTAATCACCCACAATGACACCAGGCCCCCCCTCCCCGATCGGACCCAAACCAGGAACCACTTCAAGAAGCCAGGCCCGGGTGACCTCGCTACCACAAGTGATGACAAGGGCACCCTTCTCTGGATATGTCCTCAGGATCTGCTGCGGAGTGGTGGCTGAAATCACCTTCTCGAACAACATCTCCTGCAGAGTCCTCAACTGCCCCTCGGTGAACCTGGAATCAGGATAATCAACGGGAGCAATTGCCATTTTCCAGCTGGTGAGCTGGTCCTTGAAGGTCAGCTGATTGTCCGCAGGGGCTGCAGCTCCTGACGCCCCCGGCGGCACATCCCATCTCTTGGGTCGCTTCGGGGTCTGTCGCTGCTGCTGCCTCTCCTGCTCTGCAACAACCAGATTAGTATTTCGTCGCAAGGGAGAGATCCCAGAGCCCTGCTGGTCTTGTGCAGGGCTAGGAGTCCCGTCCTCCCTCTTCCTTTTCGCGTGTTTCGCGTGTTTCTTGGGAAGACCTTTTGTCTTTCGCCATTCCACGTAGGGCAGCCTCAGCCTCCTTCCTAGCCTTGATCAGCTTCCTAGCTTCGCTTTTCCGCTGTCTCGACTTGAGGGAGTCCTGCTTGTCATCGGTTCCTGAAACAGATGTATTAGTTTCCTGGACCTCCATGCCGAGGTCGTGTGTTTCCACCTCCTCAGCTCGGGGGGTCCAGGGTACATTTGTCGACACTGAAACTCGAGGGGGATGCACCGTCCGAAACGGATCGGTGTGCCCACTCGAGCATGTCGAGAGAACTCTGGTCGGTGTGGGCGGACTCAGCGAGGGAACTCCCGACCGAAGTCTCCGCTCCCTCAGCTGTGTGCCCCCCACCAAAACGAAGTTTCGAGACGTCAATACCAGCAGACAAGTTGCCCTCCCCAGAATCCACGGGCTTGCCCTCCACAAGGGAGGGGTGGGATTCACGCCGAGGCGTTGACCCACCTGGGGTAGATTCCATTTGTTGTCTTTCTGCCATGTTTTGAAGTCTGAAACAGACATGGTTAGCAGTGTGACGACCGTTCCGTGCTCCTTGCACTCCGCCCATCAGTAGAACCCCAGAACCGCTGCACACATACCAGAACTGGGTTGGCAGTGCAGCAGCCGTACCGCGACCCTCTCGCTCCGCCTGCCGCTGAAGTGGACGCTGAGCCGTTCCGATGTGCCTCACCTCCGCCCCAGGTCCTTACCAGAGTCGCTGCTCCCCGATTCTGGGGCTGTTTATCGACCGCCAAGTCTAGATCCGCCGCCTTTAGCTAGGGCAGTGGCACCCCGTGCAGGCTGTGATACCCATCACAGTGCAGTTGCCCGAAGCAACTGACTCACAGCGGTCTTGGGGAAAGGTCCGCCGCCCCTCTAATGAGAGCCGACCCCCGATCCCCCTGAGGGGCTTGCGCTTACCTCTCGCCACCAAACAATATTTGTTTATCTGAACAAATAAAAAAATTAAACAGGGTGGGACGGACTTTTTTTACACCTTGTATAAATATATATGCAAACATACTCTTTTATAAATTTATAGTTTAAATGAAGATTATAATCAACTTTCATTCATTACATGTTACCTTAAACTTTGGTTGGTAACTATTAGTGAAGTTATTGTTTCATTTGCATAGGAAAGATTCACTAAGTTTATTAAAAAAAAAAGATTAGTTGAAGAATTAATAATAACTATTAAAGGTTATACTTTTCGGTCCGACACTTTTTGTCTGGGACCCCTAGGTAACCATTTTTACCTGCCCCGACTTAAAGTGTTAGGGATAAAAGCTGGCTTGCAGACCCCTAGATCAGACACATTAAAAGTTATTCTAAAAACATTTCACTTATTTTGTAAAGTATTATTACGAGCTAGCATATTAATTCATCATAGTGCATTAGACTGATTGTAAAGTGCACAAAAATGATGCTGTATTTCATCAAATCTAATCACATTGATTCAAATTGAAATTCTTTGAATCACATTGACGCATCAAATCCAAAAAGAAATTCCTGCATCGCACACCCCTATAAATAGAGGTTGATAATATGGTTCTCGCTCATTGCCTGGTTGTGTTTGCCACAGGGGAGGGTCTGTCCACGCTGCAACGGTCGCACAGCCGAGGTGAGGGCCTCAGCAGCGTCGGCCGCATGGCGCTACGCAGCAACAAATAGCATCCGATGAGCCGCAAGCGCCTCAGCCTCGCCTGAACGCCATGTACAGCCCCCGACGTGTCAATTCCCGCCTGCGCCATCATCGCATGACAGACAACACATCGTTTCGATTTGTATAAATGTGATATCTTTTCTAGAACGTGTGCACCGACGAGTAAGTAGGGAGTCCCGTGCCATGCCGCTTGCCTGCTCACCGTGAAGGCCCCGTGTATTATATAACTTGCCAAATGCAAAATGTATTATATTATATTTTAAATTGTCACGTAGATTTCGAAGCTTCGATAAATTCATTCACAATGTTTGTGACATAGTAAGTCTCGCTGAAACGAGATAGTTCCGGTCCACGGAGGTTAATTAACTGTTATTGTGTAGGCTCGTCGTGCCCTCGCGGCACTTGTAGATACGAAGAGAAGGTACAATGACATAGGTTAGATGAAATAAGCCCATCCGTTTTACACAATAAAGTAAGTCCGAGTCCATCCTAAACCTGTCCATTATCCTTTGTTAATGTTGATAGAATATTTTTACCAGAGAGTCGGTTAGTTTTGTAAGGTCGTTCCTTGTTTTAGTCTTTCACTGTCATCGCAGTCAGAGTTGTAAATAGCTTCTGCAGCTTACAGGGTCCTTACAGGAGTTCACGCTCAGTTTCAAACACGACTATCTGTGTTTTTTTATCTCCCATGTTTTAAATGTTACGGTTCTATTATTGTTTGTGATAGCATGTTTTTAGAGAATTTTGTTGAATTTAACTGTTTTATATATGTTTATTTTTTATATTTGTTGTTTTATTTTACTGTGTTTATATCAAACTTTATCTGTTTTAAAAAATGACTGGATTGTGTTTAGATCATTTTGTTTTTATCACATTTTGAAACTATATTGTAAGGATAGTGAATATATATAAATACATATATTATTATCACACCTATATGATATAAGAAGTGAGAGTCACAGAGAAAAAGTAGTTGCCTTTCAATGTTTACTTTAACCTATCTTTTTAATATTTTGTTTTTATCATATTTATATACAACTTATATCTCAAAGATATAGCATATCGTTTTTTTTTTTCATTTTATCTATTTGACTATGTTTTTGGATACATATTTGTATTGTAATGTGTACTTAACTGTTTACTGTATGTTTTGGTTGCTTTGAAAATGGCAAGCAGTTGTATAATTACAAATTTTATGAACTATTTACCTTTACAGGCACAATTTGCTTGAAATTATTGAATTTTTATCGTTCAAGAATATTCTAACAAGTACTTAACATTTTATAATACTAGGCCTATATAAAATCATGAGAATGCATTTAATATGACTTATTGTGATACCCGTCCATTACTTTCCTCACAAATTTCTATCTTTTTGTCAATTTTAATATTAAGATTGTTATGAAGGTCCATAATATTACCAAGTGGGATTTTAGTGTGAGATATGCTTGACTTTTTGTGTATAATTGAGTTTTTGTGTATTATATTGTTAAACAGTTTTTTGTTGTTAGATTTGTAAGGGGACAATGAAGTGTGCTATAGTAAAGTTAATATTTGAGGTGCAATTCAGAGAGTACCATTTATAGAGTAATTCTTTAATTTAGTTAACAAAATAAGTTTTGGGGTTCACAGAAAATACGTTTCCCTCACCCAGTTATCTGTCATTTTACAATATCATTAAAAATGTCTATGTCAAATTTTTTCATTTTTATGAATTTAGTGGTAGTCGGATTATTAATTAAATTAAATTAAATTTGATCAAGTTTTCTTATTAGATTTGCATTTATTGTAAGTATTAAAAAATTCTGTGCACCTCAAAGTATTTGGAAGTTATGGTTGGGCCCCGCTTGATTCCTTTTTCCACTCATTTCACTTTATTATTAATTTAATAATCAACAGCTGTAAAAATCTTTGGGTTATAAGGCATTCCATATTTTTCAGTTGACACATTACAGTGTTTTGATCATTCAATCAGTACATCCGATAGATTTAATAAGAGGAAAATTATTTAATGAACTCTCCATGGTGAAAAAACCTAAAGGTATAAGATTTTTAACTCATCCCATGAGAATCACACACATCAGATTAGCCACATATGTGCGTAAATGTGTAAAAACACTCTCCCAACTCTAGAAAAAGAGTTTTTGCATCAGTTGCTGATCTACTGCTATAGTTATAGCAGTGTGGAATAACACTAATAAATATATTAAAATACACCATCAAATTTAGAGGCCATTCTTGTAACCACATAAATACATTTAATTTATTTTATGTATCTATAGTAAAAGCGCAAAAAAATGTTTTTAGTATTAGACCATTGCATTAGTTTAAATCAAAATCTGTAACGTGTCCTGAAAAACATTTTCCTTTGGGAATTTATGTTCCTTTTAACTTAAAAGTTATCTAATCTTTGGGTGCCATATTGTAAATATTTTTCATTTCCTATTCGAAGATCTCATTGCTAATCTAAGGTCACTATTTTTGACAAGCCTTTTTCATTGTTTTTTTTTTTTTTTCGGTTATAGCATCTTATAAAAATGATTTCGTATCAGCCATTAATGAATAAAGTGAAAAATGAAAATACTACAAGTGAGATTTTTCATAAAGTACTTAAGTATTATTTAAAGAAACTCGGGTAAAACCTAGTGTAAGTTCCGGTGCTTTTTGAGTTGACTCTGTAAGGTCCTCGCTTAGGTCTGTGTAAGCTGTCCGGTGTAAGTAGCACTTTGCTTGCAGTTGGGGTCTCCCTCCCTTTCATGCAATATTTGTTGGTGTATTAAATATTTGTTTCAATACAGCAATATTTTATTATTGATCAGCAATATTTTAATGTTGTGATTCTGGTTTTGGAATTTCACCTTTTGTATCATTGTGAGCACTGAGCTTTGAGCTTCTTTCCGTCTCATGAAACTTTATTAAAGGAGCAGCAATTGTGGGGTTTGAAAAAGGAAGAAAAGTTTTAGTCAAAGTATAAAACATACTTTTATTGCATTTATTTTACCCTGACATTATTGCAAGCAAATTAAAAATAAGTAATGATCAATATAAAAAATGGACCATAAAATTTAAAACAGAAAATTTTTGTTTAAATTACAATGAGTCATATTTTTTCTTTTAAAAAATGTGGCACAAGTGGATTTGATGTCTTAATGCGAGAGAAAATTAATGATACACATATATAAAACAATTTTCATCTAGTTTTCTTTGCTATGTACATTTCTGTTGTATATTTCACAAAGTGTTTTTCGTATTAAAATCAAATCAAAATTTTTGAGACACTAATATGATTTTAAAACTCTTTTTAAAAACCATCCTGCCATGGGCTGCTCACATGTGATAGCTGCTTCTTTAAAAGCTGCTTTTTTAAAAGTTAAACATAACACATCAAAATATATAAAAAGCTGGAAAGGCTCTGTGTGCTTTAAACCAAAGGACAGGCTGCCTTTATTTTTTAAGTGGGCAAATTAGAAGTGTCGCTAGTCTACCTTATAGATATTATTATCTTGGATGAAAATTTGAGTTTTGCATGAATTGGATAGGCAACATTACTGATTTTTCCACTCAAACAAGGCAAATATAGTCAGTTTTTATGTCCACCTGATAGCATGTTCCAGTAGTTTATATAATCTGATGTTACAGCCCAGCTTCTGATAACCAGATTCATTCCAATATTTTAAATTAAAAATTAAACTAGGCCAATCTTTTCATATCACAGATGTCCTGTAAAAAATTGTGATTGATTAAAATTTATTCATAAAAATGTTCATTGCTAGGTAATCAACCGATATATTGTATGTTAGTGAATGAGTTTCCCGTCTGTTACTCCCAACATTCCACATGAGTATTTTGAGGCTCTCATTATTCCGCACACCTGTACAGTCCCTACCTCATGTTAATTTCGCTACATGCCAATGCTTGAGTACTTTTGTTAATAAAAATTTATATTTTGTACAGTATTTATGTGAGAGGTTGTGAATGTGTAGCTAATGTAATTAATATTTTATTTTGTATAGTTTCTCTCAACAGGGAAGTGTACTTTGACTCCTTTTAGTCACAACTCATTATTGTTAGTTCTAAGAATTAATTTATTGAATGCCTCATTGAGTTCAAATCTCGGCCAAACATTGCCCTTGTTTTACATTTTACAAAATATTGTCTATTTCTGCAGTTATGAATTGTAACATTTTTGAATGTCAATATAAATAAAACATCAAATTCTGATCACCTACAATTTTTATTTCCCACTGCTATTTATAAATTGTAGTTCTTTAGCCTACAAACTATGGTGGTATTGTTTATAAATTTACAGCACATGCACCTGGGGGCTGATGTAAATTATAATAGGTTTCTGCTCATCTTTAGGATACTACCTTTTTAATGGTATGTTCATATTTCTCCTACAATGCACAAAAGCTGAGAAGTTTTGTCCTTGCCCATTAATATATACATTAATGCATTATAATGATTATATTACAAGTAGCATCATAAAGAGGTACATTATTTAACCAAATCCAAACCCCGTTGTATAATCAGGTTCAAACATTCAGGAATCACATTAAAGCATAGGCTAGACCAATGAGAGCTCAGCATTTGGCAAAAGTGGTGTTATCGTGTTATCTATACATATTTAATGCGCTAAGGCTTTTCTTGTTTTAAGAGAACTCCTCCTACAATTCTCAACTGATTTTCATGTTTTTTGAGTCGTTGGATAGGGCTTGATCTGTTGTTGTTTCCACCAAAAATTTATGAGAATTGGACTTAAAATAAGGGTGCAATCCACAAATTAAATTTGAAATTTTCACATTAGAATAAAATTGGGATTGGGATGAGCATTTTAAACATCTGTTAATGTACAGCTGTAGATACGTGTAGTTTTTGGCGATTACTAATATTCAAAAAATTGGATTGGTCGGATATCATTCATCTAGACCTACAAATTGCTCGATTTCGAGCAACACGTATAGTAATATAAATCGCACTGTTCACACACCAGCTGAGTGTTCTGTTACGGTTCATGTATTAGTTTCTTTATGAGTCTAACCTCATAGTTATGTTTCTAACTTACATCTGACTCATGGCTTGAAGGAGGATGATACAATCATTGCATAAACTACTTTGATACTGTCATTATTTTCTAGAAAAGTTTTGAATTTAAATTTTTATGGAAATATTTTTTAATGTCTGCATATCATTGTATTTATTAACACTCCTCTACCAAGAGCACTGAAATACAATCTGTGCAGAATGTTTGATTCCGTGCCAGCAGCTCTCTTGTGTATAATGCATGAGCCAGTTTCTGTTACCAATGTCACTAATTATTCAAAACTGGTAGTTGAACTACTAAATTTTAATTGTGGAACGTATTGAGAATGGTTAAAAATTATTCATGGTTTTCAATTTCTTGATTTTATTTATTTTTCAAATAACTTGCTATTTAAATAGTCCTGGTTATTTGGGACTGAAATTTCAAAAGGGTCTTTTGAAAGATATTGATATGACGACAGATACGGTAGACCCTTGATAATCAAACACATGTGGGAACTTGACCCTGATGGATTATAGAAGATTACTATAAAGTACCGTTGTAGAAATGCAAAATAACCCATCACAAATTGAGAAAAACAAGGTAAAAACCGTTAAATGGGTTGCAAACAACAAACTACTTTTATGTACAAATGTTTAATTGTTAAATAACATTGAAACAGAATTTTAATATTGAAAATGTATTATCAGGTTATTTTGCTCAAATAAAAAAAATGTACAGGAGATATTTCCATCAAAACAATGTTGAATTATAGAACATGTCAGGTCAAAGAATGCCAGACCATGGAGAGTCCACTATACTTTTATACTAATGTGAAACTTTTAATTTAATTATGAAGGCAAAACTTGAGTAATTTTTTCTTTGGGTCATTTACTAGCTCATCACATTTGATTATGTAACTGTCTATTATGATAACGATAAATATTCATCTCATTCATTTGGTATAAGTCCAGAAAATCCGGCAGTTACTGTATTTTAACAACTACTAGCACCAATATCCTTTTGCTTTGCTAAAGGAAGTGAGGAAAGATGTAGTTAAGATTGTGTTGTAGGAATTTGTTTACATTGTGACTTTTTTGCCCCATATCCTTTGTTTTACTGATTTTCTTGATTGCCATCATAAGAAACATCTTCAATCAAGGTACATCCGAATCAAGGTTAACTGAATATATTTATTTAAAAAAAAATGACTGAAAAGGTTATTATTTTGGTGAAATAATTGGCTTTGGTGTTCCCAAGATGAACTAATTCCCAAGATTGATCTTATTTGTATATTTTTGTATGAAATTTGAAATTAAATTTGTTAAATACTGAGTTTGAAAATTGAAATTTTAAACATTCATCGTCTGTTTTCATAATTTGGCGAGGCCTACCTTTACTTTATTATATTTGATCACTGAATTTGAATATACTATAGAAAATAAGCTTAGGTAAAAAATACAACAAAATTAATTGATTTTAAGGTAACGTTTCATTTATTGTAACAGTTATATAAATTAACATAAATATTTATGAAACTTTCAATCATGCGTAATTCTTTATATACAATATAACTACATCAAAGCTAAATTTAAAATCTAAACTATACAGTCAGTCTTTGGTTTTAAAATAAGTTAAAGCTCAGATGTATTTAATACATAATGATTCTTAGAAAACACAATATTATAAATTGCTAATTTTTTATCACAAAATATTTTTTATATATATTAATTATACAAACAAATATAAGGGATCAGTGACCTGCCACCTTATGTTACGTGTATTATAGGAACGTGTACCGCACTGTACATGTGATATTCTGTACAATCTAAGATGTATAACTGAACCTAAGATACCACAATCAAAAATAAAGAAATATACATAATGATTCTTTAAAATTGACAAAAGACACAATAGCCTATTGTATTATATACGTATCATCGCTAGTTACTAACATTATTCTCTTCGAATTTATTGACTAATTCCAAGTACTGTAAAGTAAGTTTTAAGCTTCTTGATAAAAAACGTATTATTTATATAAGATTTGAACATAAAATACTTGTTGAAAAATTAGCTTTACTTTTATTGTTTAGCCTAAATTTAATTATTAAATCATAAATTCTTTCACATTAACACAATGAGAAGGTCAACTAAAATATGAATCTCTAACTGCTTTAAAATAAATATTTGTACATCGTCAGTATAAAACTCTGAAATTAAAGCTCTATCTAAGCATAGTATTCACATGGACCTAAACACAATTTATCTAAATTTTAACAAAATGATCCCTTTTGATCAGTTAGGACCGAACTAAACTAACATCACATGAAAGACTGTTGGTATTCTATCCTTATGTATAGTTTCATTTGTTATTAGCATTTTTGGATACACCTATTTTTGGATTTGACTTAACGTTTTTGGAATTTGAAGTTGAAGGAGTGGAAGGGCAGCGCAAGGTTGCCGATGGGGACCTTGTAGCTGGTGCCCTCTACAGGCAGGATGTTGTAGCTCTGCATGAAGGACGCCAAGGTGGCGAAGGACACGAGCTGCACCATCTTGTAGCCCATGCAGGAGCGACGGCCGCCCCCGAACGGGAGGAAGTGCTCGGGCTTGACGAGCCTTCCCTCGGCCGAGATGAATCTCTCCGGCTGGAACGCCTCGGGCTCGGACCACAGTTCGGGGCTCATGCTCAGCTCGTAGTTGTTGAGGAAGATCAGTGTGTCCTTCTTGATTCTGAATCCTGCACAAGAATGGAAGGTTCTGATTAGGTGAATTAGTCAGTTGGTTGTAAATCTACAAAAAATCTGAATTTGATAAACTGATTATACAGTAGTTTGATTATATGAAAAACTTTGAAAATTGAAGTTATCTATTAAAATTGATCTTAATCCTAAAATCCAATTATGTTACTTTCCAGTCTTCATATTTCTATTTTTTGCAAACTAAAGAAGAAGGAGATAAAAAAAAGTCACAACAAAATTATCATTTGTAAACATTTGAATGTTTTTTTAATGGAATGTCCAAAGGATCGATTAAAACGTTTAATCTATAGAAAATAATCTACAGTTGTTGACAAACTCAGGAGATGAAAAAATTTTTAATAAACATACTAATGATTTTTGTGTAATTCTCACCATCAACAGAGCTGTCCTGGGTGGCGACGTGAGGCACTATGGGCGAGGCGATGAGCCGAATCACCTCCATGACCACGGCCTCCGTGTAGGGCATGATGGCGCGGTCGGCGAGTGTCACTTCGCGAGCTCCCATTGTCACGCTGTCCACCTCCTGTTGGATGCGACTCTGGACCTCTGGTCGTGTCGCGATGAACCCCAGGATCTTGGTGATGAAGTTACCCACGGCGGAATGGCCTCCGATGATGTCCTCTAGCGCAAATAGAGCCGTGTTCCATGTCATCGCAGGTTGCTTTTCACTCTTAATGTGATCGATGAGCGCATCAACGTAATCAACTTGTTCTTGGCCCTCACTCCAGGTTTCAGCACGGTTCCCGACGATGGAAGAGACGAAAAATTGTCTAATCTGATGACTCCACTGAGCCATCTGTGCGAGATGGCGAGAGTGGAATGGCAGCAGCCAGGGGATAAAGTCTGCAGCGTAGCCTTGGTTCACTTCATAAAAGACATCGTCAAAGTTTCGCACAACGTTCATGAAGTCTTTGTTGTCAAAGTCGAATCGTTGGCTGCAGAAGTAGGAGGTGAAGATATTGGCGCAAGCCGGCATCAGGAACGGTTTGATCTCACAAGGGTCAGACGTGAGGCGAGCCTTCATCTCATTAAGTTCCCGAGAGATGATGGAGTCAAGGTGGTGGAAGCGGGAAGTGAATGCTCGCGGAAACACGTGAGCTCGCAGCATCTCACGACGGGTCTTCTGCATGTCCGACCAGTTACAGAATGCAAGAGCTGGAAACAAACCCAACATTTAGTAATCAATAAATTTAGGTTGATTTTAGCGAATTTCCCATAGGGAATAAGCTATTACCGTAGGTCTCATGGTAAGACCTAAGCCCGGGACCATGTTACTTTTTCGTTTTTAGGTGCCCAGAGACCAAAAATAATAGTCATTAAAAATTTTCTATATATATATATATATATATATATATATATATATATATGTATATATGTATATATATATATATATATATGTATGTGTCCCTAGACACGATAACTCTCGTAAAAATGGTCCAATCGACACCAAATTTGGTAGAGATGTGTAATCCTACATTTATTCGGATGAGTTCGAAAACCAGACATATCGACCTACCGGAAGGGGTAGTTTTTGGGGGTTTTGTACCCCAAAAATGGGTTTTTTGCATTTTTCATATGTAAAATTTAAATATTTTAAATTTTTATTTTGACCATTGGATTTAGCTCAAAAAAACACACAATTTAGTATTTTGAAGCTTTGCTCTATCTCCATTGGTTACCGAGATATTACAAAGTCTAAAGACAGTACATTGTCTTTTAGGGCTCCAATGTTAATCTTATGGAGAAAAAGGATGTGTTAATATTTCACTTATTAACCAATATTTTTGGATGAAACTTGGTATTTAGCTTCATTTGGTTGAGATTCATCCATTTAAGGTAAAAAATCTTGGTTTTTGTACTTATCATGGCAGCAAACCTGCATACTCTTTTCCCATGTTAATCATATGGAGAATAGGCAAACTCTTTTATTTATGTACAGATATTGATGAAACTTACTATATGTCTTTATATGGTCGAAATAAATTTTTTCTATGCTAAAAACCTACTTTTAGTGTCCCCCATGGCAGCATACCTGCATACTCTTTCCCTATATTTATCTTAAGGAGAATAGACATTTATTTCCCTATTTATGAGCACGTGATGAAATTTTGTTTACAAGTTTAGCTGGTCAAAATTAATATTACTAATTTGGAAATTCGCTGAGTACGCAGGTCTGCTGCGACGGGGGTATTTATTAAAAACTATCAATTATTTAACTTTTAATTTTTTTCATAAAACCAGGTATAAATCAAAATATTTAGGGAATAATTTGAATGAATTATAATTTAAATAAAATACTTGAATAGTTGGAAGTTAATTTATTAAATTGCCCTCAAATTAAAATAATATAAAAGAGTATGGAAAGGACATTTAGATAATATAAACTATTGCCATTAAAATATAGTCAAACTGGTTTAAAAGTTTTTTTCTAATGTTTAGTTGAAATAAGGAAAATTTACTAGTTTGTGCTTAAAGAACTAATAACTATAATTCACTGATAGTTAAATATTATTAGTTGCTTGGCAGTGAACCAAAACCACATAACAGTCCCGTGGTATTCTTATAATGTAATTATTTAACAGATTCCAGTATAAATGTGTTGGACATTCAGATGTGCTCTGACCAAAACATATAAAATAAAATAAAACTAAGTTAATCCAAACAAATTAAAACTAGGAATAATTACTAGGAATTAAAACTAGAAAACCCAATCACATTTTTTATTTTACTTTTACTTCTTGATTAGAAAACCTTTTTTTCAAATTTAATTAATTAGCCTGCATTTGAAATGTAAGTCATCAATTTAATCTTGAAAATAAATCCAAAGAACTTAAGTTGATTAAGTATGCTAAATAACTAAATAAGCTAGTGAACTAATTTTTGCACTTTATCTGTAAGACTACAAGCAAATTTAAAACTACCCTTTCATCATTGTGTTTTATTAAAAAATACAACTGTTGTCCACCTCTATATACTGTTGAATTGTATGAAAATTTTTCTTTAAATCTAAATTGATTTATAATATACTCACAGTTCTCCTTGTCGCCACAGAAGAGCTGGTGGTATCTTCGGAAGTTTGGCCTCCCGTCGAAGTGCGTCCCCTTGGCCATGAGCACTTCCCTGATGTTGTCGAGTCCGTTGACCACCACTGCCGGCTGTGAGCCCAGGTGCAGTTTGAACACTCGGCCGTAGCGGCGGGCGAGCGCGTCGAACGCCTGGTATGGCACCTCGTACCCTCCGAGCAGATGGAGCGAGCCAATGATGGGCCAGGCCCGCGGTCCCGCCAACTCCTTCAGCCCATCGGCCTTCCCACCCTCGGCGACAGTCTTGCTGCGGCTGCGGCAGTAGTCGATGACAACGGTTGCTACCACCACCGCCAGAGCCGCAATCAGTACGTAAGTGGTCGAGCTGAGGACGAAGATAGGCTCCATGTCGCGGCGTGGGGTCACAGACGAGTGCTGCACGACTGTGACTACCAGAGCCAAGCCGTCGCTTATAAGCCGTCGGCACCTCCGCATAATTCCCCGCTCCTATCGGAATAACAAATTCGCTACCCCCCTTTTCCCTTTCTGAATGTGCAATGGAGATGTCTTGTTTGGCCCGTCGAGTGACTTAGGAAATTGTTTTTGTTTTGTGAATCCACTCGTCCCTGTTTTAACTTCGTAGAAGTGTTTTTGCCGCATAAGTAAGTAATAAGATCCTTATCTTTAGAAAGAGTAAAAATTATTATGTATACTCTATGTATTATGAAATCTAGAAAAATAAATTAATATTGGTTTCAGAACCAATGATTTTGTAATTCCAATTTATGAATTCATCAATATGAATTGGTAATGTCTGGTAAATTTTGCTTTATGTTTCTACTTGTATCCCAAAGGACATAAAATAATACTCCTCTCACAACTTTAGCCGAAAGGATCAAAGAAGATATCTGAGTACCGAATTTAGAAATTTTATTCTGGATTTAACACATTACTTGTATCCCAAAGGACATAAAATAATACTCCTCTCACAACTTTAGCCGAAAGGATCAAAGAAGATATCTGAGTACCAAATTTAGAAATTTTATTCTGGATTTAACACATTGAGTTTTCATATTAGAAAACTTCCCCCAATGCTTAAAAAATTATCGTCCAGAATCAGAGGATGTGGGTGACCAGCTCAGGCCGTTGTAGTGGCAGGCAAGGCAAGTGTAGTGTAGGATACGTACCCAGTATAGGGATTCACCTCTCTTTTGATAATGACTCTTTCCTCAATCAGGTCATAGCCAATCGGCATGCAATTATAACCAACTATTATTATTATTATTATTATTTATGCAGCTTTTTTCGTCAACGGTCACCATTATGTGACCTGCCCCCAATGTGTTTAAGAGGGCGTTGGAGTCAATTCAAATTCCGCCTTTCTCCCATAAGAGCAATGTTAAACGGGATGTCAAATAACTCTTTAATTTATAATCAGAAAATAATGTTTTATAGCTCTAAATAAAGGGTTCATCAAGGCGGATTTTGTTTGCGAGAGAAAATTTTTATAAAAATTAGTGTTTTTTACTAACTTGAAATAACAAAGCAAGTTTTTTACTACTTTTAAAACATTTTCTACAGAATTTTATAAATTATTTACAAAGAATCGATCTCGCAAAAGGAACGGGGAATTTAATTGTGATTCAAACGCTATTTATTCTGAACCAATCGAACAAAAAATAAAGAAATTATATGACAAATGCCGGGGACAAGTTTAGCATTGCTCTTATGGGAAATAAATCCAACATGGTGGCTCTCCAACGCCCTCTTAAAGTTGCAAGTCAAACATAGGTTGGTGACGCCAAAATTATGTGGCTTTTCTGTGTGTGCACTGTGCAGGGCTGGACTTGAGACCTTCTAAAGGCCCAGGAATGGTTTGCAAATTGGGACACCCAATATAAGTACAACAAACCTTTCATACGTACCTTTAACACCTTTATACATGTACCTTGACATATTCATTATATAGTAGGCTCGCGATAGTCCAACATTCTTTGGTTTGATACATCTATAATCTGAGAATGCCTCAACGGCAATAACTCTAGTGCGATTTTTTCCGATTTGAGCAATATGTTCTTGTAACCCTAATACATTTTCAAGATATTAATTGTGTTCCTGTGTTAGTTAAAATAGAGAGTTTTTTACACTTAAGTAAATGAATAGGGTAAATCGCTAACGTTATTTGGCAGATTCAACAAGTTTTACTGTTTGAAGTGATGAAGAACTTGTTGAAAAGTGATCAATTGTAAATATTATACATTATTTATGCAGATTTTAAACATACTGCACAATATATTATCCATAAATTCACTAATATAAAAATAGCTTAGTTGAAAGATATTTATTGCTATTAGTGTATTTATCTTTAATTTTCAAATCCAGACACCATTTTTGAACAAATAAAAGATAGACATTTTTTAATCCCCAGTTTTATAGTGAATTATAGCTTTTTTATTAACATTTAATAGTCTGAACAAGTTTTTTTCTTTTTATTTAGCTATAAAAACCAAAATAATAAGATTGCAATGGTGTGACAACCAGTAACACAGTAAAGCTAGTCATTTGAGTGAGTCGGCGTAGTGGTTAGCATGGCAGCGATCATACAGTGGAACGCAGATTTGATTTGAGAACATCATAACCATGGCAGCGATGTTCTCAATCCAAATCCGCGTTCTGTCAGGAAATTTTATAAGTACTATTCACCTGTACTGTAGCGACTCACTTGCTTACTTTGTCTTATACGATTCACCTACAGATCAATAGTCAATGAGGACGGTCAAAGTAAGGAAAAAAATGTATGCCAACCTCTTAAAAAAACTTTTCTTGACAAAAATATGTTGGCTCTATGCCAGTTACAGTCCTATTGAAAATTTGAGTATTTTTATTGACACAAATCTAATTTACTCTTTTATTTATTGTCGTCTTAGCAATTTTGGTATTTTTCGATAACTAAGTTGGATAACTTGGTACTTGTGCTTATAGTAAAGTGTTGCCATGATTGTATCCTCTCAATAAAGTTCATCGCTTATCTTATTAATTTGTGAAAAGTTTATACAGATTGTTTAAAGTTTTTAAATTTATTTTGGCACTGTGTCATTGCCTAAATTCAATAGCTTAAATGTATCACAAGATATCGTACAGTGATACGGTACTTAATCACAGGCAGACAAACTAAGCATTAATGTACGTCCATTATCATATTATAAGGGTATCAACTACAAAGAAATTTTCCCAATTAATATAATTTGTTCGGGCTAACAATAGTCTTGTCAATGACCCATACTATTGATATTACACTAAATTACTATTAAAGTGCATAACACTTCAAACACAAACTGACATTCCTAAATCCAACAGTTCTTCACACCACTGTATAAACGTGTATTATTATCAAGGAATCATGCCCCTAAGTTTTTTACCAGATGCTTTTGGCTTTTGTAACAGAATCTAGCCAAAGTTCTTACTACAAGCCAAGCTTTACTACCTGCAGTATAAAAACATCGCACACCATCCTGTAAAGAAAAATATTGTAAATAATTATGAAACTAAATTGTGGAATTATAGGATGTCACCCGATGTTGGATGAATATGACTCGTCTCCCCTCCCGCATTCCAAAGTGCTTTGTATGGCACAGTGTTGTTCCCTCGCGACTTTGATCCCAAATTAAATAAAACACTCATTATTATTTTTCCTACCACTGCATGGAAATAATCACATTGCCACACCTGTAAACCCTACGCAAAGCAGTTCATTTCCGGATTCCATTTCTTTCCCGCTCTAGAGCGGTAATGTTCTTTACCTCATGCTAAATCAAACAGTAATTTAAAGTCAGCTGTTATTACAAACCATGATACAGCTGTTGGTCATTGTTGACATTTAGTAATTGCTTCTTTTTAGTTTGAGATTTTTGTTTGATAGTTAAGAGTATGTTCCAACAGAAACAAATTAAACATAATCTAAATGAAATTTTGTATACAATAAAACATTTAAAATGTTATAATTACGTTTGTAGGTAAAACCTTGTGTGTATTACGAGTGCAAATAGTCATTGCCGCTCTCGAATCGTTTGGCAGCACTCAGCTGTCGCTTCGTGGGGCCATCTACAATTCTTGAGTGGTCGTGGGGCCATCTACAATTCTCGAGTGGTAATGATGTACTTTACGCTCTTAATACACAAATAGCTATTTCTACCTATCAATAATAACTTTTCTGATAGTCGTTCCTGATCATCAAGCGTGCCAGATCAGTGGATGCCAGATTAGAGGAAGTTTACTGTATGATGCGTTCAAGCATACGGGCTGATTGTTTCCCATCAATTGGTAGTAAAAAATTTAGTATTACTAAAAATTGCAGATGCTACAGGCATTTAATTTAATTTTCAACATCAATTGCAAAGTATTGAATGTCTGCGACTTCTATTAACTCAGATCTATCAGGGACTGTGCAAACCATGTGTTCAAAACTCAGTTCATCACATATTCACACCATGTGTTCACAATTACCACTCTCAGCTCTTCTAATTCTAAATCAAGTGAGATGTCTTGTTAATCCGCAATGACAGTGTTGAATGTAATACTCTTATTTTTGTATTTTGGACTTTTCAGTTGAAATAATTTACTTGTAATTCTATATTAAATACTGTGCTAATTAATTGATATTTAAAAATTGCTCTCATTACAGAAATTGCACTCCCTGGTTCAAAATTAATAACCAAAAGGTAAAAAATGAAGTGTTAAATTATTCCCAATGTCACCTTCACACTGCACACCCACTTTGCCTTGTTTTACAGATCAGCAACTTATTACCCTCATCACATGGCAAGCCATACAGCAATTTCAATTCAGTCCCATTTGGTTCTGCTTTGAAATTTCAAATGGATCCAAATAATTGATGAATTGACAAAAGACCTAGAGCCTCCCACCTTCTCGAAGTCAGAGAAACTGCACAGAAATGAGCCTCATTATTAATCAGATGGTCAGAAAAACTGTGAATTTAAAACTTTTGGAGATGAAGAAAGTGAGCACATGTATGAGTAGGCAATGTGATCGAGGCATCACGAGGAAGGCAGGGACTGGGACATGCATCCATATGGATCGTCTGCCATCCGACATCCGCCCGCTCATCCGTCAGTCTGGCGGATCAGATATCACTCCCACCGGACTTTCGTTGATACATTATTGAAATAAATCCGGCAACCGTGTTTGAATCACTCACAGGCAGCGATATGTATTCATGAGATGACCTTATAAATATACTGAAATATTGAAGGTCGTATTAAAAATCAATGGATACAGTAGATATAATTTTGTCTGTAAAATTTTATAAGAGACTTATATAACAGAGGAATGAGGTGTGTGGAGGTGGATTACATTGCATGATTATAGCGATTGAAGGTTTTTGGAGCCATCAAATACACTTACAATTCAGAGCTGTTCTTAAATCACGTGGTTGTTTTTGTTGGGCGTATGATGAGTCGGACCAAACTGAATTGTATTGTCAACATCAGGTTCTGTTCCAAAAGAACATACCCCAGCAAAACTGTACTGGAACTAGGGAAAAAAAACATCATATTAAAAAAAGTCATTACAGTATTTTTCATGGCATGTTTTTGCAGAATGCAGTACTTGCAGCCATGCTCATATATTTTGCCTTTCGATTTATTATAACTGAGGCTGAAGTAATTGTTACATCAAATCTGATTATTCAAAGTGCTTTACTCACTGAACTTAAACATTTTTATTTGACATTTTGTACTATCTCAACCCGTAAAGCCTTCAGGGCAATTTTTAAAATTTTTAATTATTTGATTATTTCTTTGTCAGAAATTAATCTACTATTAAATTTAGAAGCTTGACATTTTGTACAACTTAGCTTGTGCAGTAATAATAAAAATAAAATTGTTAAATTGTTAAAACCCTACAAACCTTAAAATGGCGGATAATGACTCTATACTTATTTAATTCGCTAAGGGGTTTTTTGTAATTCGAACTCCTCCTACAATTTTCATCCGATTTTTAACTGTTTTGTGTTGTTGGATAGAGCTAGGAATTTGTTTCCAATAAAAATTGACGAGAATCTGACTAACTTCAAAGCACTAAACATAATTGAAATTTGAAATTTTCCCATCACAACATTGGAATTCAGTTGAACATTTTAAACATCTGTTAATGTATAGCTGTAAATAAGCGTAGTTTTGGGTGATTACTGATAATCACAATATTGGATTGGTACAAAATATTAATATTATTCGCACATCTTATTATTTGTTTAGCATTCCAAATCAATGTGGACATTTTAAATATTGCCTACAAAAGTTCATTACAATACTGCTGATCAAATAATAAACCAAAACTTCATTGTGAATAGCCTATTTATTGCATCTTGTCATACTGTCGCTGTTCATATCATGTTTAGTACCAGGTTAACCGAGCCTTGCTCATTGGTTTTAATTCTCTTTGGTTATAGTGTCATGGTAATCAAGTTGTTAAATTTACACCAGAATCTTCATGGTTAAGAGCTGTTAAAAAAACTGCTTAAAACTATGTAACTTTCTTTTATTTTTGTTTACTTTGACTAGTTATTTCGTTACTAAAATAGCAACCCATAAGAACAACGTTAAAAATTAAGTTTTTTAAAGTTAATTTTAGACCAAATTTTATTGTTCTTGAGGTTGAGGCTGTTTTTAAACTCATTTTTGGGCCAAATAATTCTAAAATGCAAAGTTTGCAAAATCTACCCGCTGGATTTCGAGATTGTGGAACACACATCCCTTCAGACAATCCTCGTATTATAGTATAGGATTTACTATTTGTTTAGTTAGGTTTCTAATGACGTCGGTGGTGCGTAGTGGTAGCACGTCAGCAATCATGACTCACTCGCCGGCGCGGCGAGCGCGAGGACCGGGTTCCGCATCTGCCGCCGCTATCAAATTAATGACGTTTTTCATGAATCACATTATTTTGGACGCTGCTATCTGTAATTTGTGTATCTTATTTAATTAAGCAATAATTGAACATATTGTGTGCGTAATTAGACAGATATGAGTACGTCATTCAATAAAAATTTACTTATTGTTTGGCAAGACTATATAGTAAGGCCACAGAGTAAGGAAAGGCCTAGCAGCGAGAGCGTTTAAAACACGTTCGCGGCTACTGCGATTTTTGCGAACCCCTTCCTAGATCCTGAAATATAAAAATTCCATACACAACGGCAACAAATGTTGCCGTCAGGATTACGCTAAAGGCCTGGGTGGAAACACATGTTGCCGCGTAGCCTGCTCGAACGTGTTTTAAATACGCTGAATGCAAGCTACGTCGACGCAGCGTCCCCGGTGCACACGACAGTTGTTTACGAGTGTACCGCTCCGTTTGAATACATGTACTGCTCACCGAGAACAGATGCAAAATCTCGGTATTGGTACTTCGGCACCGTGGTCTGTAAAATAAACTAAAACCAAGCGCGTCGATTGCTATCGCTAATTATGCCTATAGCCTAGCCCTATTAGAAAGAAATGTCCACGGTTCTCGAAAAATAACAAGGCGAATATGAGATTAAGTCAGATAGACTGATAAATATGCGACAAAAACTACGATATCTTATCTTATCAGTCAATTATTGTTTGGCTTTTTCCGGCGCGGGGGAGGGGGCCGAGGAATATAAATTCCGAAGGATTCGGAATTATGTAGATTTTAAGCAATGGGTGAGCCCCTTCCATGGCAAGTACATGGCTAGTACTCTCTTCTCTTCTATTGCGATGTTGATGTTCAATATCAATTGCTGAAAACAAATTGGAGGATCATAATCTCATAACAGTTTTTTTAATATAGGCGTACGAAAAAAACATCAACACTTTCCCCGGTAGACGCCTCACGATGGGCGCCGGACCTCGCAAAAGAGCACTTAGTCCGCTGTTGTCGTCATCTTAGAAAAGTGCACGGAAATAGCTATTTGTGTATTAAGAGCGTAAAGTACGTCATTGCCACTCGATAATTGTAGATAGCCGCACGAAGCGTCCGCTGAGTGCGGTCAATCAATTCGAAAGCGGTAATGATTATTTTTTTTATCGTAATACACACGAGATTTTGCCTACAAACGTAATTATAACATTTTAAATATTTTGTTGTATACAAAATTTCATTTAGATTAAGTTTGATTTGTTTCTGTTCTAACATACTTTTGACTATCAAACAAAATCTCAAACTTCAAAGAAGCAATTTCTAAACGACAACAATGACAACAGCTGTGGCATGGTTTGTAATAACATCAGCTCACTAAATTGGTGTTTGATTTAGCGTGCGGTAAAGAAAATTGCCGCTCTAGAGCGGAAAAGAAACTGAAACAGGGAATTAACTGTTTTTCGTAGGGTTTACAGGCGTGGCAATGTGATTATTTCCATGCAGTGGTAGGAAAACATCTTTTCAGGACTCTTGTAAGAAAATAACAAATGCAGTAAAATCAACTGCTTATAGGTAGGCCTGCTTGTTCATACTTAGTTTGGTACAAAATTATATTACTTACAGTTTTTCCGTTATGGGGATAATCTTTCAGGGCATTTTAGTCTGTTTTAGTGTATCCATCGTATTCACCAGACAATATTTTACCGTTAAACTTGTTGTCGGGATGGATAAATAACCAGGGCCGCCCCGGGCGCTTCGGCGAAGGGGGCGCTGCGACCGAAGGGAAATCCCCGTTTTATAAAGGCTCAAACACTTCACAAAAAATTTAAAAACTACTTCAATAAATATTTTATAAACAAATAATTCAATGATCATATTGTTGATTAATTCAAACTAGAGATCGCCTCCAGATCGAAATTCGATCAAAATTTGAGCTGATCTGGCCCCGAGAACTTTAAAAACATTTTACAACTAAAACATGTGTTCTTTCTAATTTTCTAGCAGTTGCTTTTACAACAGCTGTCCAATTATTCATTCAATTCTTCTTTCTCCATAAGATTAACATTGGAACTTTGAAAGCCTGTAGGGCGTAGCCCTGGAGTCCAATGTGAATTAGAATGTGATTCTGCTCATCGTAGGATTTATCTTACGATGCACACGAGCTGAGAAAGAAAGGAGGAAATGAAACTTGCTTGCGTATTAATATATAGATTAAAATTTTAATCATTTATCAGTCAGAAATGAGTAGCCCTAGTGACTAATTTATTGTAACTATTACCGTTTTTTACAATGCAAGTGGAAGTGAATCATGATTACATAGCATTTATTTTCTGTATGTATTTGTCTGTATGTATTTTCAACATTTCCACCCCCGGGCGCCTATTAACTTCGGGGCGGCCCTGTAAATCTATACTTATTTAACCCATTGGCCTAGCCCATATCAGCTGTTATGCAAGGCCCTCCAGTAGCATTTAAAAAGCTTGAAAATGTAGAGTTTCACTAAAAACTAAATAACTTTCTAATGGAAGCTTATTTTTACATCTGGATTTCAATTTTCTGTTCATAAATAATTTGTCTACAAAAAAGTATAATAATATAATAGAATAAAAAATTTTAAAAATTAAAAAATTATCTGTTCAATTTGTTTTTTACAAAAACAAAAACAAAAATTTAAAAGTATATGAATTTTTTTACATGAAAATTAAGGTTAGGGTAAAATATTGATATTTCATATGAAAGACCTTTTATTTTTTTACATAAAAAATATTTTATTTTGTAAATTGGATGTATATTATGAAACTTAGTGATTTTCTCCAGAAAGTTTGCGTTTGGATTTGGAAATGCATGAACAAGCCCAAGTTACAAAAATGAATAAATTTCAAGTTATTGAAGTGAAATGTGCCATTTGAGTTTCATATTCTTTCAGTTTATAATATGAAAATAAATAGGCCTAAATATAAAACATAAACATAAAACCTAAAACCTAAACATAAAATAAATAGGCCGTTCTTCATTGTCACTTACAAAGTCTGCATCTTCATAATCACTATCAAGTAACATGCGTTCCACCTCAGAGGATCTAGTATCTTTCCACATTTTATTATAAAAAACAAACAAACACAGTATTCATCTCTAACTAAACGCCAAAACACTTTTGGAAGTTTCGTGAAAACAAACAAACCACTAGTTTTGACAACACTTGGTTACTGTTAGTATGATCACATAATATGACAAAACGTAAACAAACATCTATGTTACCAACATACAAAACAAAATATTCTGCAATTCAATTCTTTCAAAGCATTCAAGATAATAATATATAATAAAAGTGAGCGGTTGTAAAGTAGCCCATTTCACCGTTTCAATACTTAGAAATGAACCTCGAACTCCACTTCGTGAAGGTATTATTTTAATATAAATCATTTTGAAATAATAGTGATCACTGACAAATAAATGCGTAAAACAAAACGCCCCTACCATCTGTCGGCAAAATAAGGAACTACGTCGACCCTGAGCAGATCACAGTACGATTGTAATTCACTACGGAACAGTCTCGTATCTCTATGTCTGACCCGGATCGCGGCACTACGAGACGGTCTCGTATGTCTAGGCCAATGGGTTAATACGCTAAGGGTTTTTTTGTCCTGAGAACTCCTCCTACAATTTTCAACCGATTTTCAAGTTTTTGGTGTCGTTGGATAGGGCTTGGTCTGTAGTTGTTTCCGCCAAAAATTTATGAGACTCGGACTGAAAATAAAGGCGCTATCCAATGTTGAAATCTCAAATTTTCTCATTTAAATAACATTGGGGATTGAATAAAGCATTTAAAACATCTGTTAACAATCAGCTGTAAATACGTGTAGTTATTAGCGATTAAAGATATTCACATTATTGGATTGGTCGGATGTCATTGATTTAGAGGTAAAGTAACATTTGTACTGTATTTAAATAAATTGCTCGATTTCGAGCAACACGTATACTAGTAACTATAAAAAATAAATTGAGCGCTCTTAGGCCTATTCATTTAATATTTTTTATATAGTTTTTGATGAGTCAACATAATACTTTTATTTTACTTTACAAATCTTGGAATCATCTCAGGTCTATCTTTCTTTGTTCTCACCAAATCGCAAATATCCCCACTAAATCACAACCCCCCCCCCCCCCAGATTTTGGCTCAATAGCGCAAACCTCGCCATCAATCCCTCTGTGGGCACCCCTAGCTAGAACCATTATAATTAATACTACAAAACCTGGATGAACACTTCTTTTGCTATAAAATATTTTTTTAATAAATAGGTCTAGAGACACTGACATTTTGGTCGATTTTGACCAGTGGCAATCTCTAGTTTTAATAAATCGTTTAAAATTGTAATATCTTAACGTCCATTAATTTTAATAACACACTTTACTTTTTGGTGAAATATTGACCCCTTTTCATAAAAAAATCATTTTTGACAAAAAATGCAAACGGAGCGATATTTTTTCAGATTTTCTTCAAGTTGTACAACAGTTTATTCAATTAACAATCAAAGCATTAAATTTATATTTTTCATTTATAGATTTATAGGCTGGAGCTTGTTTTAAACAATTCTTACTATTACTTTTATGAAATCAATTAGATTGCGTTATATAAATTTAAAATTAAAAGACAGGTACCAATATTTTTGAAATTTTAATTCGTTGTGAGGCCTTTCGCTAGCAAGGCTAGCATCATCAGACAACTCACAAACTTTTTTGTTTGTTCAGAGTTTGTGAGTTGTCTGATGATGCTAGCCTTGCTAGCGAAAGGCCTCACGACGAATTAAAATTTCAAAAATATTGGTACCTGTGTTTTAATTTTAAATTTATATAATATTAACCAATATTGAACCTAAAAAAAAAAAAAAAAAATAGATTGTGGGCTGCTAGTTTTAATGCAAAATCATGAGCTAAAATCGTTCAAAGCTAGTTAAATTTAATATTTTGCAGTATTGAAATTTAATGATATCATTACATCTACATAACGTTTATTGTCCAAAAACTATTTTCTATTAAAATAATAATATTTAATACTCACAAAATTCGTTCCATCGTTTGTATAAATAATGGACAAAACTCCTGTGTATCAACTGTGCTACATAAATATGTACTACATAAAGCCACTGTGTTTTACTACCAGAAATGCGCCCATAATTAGTTATATAAAAACATAAATATAATTTTGTGATACAAAAATCCCCTTCTTGTAGAGATCTTTGGTTTTGTAATGAAATTCTAACCCAGTAATACAGTGAGATACTAACCCACTTTCTGTATTGTGCACGCAAATTTCTGCGAAGCATTTCCATAATACTCAGAAGGCAGTCTTTTCTTTATCTTTGTTGTCTGGCCGATCTTCTAACATTCTTCTTCTCTTGACTGCGTGAATGTTTACTCGAATTGGGGACAAAACAATAAATTAATTCTGGTAAAAATAAATTGATTTACTCTTTAATTATTTTAATTTATTTGCTATCCATTCATCATACTGCATAAGTTTACAAGTTTGAACATCTGCATAACATTCGGCAGCAAAATATCAAGGTACACCTCAATACATGTAAAGATAGCCTATATATTTAGCAGTATTCTAAGATTATTTTAGACAAAGCTGCGTTAGCAGTTTGAATTATTATTATTTTATTTTTATTTCTATATTGAACACTAAGATAATTTTACAGTAACAATGTCTTTTGTAACATTTTTCGTCCCCGATGAAGCTAACTCCGATCGTGCACACTCTGCAATATTGAGCCAAAATTTTCAAGGGAAATAAGAAACAAAATCTCTTTGGACGGCTGAAAAAACTGCAATGTTGATCGTTTGACATAAAAAAATTATTGATACTACAGAACTTAAAGCAGACATTAAGTTTATTGTCTCGATGCAAGGAACAAATATATAGAAAAGGTTTCCAGAGAGTTCCGGGACATTCTGTATATATAGAGTTCTACGCCTGATACGTTGGAGACAATCATTCTTTGCAATATAAACATACATTGCTCTTTGGGTTTCATTTTTAACACATCCGTCACTGCTTATAGGTTGTTATCCACCTCCAGTATTATCACTTAACGGTCTGAATACTGTATTAGAGATATGGGAGTGCACATGCCAAATAAAGGATTGTTATAGGTACTCAGTTCAGCCCTCATAAGGATGACTTTATGATGACTCATGACTTAATTATGGTAGTTTAATTAACTTAATAAATTCCGACACCAAATTAAGATTTTTCCGAGGAAAAAATCTTCTGATTTCTTAAGGTAGGTTTACACGTGAGAGTTTTTCACTCTCGGAGAGTAGTTAGTTACTCTCATAAAAATCTCAGACAGCTGTTGATGGTACTCGCAGAAAACTATCTGGGATTAACAATCTTGGAAAATTCGCTGGTTGTGTAAACACCTCTGCGAGTACCTGCTGAGAGTACGAAACTCTCTGAGAGTGAAAAACTCTCAAGTGTAAACCTACCTTATGTTGAAAAGATTTTTTACTCTTGTGAACCCATTTGTAAAGTCCTTGAAGAGTAGATAAAAGAATGAATGTCCTTTAAGCAGCTGGCGAATTTTTCTTAACCGTTTTCCCCAACCAGAGGCAAAGATATTCTACCCTAAAACTCTCATAACTGTGCACCAAATCGATCACTTGGGAAAAAGAGGTCGATGATGTCGCCAACCTTATAGTTCTGCGAAACGGAGCAGGTTACAACTGGCGATATGGTAATGTATGTAACAAACTCTTCCGCATTTGGGCCACTGACTCCAAAATTTCGCCAAATGGATGCCACCTGTCACATCCTTGGTAATTTGTTGCCACCATGAATAAATGGTAACATTTTTACCTCAAATTTATCTAATAGGCTACGCCAACTTCATTATTTGGAATGTATTATTTATGTATTACAAGTAGATTAGACAGCTAAGAATATCTTAATTAAACTTTAGGAACATTACAGAAATATTTTCCCCGTAAGTTATACAGGGTGGTTATAAAGTCCCTTCCCCCCTAGTATTTTTCTACAATTTATATTAAAAGCGATTTTCAATGACGGGATTCATTGTATTGGTCCATACTCTCACTTTTGTAGTAATTTAAAATTTTGGGAGTTACCTGAGGTCTAAGATGTAGGAGTAAACTTTAAAATTCCTTATGAGAAGCTAGTCATGCGACATGCCAAACTGCCTTTTCCCTCTGAAAACAGTGGTGCAATCTAAATTCAAAAGGGTTATACTGTTTTAAAGATATCTGTAGGTCTAAGATGTAGGAGTAAAAATTTTAACTAGAAGCTAGTCATGCGACATGTCAAATAACATGTAATAAATAACATGTAATAAAAATATTTCCTACCGCAGAAGACATTAGAAAAGGTTTTAAATTGTGAAATATGTATCAAAATGACCAATTATAAAACGAAACCATCTCATTTTAAGAGATGTTCGAAAATATTCGCCCATCCCACCTCTACTTCCTGTGTGTTATGACAGTCATTCGACATTTATAACACTCTGTCTCCGTAGCCCACCCCGAGACACCCGCAGTGCTCGGCCAAGGGCAAACTCCATTGTGAGCTATCGGTATTGCATAATATATAACAAATATCAAGTCTGGATGTCACATGTTCTGCGTTGTTGATGTACGGGTTGACTTTATGCCGACTAAAAAAAAACAAACAAAACATACAGAATTCCACCAACTAGTTGCATCGTTGTGAGGAAATTAGTTTACTGTAGTAAAGAACATTTAGCTTGAAGTGAAAAAGAATTTACCGAAGATAATAACGTGTATATTTTGTTATGACCATGTTATGTCATGACAAAGCGACTACAAAACAACTTACAGAGCTTCAACACAAACTTTTTGCTAGTATTTTCGTTTACTTAAGCAATTATCTACGCAAATAATACAATATTGATTTAATTTAAATAGCACCAATAGGCCCTAATGTATACAGTACCTGGAATTAACTAATGTCAAGGAATCTAACGAAACACCTTTTTATAAAAAAAAAATTGTATAAGTTTCACTCAAAAATTTTTCAGGATTGTATTAGACTATTCTTGACAATTGCGAAATGCCTGGAGTAAGTAAGTGCAAATCTAGACCTATACAGCTTCGTTTCCCTTTTATTGAAAAATCTCAATGCGTGATGTTATTCCTCATGAAATGATTGCTGAGTAGCACTAAAAAATTTACCTTTTTAAAGGATGCCTCAACTTCAACAAAAAAGTACATGTAGAGCTCTGTTGAATAGACATCAAAACAGCAGAGAACATCTGTTTGAAAAGTACCAGTTTTTTAACCATCCCAGGACTAAGAAAAAATACTATATTACAACACTCCGGTCCTGGGACCATCCATTACAATTTAGACAAGTAAAGTTTACATGCAAGATCCTTGTTTAGATTTGGATATTTATATGATTACACTGATACAATAGAACAGAAGATGTGCATAAACATGGCCTCGTTCCTTGTGAACACAAAATTTGCAAAGAGGCTGCGCAGTGGCTGGTAGTCAACCAGTTGTCAAAATGGTGATTGATAAGAGAAAGTTGCGAAAACGTCACGCCGCGCAGTTCGCGGAACCGATCGCCAAAATACAGACGCAAAACCGCCAGTCACAACAAAATCAGACTTGTAAGTTGTGACTTGTTAACACAATGGATTACAATTGATCGGTTTGATTCTACATATTTCTACAAATATAACAGGAAATGCGTAGTAAAAAATTAAGAAAGGAAACGAAGTAATAGAGATATAATTAAATCAAGTACTGTATTATACGGGGGTAATAGGGGTAAGCTACAATTTTAGTATACAGTGTACTTTTTCCATAATTTATGTATTAATTGGCTTGCAGCTCTAAGTGTGGCTGTGGGTCGGGTGTCTGCGACCCATCCAATGAAAAAAATTGGCATTGAAGACAGAGATGACATTACTAGAGCTATTTGACACAATCAAATCTATGCTTGCCTTGGTCTTGCATTTTTTGACTGGGACGGTGGCGACGTCCTGCAATCCAGCTACTTGGAGGTCACCAATTGTGGATAGTTATAAGCGATGGCTTGTGGATGCAATATTACTTAGTGGGGATTAACACACTAGTGAATACTAGTTCATCCATAAAGACCATCCTCATAATTAGACCAATTCGTATATATGAGGTCAAAATTGTGGTTCGTATCCCACATTAAACTGTAGGTCACTAGATACCATTGGCTGTTGGGCTATGAATTAACAGTCCTGTCTAAGGAGAATGTCGGCCTTAGTAACAAGACTACAATATCGCTCCACAATCATCCTATACTCGTCTCTAATTCATATTCAGGTTAACATGCCCACCCACTATGTGAGGTCCCTGTCTCAAAATAGTGATATAGTGATATAGCTTGACATCGGACCTAACATACAACCTTATATGTTGGGTGTTTTCCACACATCGTCAGACATGGATGTGTCCCGATTAGGATTTGTCGAACTGAGCGTCTGACTCGACAAATCCTCCGAGCATGTTGGGATAGAAAGCCCACACACTTGGACGGTTCGTCGGGTCCCAAAATGTTTGCCTGACATGTTAAACGCTGGGTGGACATTTTTTTAATGAGTATAAGAAAACATACTCTATGTATGCATTACCAAAATGGAGTAAATGTATCCTTTTATCCCTTCATCACTGGCATGCTTGACAACTTTTTTCTTAATTTAGAATTTTAAATTAATATTAGGCATAATCTAAAAATGTTCTATAATTTGTTTGTGCTGTAAACTTTTGTAGTTACAAAAAACTTACTATAGATTCTTTTAAGATAACCATAGTAACGTTATTATTATTCTAAAACCTAGTAAACCGTTTAAATCGGTATTTTTATTTGGATATTGACGAACAAGTTTGAAAATACTTTCGCACAGGTCTTTGTCGATTTATGACATGCACTTCCTGATAGTCGTTCCTGAATCTTACCGAAAGTATAGAGTTGAACCTTGTTGGTAAGTAGTTTTAGCATCCTAGCTACTGTATTTGTATTTTGTTTTATTTGCAGTACTATATATCTATTTTTGCATAAAATATTTCATGATCAAATACTTTGTATAATAGTTAATTCTGGTTTCAATATCTTGTTAAAGCAATCCCTGCGCCGTCTCCATAAAGAAAGACAATGGAGTAAGTGAAAATTACAAGTGAAAACTTCTTATGTATTGGAAATTAGAGGTAGTAATGACAATAGTCTGGCCTAAAATTATTACAATAATTTGTGCTGCAGTGAAAATACTTTCAACTCTTGTATGTTTATTAGTAATAGTCTACCATTGACACAAGGTGTCCCGTAACTCTCTGGAAAATTATAGGTAGGCCTACATGTGTCTCTGGCTCCGTGTTTTCCGTCTGTCTGAATGTGTTTTTTACAAAAAAATCTATCACTCCTTAACAGTTTAAGGCGCAGTGTTGAGATTTTGCACAGATTTTAATCTTATTGCGACCTATTTTTGCTTGAAGTTTTATTATCTTTTAATGTAGGGCCTACATCTGTTATAAGTGTAGCGTTGGGTGATTTGGTCGGGTGTAATTGATTTGTAACATTTTTAGTAGTGCCATCAAATTAAATTGCTCGATTTAGAACAACACCCTAGTTTTCATAAAAGGTCCATAGGTTTTACTTTGAACACTTTGAACAAAATGGCTATCTACATGTATGAAAAATAATAGGTTAAAATTTGTAAAGTAGCCCTAACAATTTTTGGAAGTACCAACCTTATCAGTAGTGTAAAAGTGGGGCTGCTGGGACATGACGTCATCACGATGACGTCAGCAGTGATGACGTCATCAATGACGTCACGAATGACGTCACTAATGACGTCATATGACGTCACACCTATGACGTCATGGTGACGTCATTACCGCTGACGTCATCATGATGACGTCACTGACGTTAATTAGGTCAAGGTCACGCAAGAATACAAAAAAAAAAAATTTTTTGCACTTTTGCGAATCCTCAAATTTTGCTGAGAAATTGAAATTTCTCGAGGAATCACAAAAGTGCAAAAAAATATTTTTTTTAATTCCCTAGCGATCAGACTCTCAACCTAATATATCCGTCAGGGGTCATTGACCCGTCCCAGCAACCCCACTTGAAAAAAAAAATAATTTATATATTTTACTTACCCACCGAGAGACTGAGAGCCGAAGAATAATTTCTTCAAACACGCGACAGTGCGACAAACGACACGCGATCCGAACAGCACCGCGTCCGAAGACGTACTGACTTGTACACAGACGGTATCCCAGGTACCCGGCTCAGTGGTGGGGATAAGGAGGTGGTGGGGGTAAAGTGGTCAGAAGGAGGAAAAAATTAAAATTTTTGCAACAACTCATCCGAGTCTGTCCTTTACCGTAACTCGGATTGGAAATATTTTCTGAGAAATATTTATTTTTTATTCTTTCTCAGGTGATCTTGGAACTTGTGAAATTTCAATCAAACTAAAAGTGAAAAAAAAATTTTTTTTTGTTATTTGAAACTTTGCCGAAAAATTAAGAAATGTTTGATATTTGGCTAAATATTTAAATTTAAACTCAATATAAGTAAATTGAGTGCAAAAAGTGAAATGTGCACACCACAAGAGTTGAACAGCAACTGAGCAAGTCTCTCAGTGTATCCGAGGTACTCGGCAGGGTGGTGGGGATAAGGAGATGGTGGGGGTAAAGTGGTCAGATGATATGAAAAAAAAAATTTTTTTTTGCAAACTATACAACTGAGTTTATTATTCAGCAATTGGCATAAGAAAGAAAAAAAAAATTTTTTTATCCACACTGCTCAACATGTTCAAACATGTTCAAGGTCAACCATTTGAAGTTTAAAAAAAAATTATTTTTTTATTTTATTTACAAAAATCCTCCTTCATCCCCATATGTGCTGTCCGGACTTGTGCTTGATGTTGTCGAAGAATTTTCTTCACAGCAACATGTTCCTTGTGTATTTTGGACTACCCCTTCTGCTTCATCCATACTGTCGTCGATGAGTGGACAGTCGTATTCCAAGTTCATTTTTATTATCATCCCTGGATTTTGAAGAAGCCGCATGTGCAATTTTTCATAGATTTCTTTTAGATATTGAAGGCTGTCAACAAGTAATTCCCACTTCATTGTGTGTAGTGTAACCTTTAGCGTAGCTGAGTTGGAAATGAAGCCAGACTTGCATGTAGGATTGGTCTTTTGGAATTGTGGTGGTGGGGGTAATTAATACAACCAGACAGGTTGAAACATGTTCAAGGTCAACCATTTGGAGTTTTAAAAAAGAAAATTTCATTTAAAGAGTAGTGTTGAAAACTGGCAATTTGGCTGCTTTATCTGTACACTCGATGCATCTTAGGCAGTATACAACTGCGTATACCAAGTAGAAGAAGATTGCAATTAATAAGGCCAAGATTATGAAGAGATCTAATTTTAAAATTTTCTGAATTAGCATATGGTCCTTCCTGATCCGTCTTTCTTCCATCCTTCTTTCCATCATCTCCACTAGATCCACATGCTGGCATCTCCTCCTCCCCAGGCTTTCCGCTTCATCGGCCTCATATATTGGTGGTGGAACATCCATGTTTGCAGCTCAAAAGATGAAGATGTAATGAAACACATTGGTGCTGCATCTCAGGTCTCCAAGAGGAAAAGTGGTAGGGGAAAACCTGAACATGTTAGAACATGTTCAAGGTCATCCAATTTGTGTTTAAAAAAAAATTCTATCTTGCTACAATACTGTAGCAAGATAGGTTTTTTTTATTTTGTTTTTATTTTATCATTCCTTTATTACAATACAAAAATATGCATATTGAAGTACAATGAGGATACAAAATATAAATATTAGTCAGGAGAAATATTCCAAGTTTGGACTGGCTTGAGTCTTCATGGATGATCTGGAGGAGTAGGCTGAAGAAGTTGATGATGGTGACCTAGGCGGCTCGTCATCCCTGGGGACATGAGGGCATTTTGTGTTGCAAGCAAAAATTTGCATGTTTAATCGGTATCCCTGTTCGATTAGTGATTTAAATTATTGAACAATTTCGTTTAATTCTTGCAGATTTCTTACAAATACTTCTTCATAATTTGCACATTTTACAGTCAGAGCCATCTTGATGTTTTCCGTATGATGTCCAAAGGCGGAATGAATATTAGCATGGTCGTTTGAAGGTAGTATGAAATAGTGGTGGGGGGAAGTTGTTTACACGCTGTCTGATGAGAGGTGGTTAAATTTTTGCCAACTAAACATATTGATTGAACAAATGGCCCAAAGTTCTTTAGGTGTATGGTAACTTAAAACTGGAGCCACATGACCATATTGTAAACATTCATCATCTTGTAGGAATTGTGCCGGGTTGGATACAGCGGCCCTTCCACAACTTCGACAAAATTTTGTACCATCACCAAACTTGTACCAACCAAAAGTGTTGTAACCTCTGTTGTCTAGCTTGTACTGTTTGATAAAAATTTTAATTTGTTGAGGAGCGTTGGATCGTAAGTATAGCTAAATAGCTGTTGATCTTCAATAATTTTTCTTACACAAAGCTCAAATAGGGTGCTCATCGTTTGACAGTAAGTTGCAATCAAACTGAACTTCTTTACAGTCTGTATGCTGGTAACCTGAAATGGTGGGGGAAAACACACACACACACACACACACACACACACACACACACACACACACATATTGCTGTTTGGAAAAAAAATTATGTTTAATTTGTGCAAAGGTCAAGGTCAAGGTCACCCCAGAGCTTTAAAAAAAGGCAACATATCAATATGTGAAAAATTTTTTTTGTTTCACATATTGATATGTTGCCTTTTTTGTGTTTTTTGTGTTATTTTTTTTGTTTTTTATTTTTATTTAAAACAGTACAAACAAGATTACATGACAAAAATATATATAGTTAAAAAATACAAACAGATACAAGAAAGAAAAAAATTATTTTTTTTAACACTGCTGCTTGTCTGCGATGTGGATGGTAAGCTCGGTGGAGTTGCTGCCGCTGCATCCGTGGGACACCAAGTAGAGACATCCTGGTTGTATGGAGCGGAGATCTTCGTTTTGGAGTAGGTGTACAAATCTTTTGGGCAGGTAAATTTGGAATTTCGGCTCATCTCCCGGAGTGTATGGGGCTTCGCTCAAGCTGCAGCAGATTGCCTCGCCGACTGTAGTTTCCATCTTCTTCATGGTATGTATAATATAATGTTTTTCATCCTTCAGCTCTGAACATTTTTTTACCGGCAAAATTGTAGACTTGGAGTGGGCGTTGAACTGTTCCACCAAAGTCTGCAGAAACTGGTTGGATGCCATGGTTGTTCTAGAGGTCCTCGCTGTCTTCTTGCTCTGAGATGTTGTCGTCTCGGAATCTCGAGTAATACTCGTGCCAGGTCTCGGTCTGCTCCTCGCTTTTATAATTGCCGTTACCCCCACCACCATCACCGATTTCTCCATCTTGCAGGTAAGTCGCTAATTTTAAAGCGTTTTTAACGCACAGTGCCTGTCCCTTTCATGTTCCACACTTTGTGTGCAAATACAAATGTTTTCAGCAATAAATTTAAAATTTTTATTAATTTGCACATCTTTAACTGGAGTAGATGTAAATTGTTCTATCCATCTTTTCTTTTCAAGTCCTTTTGTGTAAATATTAGTAAATCTGTTTGAAAATTGATGCATAATATGATACAAGTCTGAATAACTGGTAAAACCGTCATACCAATCGATGTGATGAAAATATTTCCAAGTCCATCGGTTTGTTGTTGCGGCTTTGCTGGTTAGTGAAGAAAAAGAGCATGGTGGTTTGAATAAAAATGTGTAAGGAATATTTTTATCTATATAGTAAAATACAAGTTCTTTAATTATGAACCGATCATCGTTACCACGAAACGCCTGAAATTCAATAATACCCGGTTTGGACTTGATTTCTTCTTCCATGTCCATTTGAAAGGTCACCTGTCTATCCATCACGGTGTCGGAAGGTCAACTGTTTTCCACACCACGGTAGGCATTTATTTATGCCAGGCCGTACAGTTGAAGGCGCGTTGGTGTATATTTAACGTGGGCACCATCCCCGGTAGGCCTACACCCACAAAATTTTGAATTTTTTATTGAAAATTTGCCAATTCAAGTGTAAAGTGTTGTGAAAAATTTTAAAACTTTATTTAACTTTCCATCTGGTCATTTTTGTTGTTGTCATTATCATCACTTTGATCCTTTTCATCACTGAAATGTGTTTCTTCATCCGATTTTACAAAATTATTTTTTTCTTGCACATATTGTTCCCATTGTCTCCACATTTGAACTTCATGAGGAATTCTGTTGAATATTGAAGTGTCCACAGGTCCATACAAAATTGGTGCATCCGGTTGTTTGTCCAAAGTATCTGTTAAATAATCTTTAATAATTGAACTGGAGAATACTAGCTGTCTTAAATATCTTGTTATTGGTTCAGTTGCACATGTTAAAATAAAAAATTCTTCTCTGTTCAGTTGAATTTTTATGTCATGTTTGGTCGTATCTCTGAATCTCATTTGATGTTCACCTCTGTGTTTAATAATATCAATTTCCAAGTCTGAATCCAATAGTCCTACTTTTGTTTTCCTGCCAAACATGTTGCTATTAAAGTAACATTCCAACAAATGGAGGTGTTTCATAAAAGATTCCCAAGCATTGGCTGTAAACAAAATCATTTTTGTTCCGTGAGTTAAAATTACTGTAGGTGAATAGTCGGTTGATTTCATAACTCCAATTAAAACACTTTTATCCAAACTTGAAGAGATTGGATAAAAAATTCTTTAAAATACTTCCATCAAAATATTTGGTGAAATATTTTCTTCCACATTTCTTTTCCTCTTGGACAAATATTTTTTCTTTTTACCTTTTTCTTCTTCTTCTTGATTTGTGACGTGTTGCTGTTCATTCATGTCCAAAAATTCTGAAATTTCTTTTTCTATATCGCATTCCGTTGTACCACTTGTAGAAGCCATATTGAAGATGATGCTACCCATACGACGTCAGGCAACAAACTGATCAGGAGCGGCCTGCACGCTCCGCTTTTATACTCGCGGAATGTAACAAAACCGGTTTTTTTACAATACATTTTTAACAATTCCAGTTAGAGGTGTGTATGTTACAATTTTATCATGTAGAGTTAAACATTATGCAGTTGTATTTGCAGGTATAGCTGCATTAAACTCCATTTCAATCTTTATGTCAACACTTGATGATTTTACTGATTCATTTTGTTTAGAACAATCAATTACAACTATTGTGTAACCATCTAAGTATTCTTCTGGTGATAGTAAAGGTGTATTTGTTTTACCGTAATATGAATTTTGGAATCTCGCATACATATCGTATAATATACTGTACTTTTTATTATTAAATGACACATTCAAATTGTCGTAGGGGAAAAATTGTGAATTCAAATAAACTTTAATATTTTTTAAGTTGCAATGATCAAATTTGCCTGCATGTTTTGTGATGCTGTCTCTCCTATCTGTTTGTAAACCAAATATAATATACCTGGCTCGTTCTGCGTAATTAGATGTTTTAACAGTCCAAGTGTGACGATCCGTAGTTGGCAAGCTTGGATGTTCATGGAATTCCCAACTTCTAAAAGGAATTACAATATCACGATCAGCCTTAACTTCCTTAATAGTAGCATTCTATGTTCGTCAGCTAATTTAACATGTGGAACTCTCCATACAATTTTGTCTAATGTTAATTTCCATTCTAGGTTTGCATCAGTTGTACCATCTGGAGCTTTAATAATGTCTTTATCGTTAGAAGATCTCAACAAAACTAATTCTTGTTTAACATTTAATATTATTTTCTATAATCTTCAGCAAATCCAAGCAACAAACGTAATGGAATATGAAAATCAAAATATCCCTTTGTATTCGGAGTGATTGTGTCATGTTCAGGTAAAACCCATCCGGCTGGTTGAAGTAAATTGGTTTCATTAGGTGATATAGATGTTACCCCCTTTAAAGTTGTTGCAATACCTACTTTTTTAGTGGAATCAACTGTTACACCTGATATTTCATATCTAATTTCATCAAACAGGAAAGCCATAGGGTTATTTATAAATGGAACTGTTGTACCTACACTATTGTCCTTTTTTGTTACTTTTCCTTCGATATACAAGTAACTTTCACATGGTAGTGTGTAAATGTCTTGATGTTGTATAGGAATACGAATTTCATCGTTATTGTTCAATTTTGATGAAGTGTAAGGGTTAAGGGTTGTGGGTGTGATATTCTTTTTCCCATAGTGTTTCGTCGAATGTCGGACCCTGCGCTATATCCAGTATATCCATAATCGGTTAATTTTAAACCAATCTTTTCTAAGAAACGAATGTTCTCGCGTGTTAACTCCTCCACAGCTGAAGAGCTACTAATGCGGTTTCCCGTAGGCTGTCCACTTTTAAATGATAAACCCATGATTTTTGTATTAAAGTGTCAATTTTAAATGTAATCTAACTGTAATTGGCTCTTCTCGGAAATCTATCAAGTTACCGTCTTGATCCAATACGTTCAACACGATGTCTGAAATGAAAGTGGTGTTCAACGGCAGATATTCTAGGTTTTGTGGCTTTTCAACAATTTTAAATCCTGGAGGTACACTCGGGTAAAAAGTATGTATTATATGAGTATTTGCTCCATCTCTGTAAGCTCCCTGTATAATGTTACAAGTTATATCTATACTATTAACTTTTAGTATAGTTACAGTTTGTTTACCGTAATGTGTTTGATTTGGTTCTAAAATTGGGCTATCTTTGGGAAATCCTAACAATTCACCGATTGATTGTTCCTGAGTAAAATCTATATAATATTTGGAGTTAATTTCAGCTTTCATAGTATTGTTATTACCTTTTAATGTTATATTGTCTTTTCCCATTTTATTTTGCAAAAATTCATTAATATGATCAATTTCATAAGAACCTGTGGGTAAACTGCAAACTTCTAAGTCTGTAAACTTCCCACTGGCATCTTTTCCTTTATAATAATGCAATAAGTTATTTTTATCTTCCGTAACATTGGGAATAGAGTTGTAAGTTGTAAAATCTAACAGTGCCGCCTCCCAAAATCTTCCTTTTTGCAAGCGTAACGCTGGGAAAAGGATACTTCGTAAAGTGGACGATTTTCCTGTTAATGATACCGTATAGGAAGACATCTCAATTGTGACTGATACTTTTAGCTAGGAATTCCAAACATAAATGGCCGCATATTAAAGTGTTATCAGGTTGTTCTCTTTTATAGTTGTAATATATGTTTTTAGCAGATTTAAAGTAATGCTCAAGCTCTTTAGGTGGTGGTAAATTGCCAAAACTATCAAAGTAATATATATTATCACCTAATTTCTTATAACAAACCCAATGAGTGCCAGGACCTTCAGAATTGTCTAAATTTACAATACCGGTTTCGTTTTTCCACATTTTAACTGGTAAAGCATCTTTCATAAAGACACCGCGAAAAAATGGTATTTTTAAACATGAAATGTATTTAAATAATTCGATATTTGTTAACGCTTTATGTGGTATTACTAATTGATTTCTTTTATTTAATATGCACGATACGGTCTTAGGTATAGACCTGCCCCGTTTTTTACCATTGACCATACTGTTGGTTTTTTGCTACCCTTTCTGGTGGAACGCCGTTTTCTTCTAATATTCCCTCCATGTTTTGTCTTTGCCGATCTCCTTTTCACTCTTCTTCTCCTTTTTCCACCTCCTACTGCTGTTTTAGCCTTCATACCTGCTGTTACCGCTAAAGCTGCTGCTTTTTCTGCAATACTAGCGTCACTAGACTTTACTCGTTGCCAAGCTATATCCGCGAGCTTTTTATCAGCTATTGATCTATTTTATGTATCGCTAAATGTGGAATATGCTATATCGTGTTCTTTACAAGCCTGATCTAACTTATTTATGCCTGGATCGCCTCTTTCCAGTCGTTTTTTCAATTTAGTTCCTGGTCCGCAATACTGATAACCTCCCGGTATGTGAAATTCGTATGGTAAAGCGTCTATTGCTCTATTTACGACAGATCCTACTGGAATTCGATTTAAAGCTTTACTTAACAGAGAAACCGCTGTGGACGTGATACCGCCTCCTTTCCGTATAGTGTCTCGATATGGACTGGTGTAATGAAATGCCATGATTGTCTTTTATATTCGAAAAGCGTAACCTATGTGTTACCTCTATGACAGGTTGCACATAAATGAAGTCATTTATTGAGTTATTTAATTAAATATCAATATCACCCCAATCTGATGATCTAAACTTTTGCGTTTTAGGGTTAATAAAGTATTTATTATAAATTTCTCGTTTAATATAATCACCTCTCATGGATTCAGCATAAGTATTATGTCCCGATTTTCCTTGAAGAATATCTGGTGTAAAATGAATGTGTAAATCAAATATCGTATTACCTAAAACTTTTACAAGAAAATTAACAGTGACAGCATTATCTACATGTTCAGGGTCTTTAAGGTTTGTTATACGTTTATTATTACAATTATACACTTTACTATCCTTTAATGATGTTGTAATGGTCTGTCCTACAGTTGCAGCATCATTTGCTTCTCTTCCTTGTTTCAAGTGTTTTATCACTTTATCATTACATGTAAAAAATACAAAGTGATTATTTGGATCTAAATGTACGGTTTGTGATAAAGCAGCTGCATCATGATCCTCATGACCCCATGACACATTTGATAACTTTTTATCCATGCAATCCCAAGCATTATTTTTGTATGTTAATAAATTAAATTTTTCATTACCTTGAACGAATTCATCCCCTTGCTTCGATACTACTTGATTTTGTTTTACAAAAGAGGTTGTTTCTTGTTTTAAGGTTTCCATCATTTGACCCACTGTTGCACCATCTGATGGCGCCGAACCATCTTTAACATTTGCTAAACAATTACCAAAACAATCTATAACCCCTACATCACGTATGATACAATGATCTTTAATATATTTTAGATTTACAGCATCGTTTTCAGTTTTCGGATAACCTATATCATTAATAACAAATTTATAAAAAGAAAATCCATCTTTTGTCTTTTCAGGTATCAAGGAATGTAAATAGCGTCTATTCACGCTGTCTTTTGCATCTTTAGGGTCATCTACGTTGGATATACGTTTATTGTTAGCACTATACGTTTTTCCATTGAAGTTTAACGTATTTTTTAATTCAGATGACAAATAACCTTTGTTTATTGCATCACCGTTTTCATTTGGTTTACCAACGTTGATAATTCTATGATTTTCTGCATCATATGTGCTATTGTGTAGTCTTAATGTTGGTGATATCTTTTCCTTTACTATTTTTAAATTTACTGCATCGTTTTCGTCCGTGGGATCTTTTATGTTTTTTAACCTTTATTACTAATATCATAATCTCCTTCAGGTGTTTGTGGTAAACCAGCACCTCTTTTTAAGTTATTCGCGTAATATAATCCATCCGAGGAATATCGTCCGAACTTGTCGACACTCATGGTGCAACTGAATAGCATTTTAGGGACTAACGCATTTTTATGAGATTACCCCGCGGTTTCTAAGTTCATCCACTAAAGCCACCCATTCGTTTTCCAATCCAGTATGACCTGCTTCTTTGGCTTCATGTATTAGTTTCATTCTATCTACCAATTTATTGATATTATTGTAATAAATTACGTTTGTATTATATAGTTTCTTCATTAATCCTTTACCGGTGACTGATTTGCTTCTTTTTCTCGGTTCTGGGGAACTTAAATCTAAATTGGATGCTACTAATCTTCTTTTTACAGGTTTTCTTCTTATAATAGGTATTAATTTGGAAACAAAATCTTTATATTTTACAGATTTATTCCTATATATGGGTGCTTCAGGTAAATAATTTCTTCTATATGCATTAGTTTGTTCCAAAATTTTGCTATACACTTCCAAATCATCATTTTTTACCAATGCTTTTAAAGGTTTATTTTCAAATAATAATTCAAATAGTCCCCTTGTTCCCTTATATATTTGATCACCTACGTGAATATTATCATGTTCATCGACATCTAATTTGCTATTACCAATCATTACACCTTCTTTGGACATTCTTGCTCCATAACTGTGGTATTTTTTAGTAGAATCAGTTCCAATTAACAGTTTTAACAAGTATTTTCTTCCTAAAGGTCCTTTTGTATGAATATTTTCACCCAATAAGCTTATGTTTGATGGTTCTCCTTCTGTTTTTTCTTCTTCACTCGCTATAGATACCGCTTCTTCTTCACTACCAGCATATACATCTTCTCTTTCTGCCGTTGTATCACTAAATATGGAGGCTTCCGGGTCTTCATCGCTAATATCTTCTGATATTACACTTTCCCTTTCATATTGTGTTATCGGAGCAATAATATCACCTTGAAAAGAAGGTTTAGTCAATTTTTTGTTCAATTGTTTCAAAGGCTCTGTAATAGGTTTAAAAGTAGATTCAAGAAATTTCTCCCTTTCGCTGATACCTAACTTTAACGCTCTGTTTTTAGCCCGAATAGAATCACTAAGTGATTTAATTTCCTTTACTAACTTTTCTTGGTTAACCATGTTTGTAGCAAGACGTGCTGTACAAGAATGATTGTGTGATATAGTGGTTAGTGAATTAATATAAATTTATCGAAACCTATCCTGTATCGACCGTTATTTAGTGGTTGTTCCTTCATATTGTCAAAAATCCATAATTTTCAGCCCAAGCCTTACCGCATATGTCTTTAAACCGTTCATATGACATATCCGCATTGACATGATCGTAATATATGTGTTTTAAGTTGGTTTCATCCTGTTTGAATACAATTAACACATTTGCGTTGTCTCTTATCAATTGTTTTGGTATTTTACTATAAGTCTGGCCTATGTAAATGCTATCTATATTGTTATGTCGCCCCATAGCGAAATAGCTCCTGATAGTGTTTTGTTTTCACAGGATACATCATCAAATATAAAAACTGAAAATGGTTTAGCTTCATGCGGTTGCATTACACTTTCACTTGCATCAAACTTGTAATATTTCACTTCTGGAACATTATTAAATATTTTTTCTAATAATTGGTATTTGGGTTGTTGTAATGATTTAGAAAAGACATACAAGTTATTGAAACGCAATCCTTTTGGGTTTGTAATCAAATTGAATACCACATTTGTTTTACCACAATTGGATGGACCGGTTACAAGACAACGCACCGTGTTTGGTAACAAAACACCATGTTTGCCGCTGTTTAATTCCGAATTGTCCACCGTGAGTTCATCAATATTATTAATAGTAAAACTATCCTTTTGCGGTATTATCTCCATCCTTTGTAAAGGTTAAACCTAAAATGATGCTCCATCATTATATGAGATCCTTTTTAGGTATCCAAGATCTTCACTCTAATTAAATCCTAACCATCGCACTTTAACTTTATCTTTTTTCCGTTGCAACACCTTTTCAACGAGATATACATCACCTACTGTGGATTGTAACATTTCATGTCCATAAAACCCTCCTTCGAGCAATTGTCCTTTATTATCTTTTAAAATGTAAGTTTCTTGGTACTGTAGGTTGCACCTTAAATACGGTAAAAACCTCATTTGTCCAATTTGGCAGATATCTTTTACTGAATACACCTTTGTATTTGCTTATTCGCACTTAATTACCAACGTTAAACGTTTTAGGCTTTAGTTTTTCAACTTTTGGTTTAGTATTCATTTTTATACGTTTTAATACAAGTTTTTCATTTTTACTAGTCACTTGTTCGGTTTCATACCAATTGTTCTATGGAACTTGTTATTGTAATCTTTTATTAGTTTTGGTAACATATCAATCCATACGTGCGATCCTCTGTTTGAAAACATCTTGTACATCGCACCTTTTAAAGTTCGATTGAATCTTTCTATGATTGATGCTTTCACCTCTGAATTAGTCGAATAATGGTTTATGTCGTGTTTTTTCATTAAATTTGAAATTCTTTATTGAAATATTCTTTACCATCATCGGTTTGTAAATGTTTTATGGTATTTTTGTCTCTCTGTATCGCAGTTTCCATGGCTTTTGTTACACTCTTGCCGGTTTTATCTTTAGCGGTAAAGCATCTGCCATTTTTGTAAAACAATTGATAATAGTCAATATATATTTAAATCCTTTATTTTGTTTACTATAAGGAATCATTTCGTTTAAATCAGCTTGATATAGATCATTCATTCCTTTTATAACAGTATTTCTTCGGGGAAATTTTCTCCTAGCCGGTTTATGAAGTTCATGAACAATTTTTTGTTTCAAATCCATAATTTTTTATCCTTCCTCATTCATGGATGAAGTAAAAATAAATTTTTTATTACATTATACGCATATTTAACTGGGTCAAGGTCATTCAAATTGATGTAAAAAATGGGGAACACGGCGTTGGACTTGCCGTGTTCCCCATTTTTTTACGGAAGGAAAAGGAATTTAGGTCGAAGAAGGACGAAGAGGGACGAAGAATAGGTTAGTTGTCGATAGGGTTGAGAGAGTAGTGGCCAAAAGGAAGAGTATCAATTTGGTTTTCCATAATGTGACGTTTGTCATCTTTGTTTGACAATGCTTTTTTCACTTCTGTAACACTGTACACTTTGTGTTTTTCACTCCTTATGGTGTTGAATTTAGCAGTCAAGGTGGTGTCGTTAAATAAACAGTTTTTGTATTGTTCAAAGTTTACATTTTTCTTCAAATAACTTGTCTTCACACCTTTTGCTTTTTTGGTGGTAGATGTTTCTTCTTGATGTCCTTTATATACTTTAAAAGAATATAATTTGGACATTAGTGCAACGATTTCTTCCATGCTTGCTCCATTGCATTCATCTTTGAATTTGCCTAAAACTTTCTTATTATTTTCATTAAAGTTCGGGTGATTTTTTGGGTAGTCGGAAAAATCAAAATCATTTTTGTGTATGAACGTCCGAAGATCTTCATACATGTCTTGTGTCTTAATCCAATAAATTAGTGCGTCCGTGTCCATGTAGGCTACTCCAATATTTTCTCTTCCATAATGTTGAACCATTTTGTTGTATGAAAGTCATACATGTGCGTTTTACTTATATCCAATATTGACATTCCTATGTACAACGGTCTATCCATTACTATCTTGGTTTTCTTCATGCTGACTGCTACCAAGTTTTCATTAATTATCATACTTGTTCCAAAATTCGGTTTCTGTACAAGTTTCTGCATCTGTCTGGGGTTTGTTACTAATTTTACAATTTTGTGTTTCCTTTTGTTTTCTAAAGTTTTTCCAAATATTGCATTGTTCATGAGCTTGTAAAAATCTTTTTCAAAAGCTGATGTTGCTGCTGCTCTCCTTGCAGTGTTTGAATCAATGTATGGTTTTAAATAACAAGATTGTGAAAATTTTAAAACTCTATGAATTTTGGTAATAATCAATCCTAATTCCTACGCTTGTTGTACAACCCAATAGTGCGCGACATAACGGTTTTTGTTGTTTAATGTCATCATTAATTTGGGCCATTTTCCCGTCGGTGATACTTCAGTTTTAGCCAACAGTGGCAAGTCGTAATGATGATCGTGTAGGTGTACTGGATACTCAAAGTCGCAGTCTAAGATGTAGCCGGTGTCACCTTCTTTGGGAATATCCATAATATTTCCAATTGAATCAGGGTCTACCCATTGAAAGTCGCCATACGGAAGGGGTTTGGACATCGCCCAACCGTACAAATTATTCGCATCAAAATAGCCAAGAAAAATCGAATCTTTAGTTTCATCATAGTTTGGTAGAAATTTATTATTAGCTTTAACATGTCTTGTAACGGCCTGAGTTAATCCACCGCGTACACCTGATTCGATCATCAAAACCATATCGATGTCGGTTAACAGCTCCAACTTGCACTCGGTGGATTTTAACATGGCCTGCCATGCTAAGCCGGGAGATGTAAACGAATGAAGGGGGTCCAGTCCGTAAGCGGTGAAACAGGTGTTCCTAAATTGTTCCATTATGTCACACAATAATGTTACATCTAGTTTTACATAAAAGTCAGAATAATCACCCAAGGTATTCATTCCTAATTCATTCCAGACTTTCTGAGCATGATTATATTCTTCAATTGAAATTTCGGTTTCAGTTAATTTACTTTTAAACGCTTCGATAGGTGGTAGTCTTGTTTCTTCAAATTTTTCCATTCCTGTAATATAATCATAAGGAAACACTCCTTTCCTTAGCACCAAGTCCATTTTATCTTCTGGCACAATTTTTCTGGTTTCTTTTAAATCCTGTCGTCTTAAATTTTTAGTTAGGTTGGCAAGGCTAGATGACATGAATCGAAAAGAGTCCACGAATCGAAGCTTCATCTTGCCAACAGTCTTGGAAAAACTAATATAATTCTCTAAAGTGTTGGCCAAAACATCAATTTTCCCATCATCCCTGCCCAATTCCGGAATAATAAAATGTGAATCATAACCACTAAGGTTATGTAAAACGACTGGAATGAATTTCGGAAGTTTATAATTAATATTACATGAATTGCAAGCAGCCCCTCTGTAATAACCAGTAAGATGATCATGGTCATGAACTTTATGGTTCTCAACAGTAAATTCTTTTTTACACAAGTAACAATTAGTGGCATTGATATATTGAATTTCCTCCTCTTCATCTAGAGGAATCATAGGGACAATATTACTGTACACTTCTTCAACCTTATCAGCTATATAATACAAGTTATCTACAAAATGTTTAGCAGTATCCTCACCTCTGTACAAAATTGGTGTTGAACTTAAACCAAAATTTTTCAAATGTTCTTCTGACAGTGTGGATTTAACAAGCAAACAAAAACTGTTAGGTTTATGCAGCTGGTATTTCGTCCTACTGGTAATTTCCCCTTCTGGATGTTCTTGGGGTACCAGTGTAGACTCAAAGTCTGCATAAATTACAAATGGTACCCTATATTGATGGCTAATCTTTTCAAATTTTACAATAGAGCGAGTAGGTGCAGGCAAACTAATTTTGCATTCAAAATTTTCATTACAGAGTCTTTGGTGTTCTTGTAGCCACTGAGCACCTCCTCTTCTTAGCTCCTTATTTACAAAGCAAAAGCACCTTTTACAAATTGTTTTTTTACATTTCCTTTTGGACAACTGTTTACCTACTAAAGCTTCAAAATCTTTTATGTACACATAGTGTGAAATTTCACCTTTAGTTATTAATAACAAATCAGTATGGTTCCTAAGTTCAGTTTTAGTTACCCTTAAGGGGTACACATTATTTGCATCATCCAAACCAAAAATATTTACACTAACACCAGGATTCTTCTTTTCAAATTTACAAATGTCTTTAACACTTACAGGGTAAGACAGTCCTTGGAAGTTATATCTATTATTTATATTTACATAGTGTCTACTTACTCTAGAAGGGCGCTGCTCTGGCAAAATATATTTGCATAACATAGCATACTTAAAACACTCATTATCTTCATTCTGTACATTTATACATGCTTTAGTTTTCTCAATGACTTTTGGTAGAGGGATGTAGCTGCTTCCTCTCATACCAAATCCGTGCTTATGCACTCTTAAATCTAAACCCTCTACAGATGTAAACATCCAACCTGACCCTCTCCCCTCATGTTCCTGCAGTTTTACCATCAATTCTTCTATACATTCATTTACAATTTGATTTATATCCGAGCCAAACATCAAAGTACGGTTTTTTGTTATGAAACCTCGAAGTGTGGTTTCACCATCAGATTTACTAAATTTTGCGTCCAACACTAAACCAAATTTAATAACATTTAATCTTGCCAATTCTTTAGTTAAAGTTTCACAAATCAATGATTTTGCCTCGGTTACAAAATTTTCTAACTCTAGTTGCACATTATTTATTTTGTTATGTATTACCGTGCGTCCGGGAAAAGCAGTTGTGCGTAAGTGTCTGGTTCATTCTTGTTCTGTTTCTATATTCAAATCCATGTCCGTGTCTAAATCTGTATCAGTGTCTGTTTCTTCATCATCTAATTCCGCAACAATTCCTCTTCTAAGTCCTGACGGTCCAGCACCTCCAAATTGGATCACGCTGGGTCGTCCCTGCTGCATTTGTTGCAAATAACTCTCCCAGTTGTCGAGCCGTTGATTAAATTCATCCAAAATTCGTCAATCCAATCGCAGTCCATTTCATTAGCCGTTAAACTTGCCGGGTCTTCCATATGTAATTCTTGATGTATAGCTAAAATGTCTTCATCTGGGAAAAATTTCCCACAAATATGGCAAAGAAGCATTTTAACACTTTTTACCACTAGCGTCTTTAGATGTTACCTCTACAAAAGTTCACCAAAGAATGAGAGACGCTCTTGGCCGACCTCCTTTTATAGCGGGTGGTGGGGGTGATCTTGGGAAAACCCGTTCTGCGCATGCGCAGAACAAATCTGAACATGCGCAGAACAAGATGTAATATATTTATTTAGAATTTACTATTTAGGACAAATATATAGGTCAAGGCCACCTTAAATGTGGTAAAAAGAGGGAACACTGGATAAGAGATGGTAGTAAGATTGACTTTCTAACAAATACTTTCAATAATATGTCAACTGATTCAAAAGTTAAATATTTTTATTATTTACTGCTCAACTTGTTCAAAATTAAAACTTTAAAAATATATTTGTTTGAGCAAATGCTTTTGGCACACTTACCACACGCCAAAACTCAAAAAAATGTACAGAATTAAGACTGATCTCGCGGGAAATACTGATGTGCTACCTAACATTGGTTATCTGACTCAAATAAGAATTGGTGATATATAGAACATATTGAAAATATTTTATGTTGTATAAATCACCAATACTATGTGAGTCGGACAACCAGTGTGAGGTGGCTACATAGTATTTCCCCGAGAGATCAGCTTAAATCCTGTACTTTATATGAGTCTTAGCGTGTAGGAAGTCCGGCAAAAGCATTTGACCAAAACAAAATATATTTAAAATTTTAAGCTTAAACAAACTAGCGAGTATAAAAATAAAAAATATTTCGTAACCATTGACAACCTGTTAACATATTGCAGTGTTAAAGTATTTGCTATTGAGTCAATCTTACCATCACCTCCGATCCAGCGTTCCCTCTTTCTTACCAAATGAGACTGAGGCTTGACTACCCGTATATATGACGTTTCCCCCACCACTAATGCTCTCCCCCACCACAATCGATTCTCAAAAGTGGGTCAAGGCCATCGGAAATTATTATTTTGAGCGGAGGATAGAGCATCTGCTGCTCTATCCCCCGCTCATATTCTTTTTTCTTCTTTTTTACAGTTTTATATTTTTTTTATTTTTGTAAAATGCAAAACAAAAAATTATTTACAAAAAGTTATTTACAAAGGTGAAACTTCATCACTGCTATCCTCGTCATCACTACTCTCCGAAAATAATCTTCTACTACAAAATACAAGTCTTTTACACAACGACATTCTGTCCAATATAGCTCCAACTTGAGGGGTGTTCTGATCTTCCATTTCTTCTTCTTCTGAAGACGAGTCCAAAGTTTCATAAGCATGTAAGTCAATATCTATTAAATTATTTTCTTCTTCATCCAATTCTTCCGTTGCACTTTCATCTTCTGTAACATTTTCTTCTTCCTCTTCCCCATTTGTTATTTCAATTGGTATGTCTTGTAAAATTTCAAAAATTTGTCTGCAAGGCACATTAGTGTTGTCCAGTGGAGGCATCTTAGTGGAATGTTTCACCTTTGCAAACAAACTAGAGTTTTATATAGATATGTAAATTATTTACCCCCACCACCATTTGTCCGTAAACTAAAACTCACAAACCATGTCCAAGTCATTCTGAAATTAAAATTATTTTTTGAAAAATATAGCCATTTTGGCATTCACCCGATTGTCAAATAAATATTTTACAAACTCAAAATTTGTTGTTTTATCAGTTAACATGGTAGACAGAAAGGCTTCAACAATTTTTTGCGATCTCTCATCCTGAGGCTCGCATCTCACATTTTCAATAGTCCCTTTCCTTGTCGTGTCTTCTATTAGCTCCACAATCTCTACCAAGTCCTCCTCCAAAAGCACAAACTCCACGCAGTGACTTACCATGATACTTCTTCCTTGGATTTAGCGAAAGTGATGTTCCTCAGCTGATGTCCACCACCTATATCACTTTACCCCCACCACTTTTCAAGACCATACATTCAACATCATAAGTAAGATTTTATTTTTTAAACTAAAACCTAGGTACTGCCTCTGGCCAACGAAATAATAAGCTTCTCTTAGGCTCCACCTGGTTTCTGCTGTATGTATGCCAATCATGTAAATAAGCCGCACAAATATCACACCTTTCTTGCGGTATTTCATCTCTTTTTATGTTAGAAATTCCAGTCATCATCATGTAGCCACCGCTTTCTATAAATTCTGTCATGTCCTCACATGCAGCAAAACCACAGTCTTTACAAAACTTAATATTTTCGTTTCTGAAAACATAAGCAAAATAATTTGTGTAGCCATTTCTTTTAAAGTCAAACTCCTTAACTAAATTTTAATTTTTTGTGGTGCACCAGACTGATGCACCACATACTTGAACAATTCGGTGTCATCAGAAATTTTCATTAAACACAATTGTAGAAGACTGGAAGGAGCCATCTCGAGGTGTGCGTCTCCTAGCTACGCTGAACTGAGACTGATCAACCTCCTCAATACCCTACGCCTGGTTAAACTTACCCCCACCACTTCTTTTAAGTAGGTCAAGGTCAAATAAAATTACCCTGTGAGCGGGCGATAAAGCACTAAGTGATATGTTATTCCAGTATCACAGAGTGCTCTATCCCCCGCTCTGTTTTTTTCCACATACCAAACAAATAGTCCATGTTCAAGTCCAAGTCGTACAAAATAAAATAATTTTCCACACTTACATCTCTAAATGTTGGCCCCCATAACCATCTGATTTTTTATTTTCAAACCCTTCTAACAATTTAATTTTTCTTTCCAGCTGCTGAATATAATTTGCAGCTCCTATTAGAGTGTCCAGCTTACTGGAGCGAAAATTCACTGTTGGCACGATCAGTTGTAGCCGGAAAATTGCCAAACGCTCTTGGTAATTTCGCTGTTGGTCCGCCAGCCGCTTCTTCTCTTTATTTTTTTGTCTCACGTCCTTAACCAACAAACTTCTTAAGATACTTTCTTCCTCAACTTCAGTGGATGGGCCAGGTTTTGGTGATGACTGTGGTTCAGGTGAAGAATTATTTTGTAGTCCAACAGCATCGGAGCATAGACGTGACCTGATGGTAAACGCTCCAACTCCAAGTCCCCCGCAAACGGATTGGGTCCTAAAATTTTTACTACCCGCTGGTGGTCTGGGTGAACTTTTCTGTTGGGCGCTTCGAAAGACACTTCAGTCATGTTTCCGCTCATAATGTGCTGCCCGGATGAAGGAATAAAGCAGAATGAGCCAAGTGAGTAGCACTGGGAATTGAGTGAGATTCAGTAGTAGTGGGGGAAACTGGTTGTCACGTGACCTTTCAGTAGTGGGGGAAACCGGTTGTCACGTAATCATGTACTGCTTCACCATAATGCTAAACATCTGTTTGGTTAATAAAATTAATTTGTTATAAATTTTCTTCACCGTCCAGGACACTGGTTTGGGACGTGTCTGAATAATGTTTTTTTTATTTTTTATTTATAAATAAAAAAAACATTATCCCCAGGTTAAAATATTATATAAATGAACTATTTTTTTTTTTTTTTTTTTTTTAATAGCTCATTTATATAATACCCCCCTCCCTTATTTCAAGAGGGTGAAGAAATAAATTTTGGAAAAATAATTTTGAAAAATGTAATTTGGAAAAGAATGTTTGGAAAACAAAACTTTTGTCAAGTCAAAAGTTTACATTTACTCCTGCAAACGCCACACAGTCCTACGTTGACCCATGATCACCACTCGTATCAAATACCCTCTCATGGTCATAAATTTTTCTTTTACTAAATGGGGAGCAACTCTCACATGAACATTTTTGCCCTCATGCCTCATCAAAAAGATGTGAGGCTTTACTTTAAGGTGTATTCGAAAAAAGTATTTATCACCAAGATAGAGCCTTCGATAACGAACCATAGGAATCTCTGTTTGCGTTTTAGGAGCAATGTTTAGCAAAAAAGGCCTTACTATGTTCCGGGTGGAAGCTGAGTCACGTTGAAGATGATAGCGGCATAACTCTTCACCGCTAACAGCCCACCTGGCACATTTCTGGTTAAATTTCGCTAAAGTTTTCCAAACAAATGTACACTGGCGTTTCGGTGCCGCCGCCTTTTTAGACTTTATTGTTTTACGCAAACCCGGCTTGATTTTATTCAATGGGATACTTTCTTTAATTTTTGGTTGCTCCACTTCAAGTTGAGGGTCTTTAGATGTCAATGGAAGGGAAATAAATTTTTGTTTGGGTTTAGCAGGACTTGTTACAGGAGTGTCTTTAGATGTGGATGGAAGGGAAATACATTTTTGTTTGGGTTTAGCAGGACTTGTTACAGGGGTGATAGGAGTGACAGGAGTGGTTGGGTCAAAGAAAGATTTGAAATATGTAAGGATTTCTTCAGTGGGGGATGCGGGTGTTGGCGGTGATGGCGGCTTCTTTGGACTTACAAAAATTTCTTCATCAGAACTAGAATCCAAAGAAATTACACTCGGCCTAGCTCCACTCAGCACACTCGTCACTGTTGTCGTCGTCGCAGTCGTCAGCGCAGTCACAGCAGTCAAAATTGTTTTCACCAAAGTGTCTTCGGTAATTGTAGATCCAGGTCTCAAGTCCACAATATTTTTTTTCCCCGAGGAGATAGAGGTTGGCAGTGGTGACAGGCTTGGCATCGAAGCGGAAGACATTGAGGCAAAGGTACAAACAGCAGGCGAAGCGGGTGGCAATGAAGCGGAGGTCGAGACGGCAGTGGTGGTAGGCGGATAATTCTTGAAGCGAGGCATGGCGCGGAGCAGGAAAATGTTCAACTTACTCGTAGCGATACGGTAAGCAGAATGAAACAGCTCGCAACCTATTGGAATATTCCAGCGCGCTATGTGGTGGGGACAAACAAGTCTGTTACATAATACCCGGATCTACTTATGCAAACACATGGCCAGACGTGTCAATGGAAAAGTACCAGAGGCCTCCACCTCCACCTCCCTCGAGGGGGGAGGCGCAGTTTTCGTCCGGAGCAAAAAAATTTTGGTCAAGGTCAAAATCCAAAAAAAAAAAATTCGGGGGGGGCGCAGTTGTCGTCCGGAGCAAAAAAATTTTGGTCAAGGTCAAAATACCAAAAACAAATTTCGGGGGGGGGCTCACTTGCCGTCCGGGGCTCCGGGGGGGGGGGGGTCACCTACCCCTAGGACTTTACCTCTTGGATACCTGCTACCCTTACTCATGTGTCAACATCAAATAATATTTTGTTCCACCACAGTGTGGACAGCCAACACTTAGTCGCATCTCGCTCTAAGTCCTGAGGAGTTCTCAGAACTCAGGCAAAAATCCGCCTAAGTCATGGCTGACCTACATATCGTGTGGAACAAAATATTATTTTATTCACACACAAATATGGGTCAAGGTCATCCAAAAGTTAAAAAAGAAATCCCCCCGATGCCTAAGACCGCCGGCGGTCAGAGGCATCGGGGGGATCTCAACATTTAGGGGGAGGTGATTTAATAAAAAATTATTTATTTAATTTTGAGTTTCCTTAAGGGAAACATGCTACAATAATTTGGAAGAGGCCATGCTAACCATGACCGAGGATCCCGTCTTAACCCGTAGGTACTGACTTTTGCCTAGCACACCGGTCAGTGTCAGGATCCGACGCCTCGTGCTAAAGGATGCCAACCACCCATCTAGAGTGATGAGGTCCAGTAGCGCCCCTGACCGAAAGAGGCCTAAGGGTGGATCCCCAGGGGCCTACCCCCGGGCTCGTTAGGCGCCATGCTATTGTTGGTAACAAATAATTCTTGAGGTTCTGAACCTCGAAAAATTTTTATTTTACAGAGACTGTTAAGTCTCAAAAGCCTAACACTTAAGCTGCCAATTTACGGAGGAGTACCTCCAAGATGCGAATTTAGAAAAATTTCTACTTGGGGACAACCTGTGAAGATTAGTACAAAGAAATATTTTTCAACACACAACACTTAGACTAAATAAATCCAACACCAAGACCCAGCAGAAGCAGCAAGCGCAAAATAAAATATTTCTTAACACTACACATGCCATGCCTTAGACTAAAAGTATTCCCAATATAATGCGGCGCCAACATTACATTGCGAATCCTGTAGGGCAGAGCTTCAACCACTCAGCTGAAGTGTTTGAAACCAACTGCGAGGAAGCAAAGCCTCAGAGAACCGAAGCTGAGCCGGTCAGGAGTGGGGGAACCGGATCTGGTTACGTAAACTGCCAGACCTCGACACGTACTTGTTTGCGGCATTGGACAATCTCCAAGAGCCACACCTGAATACATTACTAACCGGATCTCATTATACAACACGTGTCAAGGTATGGCAACGCCTCGGGCTATGCCACCTCCTCCTCCCCCGGGGGGGGCTCACTTCTCGTCCGGAGCCGGGGGGGGGAGGGGGAGGGGTCTTGGGACTTAGAATATTTTCAGTCCAAGTCAGGTGTACTATAGAATAATATTTTAGCTTGCCGGATTCAGCACAGCCGGCAGAGACGGTTACATAATGCTTATATAACAGACTGGTTTCTTGGCCAATTGGCTAAATGTAGTTCAACAGAAGGTAAGTCAGTTTATTGCAAGCCAACAAACACGCCACACCTCGCTGCCGCGGGACTTTTCTGTGAGTAAATTTTTATTTTTCCTTCTTAATAAACTTAGCAAAACAAAACCAAGCCTGTTTTGCACGAAATTAATTTTTGTTACACTGCTACACTTACGTTTACTTAACAAATTATTTTCCACTCCTTATTTAATATTTTATTCCTTACTTGTTAAGACTTAGAAACTAAAATGCTGGAAGACTGTTTCATACAAAATTAATTTTTATTTAGCTATACAGGTCTCCTAATATTTTCCTACACTTGTATTTTGCAGGTGTGGCTAAATATTTTTCGCTCACAATTTAATTTTATTCCCCACAAGTGAATTTTGAACTTTACTACAAAACTGATCCATACCCGTCTCCTACAAAATTATTTTTCATTTGGCTCTACCTCTTTTAGTCTTACATTCAATATTTCTTGGAGTTAAATTTTACACAAGTCTCTCGGTTAATTTTTCTGCACAGTACGTGTTACTCCTTGGACAGTTCCCAGCAAACTGTTTCTACACTTGTCAACAACAGTCCGCATTACCCCCTCCACTACTCATTCCCCCACTATAGCCCTGTTCCCCCACTACTTCCAGTTAAGGTACAACACTGGACTAAGTGTTTCAGTTTTATCCAAACCTTACTGTGAGACACACCTATCCCAGATAGCACAAAAACGTAAAAATCACGTGAAATTCACGTTTTCTTTTTACATTTTTCACGTTATTATTACGTAAAAAAGATGTAAATTTCATGTAAAATTCACGTTTTTTTCACGTGAAAGTGTCGTGAAGAGGTCACTAAATTTCACGTGAAAAAAACGTGAAAAAAAGACGTGAAAATGACGTTTTTGTTTCACTTAATTTTTACCTTTTTAACTTATGTTTTACTGAACATTTTACAATTTTTTCAGCAAAATTTGTAAATGAATGCTTTTTTTCTAACCATTACATTTAAAAAAAGTAAATAAAGTCGATCAAAAATTTTCCACCTTCACTCGGATTTGAACCCACAACCTTTCTGTCAGTGTCCTAGCGCCTTAACCCTCTCAGCCACTTCTGCTGTACCTCATGAGGATTTAAATTACTATTTATACATTTAATACTCAACCTTTCTTGTACTTGAGCAAGTCAAAATTAAAACTCTGGTCCAATTTGAAATAACTCTGTGTTTGTAAATAATACTCGTAATTATTTTTAATCTTTAACAACTATATTTACTATTGCGTATTAAATATTTAAAGTGTTATTAAAATTTGTATAACTAACGCATGAAATTACATCCTTTTGGAATAATGTAAAGGCTAACAAATATAGTTATAAATTGTTTGATACCACAAATTGAAATTCAAATTGTTATTTCGAAAGCTATAATTTGACAATATCTCTACATAAGTAAATCTGATACTTTGACAGTCAAATAAAATTATCAATAACTAAAAGTAAAATAAAATATGAAAATTTTTTTAATTATTTTTTTTTAAATATACATTTTTTACATAACTTTTAAATGCAAAAATACCTACTCTCTCGTTTACCCGTTTTTTAGATTTAAATTTTGCCACATAATTTGTACATGAGAAATATTCTATTATTCGCCTTTTTCTCATTTGACATTTTTCACATAATTTTCACGTTAAAATGATATTTATTTTTCATCAGTTTTTGACATTTACATTTTTTAACGTAATTTTGACGTGAAAAAAATATTCTTCTTTTCACCTTTTTTTCACGTTCACATAATTTTGACGTGAAAAAAATATTCTTCGTTTCACCTTTTTTTCACATTCACATTTTTCACGTAATTTTGACGTAAAAAAATATTCTTCTTTTCACCTTTTTTTCACGTTCACATTTTTCACGTAATTTTGACGTGAAAAAAATATTCTTCGTTTCACCTTTTTTTCACATTCACATTTTTCACGTAATTTTGACGTGAAAAAAATATTCTTCTTTTCACCTTTTTTTCACTTTCACATTTTTCACGTAATTTTGATGTGAAAAATATATTCTCATTTTCACCTTTTTTCACATTTACATTTTTCACGTAATTTTCACGTGAAAAAAATATTCTTCTATTCACTTTTACATAATTTTTACATTTTTCACGTGAAAAAAACGTGATTTTCACATTTTGTGCTGACTGGGATGGCTGAAACTTTGCGAGAAAAATTATTAAGAGTAAAATTTTTGCTGGCCAAGCAAAATAATTCTGTTAAGGTGTCCAAGACTTCCACTTTAACACAAATGAAACGTTGCTTCAAAAATAATCCAAAATTTTACTCAAGGGACACAAATATCACTATGGATGATAAAATGTTTCAGAAACTTTTAGACGAGCTAACTTTTGCCAGTAAGGTTACGTTGGTGACTCCAATTCCCGACCAAGTTCCAACATCACCTGAGAAAGAATAAAAAATAAATATTTCTCAGGAAATATTTCCAATCCGAGTTACGGTAAAGGACAAGCTCGGATGAGTTGTTGCAAAAATTTTAATTTTTCTTCCTTCTGACCACTTTACCCCCACCACTGAGCCGGGTACCTGGGATACCGTCTGTGTACAAGTCAGTACGTCTTCGGACGCGGTGCTGTTCGGATCGCGTGTCGTTTGTCGCACTGTCGGGTGTTTGAAGAAATTATTCTTCGGCTCTCAGTCTCTCGGTGGGTAAGTAAAATATAAAAATTATTTTTTTTTTCAAGTGGGGTTGCTGGGACGGGTCAATAACCCCTGACGGATATATTAGGTTGAGAGTCTGATCGCTAGGGAATAAAAAAAATATTTTTTTGCACTTTTGTGATTCCTCGAGAAATTTCAATTTCTCAGCAAAATTTGAGGATTCGCAAAAGTGCAAAAAAATTTTTTTTTTGTATTCTTGCGTGACCTTGACCTAATTACGTCATCATGATGACGTCAGCGGTAATGACGTCACCATGACGTCATAGGTGTGACGTCATGTGACGTCATATGACGTTATTAGTGACGTCATTCGTGACGTCATTGATGACGTCATCACTGCTGACGTCATCGTGATGACGTCATGTCCCAGCAGCCCCACTTTTACACTACTCTTATCTTGATGTCTTACGAATTCTTATGTGTCTTAGTTATTTCAAATATTCTCAAATACATTTAACATAATAATTGCATATATGAATACGGTTGCGTCGTCCTGTAATCGAGCTACGTTGAGGTCATGAACTGTTGATAGTTATAAGCGATGGCTTGTGGATGCGATATTCTCTAGTGCGGATTAACGTCCGCACTAGTGAATACTAGTTCCTCCATAAAAAGACCATCCTCATAATTAGACCAATTCGAATAAATTATGAGGTCGAAATTGTGGTTCGGATACTACGTTAAACTGTAGGTCCCTAGATATAATTGGCTGTTGGGCTATTAATTAATTGTCCTGTCTAAGGAGAATGTCGACTTCAGTCAGTAACAAGACTACAAGTAGTGTGTTTTGGTTACTTCTGGACCGGAAGTCGTGCCATCTGCCCGAGCAGCTGCTCGAGCAGATGGCGTCAGATGCTGGGGTGCAGATGGCGAGAGCATATGCCCTGAATTTGAAGTAGAATTGGGCATGAATTAAGAGTTAATTTAAAACTGAAATTTAACAGTTATAACTGGGGCTTGGAAAGTATGTCAAGGTCATCCAGAGTAAGTTTTAAAAAAGCCTATCCAACTACCACCAGAAATAGTTGAAAGTTGAACTAGTTGGTGATAGTGGGATAGGTTGAAGTAACTTTTGAATTTTATTTGTGAACATACAATTAATGTGCAACAGCAGAGTTTAAACAAGTTGAACTTTTGTGATGAACTACAGAGTTGTAAATGCAAACACCAACGACGATGAGAAGGTAAACGCAGAGTCCCCAGATGATGTATTTGAAAAGCTTGAACAAACGTAACATTTCGAATTGGTTTTCCCGTTCCATTTCCAATCGTTTAATTTCCAATTTCAATTTATCCTCTTCCATTCTAGTTATGAAGGGAACTTCATCCATCATATCCATCATGATTGTGTTAGTGTTTGAAATTTTAAAACAAGTGATGTTGATAGTTCAGAAGTCGAAGACGGAATGAGAAGTGAAAGGGAGAAATGTTAGTTAAATAAAGAAGTGGTGGGGGGAAGGATGAATTACAAAGAAGTGGTGGGGGAAAGATGTTGCTCTTCATTATTACTATCAGTAGTGTCAGATGGTGCAGGAGTTAGATTTAGTAAACTGTCTTCGTCCAAAATTTCAACCTTATCACAAATAGGACAATCGTATGTTATTTCCAAATTCATTTTGATGGTTGTAAAGTTATCTACAAGTTCTTGTAAAATATTAAAAATGTCTTGTAACTCTTCTTTAGAGTTTATTTCAAAACTAGAATTCATTCGGGCCAATGGAGAGTTGTTCATTATTGGAGAGTCGGTGATGGAATGAGGATCGGCGCATAGGGAGGGGGCTTATATAATGGTGACCTTGAGCAGGCGTCTAGGGAGGGGGGCTGTCTAGGGAGGGGGCTTTTATATGGGGAACCTTGAGCTTATGATTGAATAAAATGTTTAGTTCTTCTTCTTCGTCTTTTAATTCAATTATTTGAACCGAAGTAGTTGTTTCATCCTCTTCACTTGATGAAGAAAACAATTCACCAGGATTTAAATATTGAACTACAATTCTGAACCATCTTATAGGATATTCGTCAATGATAGAAAGTAAGTTTTGAAACAATTCTTCCATCTCCTCCCTGTCAGTTATTATATGTTCAAACTTGATAAATTTGTTTTCCATGTTGTTAGTTAGAGTGTTGGAAGTGGAATGATTTAATATTATATAAAAATTAGAACTAGTGGTGGGGGAAATCTCAAGGTCATCCAAATGAAGTTTTAAAAAAGAGTGTAAAACTGAAATTACACATTTGATGGTTCTACAGGATCGGAATACCAATCTGATCTGTATTTACATCTTTTTATCATATGTGTACAAAAATCATCTTGATGAGAATTGGTGCGTTGACAATGAGCAAGATCTAGAGGGTGAAATTTGAAACATCTTTGAGGACAACATGTATGAAAATATCTTGATTTGTAAAATTTTAAAGTTCGCAATTCCGGTGGTGGTAGTTGTTTTGTTTTGCATTTGCAATAACAAGATCCGAAGAATTCACATTTAGTACAAGCTAACCCATCCACCATCATTGGTCCTAAATCTGTACACTGTTGTTCACAACAGTAACGAGGTTTGTACTTGTATTTTTGCTCTTCCATGTTGACGATGCGGAGTCCAGTGAAAGAATAAGAGTGTATAGTGTTGAATAGTGAGTTTTATGTACTGTGAAAAGTGGTGGGGGTAATTTCAAGGTCATCCAAATGGAGTTTTAAAAAATTATACCTTACAAGTGTAAGGATTATTAAAATTTAGGAAGTTTGTTTCTCTTTGTTTTCTTCAGCCTTTTTCTCTCTCTCCGCCTTAGCCATAGCAACAAGTTCTTCTGTTGATAATGGATGTACTTCAGGAAATTTTAAAATTAATTTAGCTTGATATCCTTCTTTAGTTAATATATCTAAATCTTGGGTCATTTGTTCAATGGTGTTGTAGTCTTTTCCATAGATTTTTCCATCAAGTTGAATCATCATTCTGTACAACATTTTCTTAAATAGGTCTTGTCGTGGTGAGAGCTGAGAAGCAAATGATTATTTATACAAGTATCACATCCTTTTTATTAACTCATATTGATCATGTGATTCTTTAGTTGTAGTTTTGTCTGTCAAAAGTTATTCAACATTGGTAATACTTCTGGAACTTGACGTTATGTTGACCACCTGGCGATGAAGAAGTTGTAGGTTGTGTAGAAAAAAAATATTTCATCATCGCAATATTTTGTTTTAGTGAACATCCTTGTATTAGTAGCACTAACATCAACAGTTAAGTGATAACCACCGGTAAGTAAAACTCGCATTTCGTTAGTTAAATCTTCAAGTTGTTCAAAAGTAGTTATGGTGTTGGTATCATAAGATGCACACTTAACCTTTAGGGACATGTTGCAGTTTTATATTCAGGGATTAAGAGCAAGATGTGTACGGTATGAAAGGTAGCAGTAGACTGATGAATTTTGCAAGTACATTTCCCCTTTTATAATTATACAAAATTGGGTCAAGGTCATCCTGTGGAATTTTTAAAAAAAGCAACATATTGTAATGTACAAAGACATTACAATATGTTGCTTTTTTTATTTTTATTTTTTGTTTTGTTTTATATCATATTTATTGAAAAAACAAATACAAAGAAATATTTACAATGTTATGTACAAATTAATCAGTAGTAGGTGTTACATGAATTGTAAGTTCAGTAGAGTTGTTTCCACTGGGTCCATGTGATACCAAATAGAGTGCGCCGGGTTGAATTATACGAAGATCTTCATTTTGAAGTAGTTGTACGAAGCGCTTTGGTAAGAAGATCTGAAATTTTGCTTCATCACCAATTGTATAAGGTGCCTCGCTCAAAGTGCAATTTATAGCATCACCTACTGAAGTTTCCATTTTCTTAATAGTATGAATGATGTAGTGTTTTTCTTCTTTTAGTTCAGAACATTTCTTTGTAGGTAGAATTGATGATTTAGAATGAGCGTTGAACTGATCAACTAAACTTTGAAGTAAGTTCTGTGATGCCATATTGATGTTGTTGTTAATCTTCTTGTTAATAAGAATGTCCGTCGGAGATGTTGTCTCTTCGGAGGTTTGAGTAATACTCATGCTGTGTTATGGTAGCGCTCTCACTTTTATAATCGACACTACCCCCACCACTGACACTACCCCCACCAGTTTGTTGAAGGAAATTATTCAAGCGGTAGGCATTCTTTAAAGCGCACTGCGACCTTCGATGTTTAAAACTTTTTGATGAAATACAAAGTTCGTTGAAGTAGCATTGGAAATCTTTATCAATTACTGCATTAATCACTTCGTTGCTTGTAAATGATTGTATCCAATTTGCTTTTTCCAATCCCCTTGTGTAGATAATTTTAAACTCTTTGCAATAATGATTCATAATGTGCGGCATCATGTTATAATTAATGAAACCTTCATCCCATCTTAAGTTGTGAAAATGTTTGTTCAACCATTTGTTTGTAACTTTCGCTTTAGTTGTTAGTCTATTAAATGGTACTGGAGGTTTGAACAAATAATGATAAACTACTGATGTGTTCATGTCTAAGATTACTAATTCTTTAATAATAAAATTACCATCATTTCCTCGGAAAGCTTGAAATTCAATTATACCTCTTTTAACTTCCATTATATGTGGCGCATTAGAAAACGAAACCCGTTTATTCATGATGAAGTCTTACTAACAACTGACTTAAAAATTGAATGAGCCGATGTTTATAACAGACAGGATTGTTCTTCTTCTTTCACTTCTTGTGCCACTTCATCAATATTAAAATTGGTGTGATAGTTGTTTAATTGTCTCCACATTTCAACTTCTTGAGGTATTCTATTAAAGATTGAAGTATCCACGGGACCGTATAAAATTGGAACAAAAGGTTTTTTGTCCAATGTATCAATTAGATAGTCTTTAATTATTGCACTTGAAAATATTAGTTGTTTCAAATATCTGGTGACGGGACCGGTAGTACAACTTAAAGTGTAAAATTCTTCTTTAGTGAAATATAATTTAACATTATGTGTAGTTAAATCTCTGAAGCGAACAATTTGTCCTCCACGATGTTTTACTATATCAACTTCAATATTTGATTCCAATAAACTTAATCTTGTTCTTCTTCCAAATGTGTTGTTACTTAAATAGCACTCCAAAAGATGTAAATGTTTCATGAGAGATTCCCAAGTAGTTTCACTGAAAGTAACCATTTTGTTTCCATGATTTAAAATAACAATTGGTGAATAATCCATTGATTTTAAAATTCCAACTGATATACTTTTTGTCATGCATGAAGAAATTGGGTAGATAATCCGAAGAAATACTTCTGTTAAAATATTGGTTGTAATGTTAACTTCAACCTTCTTCCTTTTTACTTCTTTTTCAGCTTTTTCTTCTTCTCTCTTCTTATGTTTGTTGAATTTTAGGAACTCGTCCATTTCTCGTTCAACTTGTTTTTCTATATCTGAACTATTATCATCCATTAGAGGTGTATTTTCTTCTCCGTTAGTAGAATTCATCTTGCGAATGATGTTTCCCATACGACGGTTGAAGATAGAATGAAGTTTCTACTAATTATTTTCTCGCTTTTATATTTTTCGTAAATCCTTGAAATTTATACAATTACATAATTGTTTGTTTTCAACTTGTCTTTCACAAATGAAATTCTAACCTCAAAAATTAAAGCAGATAATTCTAACCTCAAAAATTTGCAGTTGTTGTACAATTCTTCTTAAAGTACATTCTTCACAATTCCGGTCAGCGGTGTGTAAGTAACTATTTTATCATGTAGAATTAGACAGTATGCCGAAGTTCCATCCGCTACTGGTTCTTCAAATTCCATTTCAATTTTTATATCCACACTTGATGATTTTACCGATTCATTTTGTTTTGAACAATCGATTACAATTATTGGAGCCTTGGAATAATACTGGTCAGGTGATAATAGTGGTGTATTAGTCTTTCCATAATATGATGATTGAAATCTTGCATACATATCATATAAAATGGAAAAACGTTTATTGCTGAACATGACATTCAAATTGTCATAGGGAAAGAATTGAGAGTTTAGGAAAACTTTACAATTCTTTATTTTACAGTGATCAAATTGACCAGCATTTGCAGTGATAACATCTTTTCGCTTAGTTTGAAAACCGAGTATTATGTACCTTGCTCGTTCCAAGTAAGTTGATGTCTTGACGGTCCATGTTTGTCTTTCTGTCTGAGGTAGTGTAGGGTATTCATGAAATTCCCAACTTCGGAATGGCATCACAATATCACGGTCAGATTTTAACTTTCTCAATAATAGGATTCTATGTTCATCGGCCAATCTTACATGAGGTACTCTCCAAACAACTTTATCCAACTGTAGTTGCCATTCCAGTTTATCTTCCGTAGTTGCAGGGTCTGCAAGTATTAAGTCCTTATTAGTTGAAGATCTGAGTAATACTAATTCTTGTTTGACATTTATTATTACCCGTTTGTAATCTTCAGCGAATCCCAAAAGCAATCGTAAAGGTACATGAAAATCAAAGTGACCATTGGAAGCTGGTGTTATAGTGTCTTTATCGGGGGCAACCCATCCGGCAGTGACTATTGAATTCTTCTCATGCGGTGTTAATGATGTTAATCCTTTCAATGTCGTTGTTAAACCAACCTTTTTTGTTGAATCAACCGTCACCCCTGATATTTCATATCTTATTTCATCAAAAAGATATGCCATCGGGTTATTTATAAAAGGAACTGTTGAAGCAGTTTTTCCATCCAATTTTAATACCCGTCCTTCGATGTACAAGTAACTTTCACACGGTAAAGTGTAAATATCTTGTTGTTGAATGGGGATCCTTATTTCATCGTTATTGTTTAATTTTGATGAAGTGTAAGGGTTGTGCGTGTGATATTCCTTCTCCCATAGTGTTTCGTCGAACGTTGGTCCTTGAGATATATCCAGGATATCCATCGCTGTTAAGTTTCAATCCAATCTTCTGTAGAAAACGAATGTTTTCCGATGTTAACTCTTCCAATGTCGAGGAGCTACTGAGCTCCCGACTCTTCCGTTGCGGTTTAAATGATAATCCCATGTTGACTTTTATGTTGCTGCTCTGATGTGTATCCGTATAGTAATTGTTTCTCCTCTAAAGTCAACACTATGACCGTCTTGATCCAATATGTTCAGTACGATGTCTGAAATGAAACTGGTGTTTAACGGTAGGTATATCAAGTTTTGTGGCTTCTCAACAATTTTAAAACCGGGAGCCACTGTTGGATAAAATGTATGTAAAATATGTTGATTAACTCCATCTCTATACGATCCGTGTATAATGTTGCACGTGACATCAATACTATTTACTTTCAATATTGTTACAGTTGAATCACCCGAATGAGTAGTTCCAGGAGTTAAGATTTTCTTTTTTGTATCTGTAAATCCAAGTAAACTGCCAATCGACTGTTCCAAGCTGACATCAATATAATATTTCGAAGTTATTTCTGCTTTTAAAGTATTATTGTTTCCTTTAACGGTGATATTGTCTTCTCCGAGTTGTTTCTGTAATAATTGGTTTATGTCATCAATTTCATATGCTCCAGTAGGAAATGTAATTATTTTCAATTCTGAGTATTTTCCTGCAGCATCCTTAGTTTCATAATAATGTAGTAAATTGTTTTTTCCTTCTGTAACATTAGGAATTGAATTGTAGGTAGTCAAATCAAGTAATGCCGCTTCCCATAATCTTTCCTTGGATAGACGCAATGCTGGGAACAGCGTACTTTTTAATGTGGATGAATTTCCACTCAGTGACACTGTATACGATGACATCTTAAAGCTGACTGACACTCTTCGCTAGAAACTCCAAACATAAATGCCCACATATTTCAGTATTGTTAGGTTGTTCTCTTTTGTAATTATAAAAAATGTTTTTGGAGTTTCGAAAATAATGTTGCAGTTCTTTTGGCGGTGGTAGATTGCCAAAACTGTCAAAGTAGTAAATGGTTTGTCCGAGTTTTTTATAGCATACCCAATGAGTGCCTGGACCATAGGTGGAATCCAAATTTACTATTCCAGTTTCATTTTTCCATATTTTAGTTGGTAATGCATCTTTCATAAAAACTCCTCGAAAGAATGGTATTTTCAAACATTTTACATAATCATTTAACTGATGATTTGTTAAGGCTTTATTTGGAATTATCAATTGATTCTTCTTATTTAGTACACACGGTATGGTCTTAGGTATAAACCTGCTCCGTTTTTTACCATTTGCCAAACAGAAGTCTTCTTTACACTTGCCTTATGAGTTCTACGACGTCCTTTTTTAATGTTTCCACCTCTTTTGGGAGCGCCTCTCTTTGCAGGTCTTCCTCTGCGACGTCTTCCACCACCTAACTTTGCTTTTGTCTTCATGGCTGTAGTTACTGCCCAAGCTGCTGCTTTTTCTGCAATATTTGCGTCACTTGATTTTACTCTTTGCCAAGCTTTCTCCGCTAGAATTTTATCTGCTATTGATCTATTTGTTGAATCTTTATACTTTGAATATGCTATATCGTGTTCTTTGCAAGCTTGATCTAATTTATTAATTCCAGGATCTCCTCTTGCTAAACGTTTTGCCAACTTAGTTCCAGGTCCACAATATTGATAACCTCCGGGCAGATGTAATTCGTATGGTAAAGCGTCTATCGTTCGATTTACAACAGCACCAACTGGAATCCGTCTGAGCAGGGATAATGCAGCTGATGTTATACCACGTCCTCTCTTGCCGCTGTCTTGACGATGACTGAGCGATACGGTCTTCATTATGTTGTCTTATATAACTGGTGTGTTTACTCTACGAGATACTTTACATAAATGAATAACTTGTGCAAAATCTTTTATATTTAAAGACTTAGTTATTCAAATTAATTATATACTGATTTATGATTCTATTTTTAATCCAAGCTTCTCGTTCATCGGGTTGAATCACCACATGATTCGTTGTACTAGCTATATGATTGTGGGTATCAATAAGTAAATTACCCACTATTCTTATTAAACAATCTAAAGTTACAGCATCTTTTGGATGTTGAGGATCTTGTAACTGCATAATACGTTTATCATTACACGTGTAAGCTGTTGAATCACTTTTTGATGTTTTTATGACTTGTCCAATAGTAGCAGCATCATTTGAATCTTCGCCTGGTAAAATATTAATTATTTTCTTCATCTTTGCATCATATTTGGTCCCAAAGTGTTTATCCCAAGTTATTGTTTGTTTCATTGTAACACAATCATTTGCTTCGTAACCAGGATAAATATCTTTTATTCTTCTATTACGACCATTGTATGTACCTAATGTACCACCAGTAGCAATTAATGTTTGCACCATTAGAGGTACATCTGTATCTTTTATACCAAATCTTCCATTTGTTATTGTTTTACGTCCTGCATCCCATTCATCATTATTTCCTTGCATTAAATTAAACTTTTCATTTCCATGTATAAATTTATCTCCCCGCTTTAACACGGCATCTTCATGTTTTACAAAATTGGATGTTTCCTTTTTTAATTCTTTAGATAATTGTTCTATAGTAACAGCATCTTTTGGTTGAGAACCGAACTTTACATTTGACAACACTTTCCCATGACAATCGATTTCATCATCATCTTGTAAAATACAGTTGTCCTTGATATATTTCAGGTTTACAGCATCGCCGTCTTCCTTTGGGTATCCAATGTCATTTATAATAAATTTATAAAAAGAATATCCATGTTTAGTTTTTTCCGGTATTATAGAATGTAAATATTCTTTATTAACTGAATCTTTATCATTTTTGGGATTTCCCACGTTGGTTATTCTATAATTTCCAGCATCATATGTTTGTCCATCTTTTAAGTTGTTACCCCATTGCAATTTTAAAGTATTTGAAAGTTCAGATGATAAGTACTCTTTAGTAATTGCATCAGAACCTTCAGTTGGTTTACCAACATTAATTAATCTATGTGATTTAACATCGTAAGTATTCTTATGTAATTTTAATGATGTTGAAGTAGCTTCTTTTACTGTCTTCAAATTTGCTCCATCAGTATCTTCTTCTGGATCTTTAACTAGTTTTAAACGTTTATTACTTATGCTATAGTCACCTTCAGGTGTTTGCGGTAATCCACTTCTTTTTCTGTCTTCTCCAACTTGCACTCCTAAAGCGGAGTACCGTCCGAACTTGTCGACGCTCATGTTAGAACTGATACGTCTTATGCTTGCACCTCTTTTATATCCACGGACAATTATACGACTATACCGCGATTCCTAAGTTCATCAACTAGAGCCACCCATTCATTATTCAAACCTGTATGACCGGCTTCCATGGCTTCATGCAATAGTCTCATTCTATCAACCAATTTATTGATATCGTTGTAGTAAATCACATTCGTATTGTATAGATTTTTCATCAATCCTTTACCAGATGTTGAAGTATCTCCTTTACTCTTTTTACCATGTTGTTCAAGAAGTGATAAATCCATAAGTGATAAAGATTTTCTTTTCAGTGGTTGTCTCACCGCTGGTGCAGTACGTAATGTTGGCAATTTTCGTGGAGGAAACAACTTTTTTATAACGATGTTATATTTTGTTGCACGTGAACGATTAATCATTGCATCCTTTACATAGTTTCTTTTATGAGCGTTAGTATTTTGGAGAATCTCCTTAAAAACACTTAAATCTTTGGATGAATATCTTAGTGGTATGTTTTTAAAAATTAATTCATATAATCCTTTTGTTCCTTTATATCTATGCTCACCAATAATGATGTAATCGTCTTGTGTTATTTCAAGCTTTGAATCGCCAATCTTCAATTCATTCCCATCAATTCTTGCTCCGTATACGTGTGATCTACTCAAATTCGGGTTTGATTTCATATCATGTAGCATTTTCATTATATATTTTCTTCCAAGAGGTCCATGTTGTAATATATCGCTACTCAATTGAGTTAAATTTGGAATAGATTGTTCAGCTTCAGGTATTGGCTGTTCTTCTTCCTTTTCAACAATTGGTTCTTCTTCTTCTTTTGTTTCTTCTTGCTCACTAGCACTTGTATATGAATCATCATCTTCTTCTTTTTTTAATGCTTGTACTTCTTGTTTAGAAACTGGTAGTAAAACATCTCCTTCATAACGAGGTTTACCAATAGTTTCTGATATCTGTTTTAAAGGTTCCGTAATAGGTTTAAATGTAGTCTCTAGAAATTCTTCTCTTTCACTTAAACCCATCCTCAATGCACGATTCTTCATCCTAATAGAATCACTCAGTGATTTTATTTCTTTCAATAGTTTTTCTTGATTCACCATGTTTACACTGTGAAGTTCAACATGTAACTAGATGTAGCATCGGTAGTTCAACGCATAAATACAAATTTATCCAACCCTATACGATATCTACCATTTTTAATATCTTCTTCCTTCATAATAACGAGAAAGCTATATTTCTCATTCCATGCTTTGCCGCACATCTCTTTAAATTTTTCAAATGGCATATCTGCATTTACATGATCATTATATATATGCTTTAAATTTGTTTCATCTTGCTTGAAGATGATCAACATATTTGCATTGTCTCTTATAAGTTGTTTTGGAATTTTACTGTATGTTTGACCAATATAAATGCTATCAATATTATGATGTCTTCCCATAGCAAAATAATTCCTTATTGTGTCATGATTTTCACAAGAAACATCGTCAAATATAAAAATAGAAAATGGTTTTGCTTCATTCGGTTGCATAATTGTTTCACTGGCATTAAACTTGTAAAAATTCACTTCAGGTACACTTGCAAGTACTTTATCCAATAATTGATATTTTGGTTGTTGCAATGATTTTGAAAAAATGTATATATTATTAAAACGCAATCCTTTAGGATTAGTTATAAGGTTAAAAACAACATTAGTTTTTCCACAATTTGAAGGACCAGTTATTAGACATCTTATCGTATTTGGTAGTAATTCACCATGTTTTCCATGATTTAACTTATCATTGTCAACTGTCAATTCATCAATGTTATTGATATTAAATCGATCTTTTTGTTGTACAATCTCCATCTTGTATAAAGGTTAAACACACAATGAGCTATTAAACAACTATACTAAGTCTTTTGAAGGAATCCAAGAGTCTTCACTTTTATCAAACCCTAACCACCGGACTTTAACCATATCCTTTTTCCTTTGTAAAATCTTCTCGACAAGATATACATCACCAACTGTTGATTTCAACAATTCGTGTCCGTAGAATCCACCTTGAAGTAATTCACCCTTGTTATCCTTTAATAAATAGGTTTCAGGTATAGTTGGTTGCACTTTATAAATTGTAAATACTTCATTAGTCCAATTTGGTAGATATCTTTTACTAAATACACCTTTGTATTTGCTTATACGAACTTTATCGTTGACCTTGAACTTCTTTGGTTGCAATTTTTCCAATTTCGGTGTTGTATTATTTTTAATGCGTTGTAATACAATTTTGGCATTAGCACTATTTACCTGGATAGGTTTCATTCCAATGGTACGATGATATTTGTTGTTATACTCTTTTATAAGTTGTGGTAATATGTCATACCACACGTATGATCCTCGTTTTGAAAATTGTTTATACATCGCACTTTTTAATGTTCTATTGAATCTTTCAATTATTGAAGCTTTAACTTCAGAATTTGTAGAATAATGATTTATTTGATATTTCTTCATCAAAGCTCCAAAGTCTTTATTACAATATTCTTTTCCATCATCGGTCTGTAGATGTTTAATTTTAAATTTATTTCTTTGTATTGTGGTTTCCATAGCTTTTGTAACACTTTTACCAGTCTTATCCTTCAATGGTAAAGCATCAGCTATTTTAGTAAAACAGTCTATAATTGTTAAAATATATTTAAATCCTTTATTTAATTTACTGTGCGGTATCATTTCAATGAGATCAGCTTGATAAAGATCATTCATTCCTTTAATGATTGTACTTCTTCTTGGAAATCTTCTTCTTGCTGGTTTATGTAGTTCATTTACAATCTTGTCCTTCACACTTTCCATCTTCAGATGTTTCTTGTACACCGCTTGTAAAAATACTGACCTATAGAATAGTTAATTCTCATTTATATAGTTTGAATATAGGTCAAGGCCATTTCATATTAGTGTAAAAAAGAGGGAACATGGCATTGGGCTTGCCATGTCCCCTCTTCTTTACGGAAAGGAAAAAGGAAGAAGGTAGAGGACGAAGAATAGGTTTACTGGTCGATAGGGTTCAGGGAGTAGTGGCCGAATGGTAAAGTATTAATTTTATCTTCTAAAATATGGCGCTTGTCATCTTTGTAGCTTAATGCCCACTTTGTTTGTTTGACACTAAAAAGTTGATGATTATAACTTCTAATAGTGTTGAACGTTGCAGTTGTTTCAACATTTTCAAACAAACATCTTTTATAATGTTCAAACTGTACATTCTTCTTCAGGAAAGAAGTTTTTATTCCTTTGGCTTTTTTCGTGACTTGATGTTCATTCCTTTCATTTATGTACATTTGAAATGAATACAGTTTGGACATTAATGCTACAATTTCCATCATCGGCACACCATTTGTTTCATCTTTAAATTTTCCCAATACTTTCTTGTTTTTGTCGTAGTCGTAATTTGGATGATCCTTAGGATAATCGGAAAAGTCGAAATCATCTTTATATATAAAGGTGCGTAGATCTTCATACATGTCATTTGTTTTAATCCAGTAAATGAGTGCATCCGTATCCATATATGCAATACCAATGTTCTCTCTTCCATAATAGTTAACCATCTTCTTATAATGAAACTCATACATATGTGTTTTTGAAATATCCAAGATTGACATTCCAAGATACAAAGGACGATCCATTTCAACTGACTTCTTGTTCATGGAAATAACAACTAGATTTTCATTAATAATTACAGATGAACCAAAGTTTGGTTGTTGCACTAATTTCTGTAATTTTACTGGATCAGTTACCAATTTGATATCCTTATGTTTCCTTTTGTTTTCCAAAGTCTTGCCAAATATTGCGTTGTTCATTAATTTGAAAAAATCTTTTTGAAAACTTGATGTAGCGGCGGCTCTTCTTCTTGTGTTGTTGTCGATGTAAGGTTTTAACCAACAAGATTGAGAAAATTGTAGTACTCGATTAATTTTTGTAATTCTCAGTCCTAAGTCTAAAGCCTGTTGTATCATCCAGTAGTGTCCAACATATCGAGACTTGTCGGTTAAAGTCATCAATAATTTTGGCCATCTTCCAGTAGGGGAAATTTCAGTCTTCGGAAGAAGTGGTAAATCATAATGTTGATCATGAAGATGTTCAGGATATTCAAAATCCACATCAAAAATGTAACCAGTTTCACCATACTTCGGTATATCCATTATGTTTCCAATCGATTTTGGATCTATCCATTTAAAATTATCATATGGAAGGGGATTTGACATTGCCCATCCGTATAAGTTATTTGCATCAAAATAACCCAGGAATGTTGTTGGTTTTGATGCATCATAATCGGGCAGATACTTATTGTTCGCCTTAAAATGTCGTGTAACGCTTTGCGTCAATCCCCCTCGAACTCCTGACTCTAACATTAAAACCATATCTATATCAGTAAGAAGTTGTATTTTACAATTTGTTTCTTTCAACATGGCTTGCCATGCTAATCCAGGTGAAGTGTACGAATGAAGAGGGTCCAATCCATAAGCTGCAAAACACGTATTTCTAAATTCTTCCATTATATCACATAATAAAGTTACATCTAATTTAACATAAAAATCTGAATATTCTCCTAATGTTCTAAATCCTAATTCGTTCCATACTTTACATGCATGATCATAGTCCTCTTGAGATATGTCCATGTCATAAAGTTTACTTTTAAATTCTTCTTTAGCCGGAAGTGATGTTTCATTAAATTTTTCTAAACTGTCTATGTAATCATATGGAAACACACCTTTCCGAAGTACCAAATCCAGTTTGTCGTTATTTACAATCTTCTTTGTTTCGATGAAATCTTGTTTCCTTAAATTTTCTGAAAGTTTGGACAAACTCGACGGCATAAATCTGTAGGAGTCTAAGAATCTTAATTTCATGTTTCCAACTTCTTTGGAAAAACTGATGAACTTCTCTGAAGTTTCAGCTAATACATCAATTTTACCATCGTCTCTTCCTAATTCGGGTATTATGAAATGAGCATCGTACCCACTGAGGTTATGCAGAACCACAGGAATAAATAGTGGTAAACGATAGCTCAAGTTGCATTTATTACAAGCAGCACCCCTGTAATAACCAGTGAGGTGATCGTGATCTTTAACTTTATAATTCTCAATAGTAAAATCATTTTTGCACAAGAAACATCGAGTTGCATTTTCATGTTGAATTTCTTCTTCTTCCTCCATCATTTTCATTGGTACAATATTTGTATATAATCTTTGTACATTTCCAGCTATTGAATATAAGTGATCAAGAAATATTTTTTCTACATTTTCACCACGATATACTAGAGGTTCTGAAGTTAATCCATATCTGTTTAAATGTTCTTCTGATAATGTCGATTTCACCATTAAACAAAAACTGTTTGGTTTGTGCATTTGATACTTGACACTTTTTCTAGCTTCACAATTTTCATCTTCAACAGGAACAAGTGTTGATTCAAAGTCCGCATACACAACGAAAGGGATACGGTATTGATAATGAACCTTTTCAAATTTAACGAATGCTCTGTTTTCCGCAGGTAAATTAATCTTTGCTTCATAATTATTGTTACATAGTCTTTTGTGCTCTTGTAACCATTCTCTTCCTTCTCTTCCTTCTCGTTGAAAATTAAAACATCTCTTGCAAATTATCTTTTTGTTTCGATTTTTTGAAAGTTGCTTGTTAACAAGACGATCAAATTGCTTTATGTACACATAGTGAGACACATCTCCTCGCGTTAGTAGTAGTAAATCCGTATGATCTGGTAGCTCTTCTTTTGCAATACGTAAAGGATACACTTTGTTTGAACTATCTAATGCAAAAACATTGATAGACGTACCGGGATTTTTCTTCTCAAATTTTGATATATCTTTCAGTGATACAGGATAAGTGATTCCTTGAAAATTGTATCTAAATCTTTGATTTTCATATTCTTGGTCAGGTCTATTCGCATTATGTGGTACAAATTTAGTTGTCATTGCATAACGAAAACATTCATTGTCTTCATTTTTAACATTAATACAAGATTTTGTATCTTCAATTCTTTTTGGCAGAGGAATGTAACTTGATCCCATTAGTCCATATCCATGTTTGTGAACTCTTATATCTAATACTTCAATACTTGTAAGACTCCATCCGGATCCTCTTCCTTCGTGTTCCTGAATTTTTGTTAATATTTCTTCTATACAGTTCTCTACTATTGAATCAATGTTTGAACTTCCCATAATAGTTCGGTTTTTTGTTATGAATCCTCTTGGTGATAATTCTTCTTGTACATTTATAAACATAGCTTCTAGTAGTAAACCAAATTTAAGAAAGTTCAATCTTTTTAATTCTTCTTTTAAAGTTTTACTTACAATTGGTTTTGCTTCTCTAATAAATTCTTCTAGCTTCAAATTTTCATTTTGAATCTTATGATGCATTACTACTTTACCAGGTAATGCAAATACTTGTAGATTTGGTAAAGTAGTTGAAGATGTTGCTGTTATTTCATATTGTTCTTCTTGTTCTTCTTGTTCTTCTTGTTCTTCTTGTTGTTCTTGTTCTTCTTGTTGTTCTTGTTGTTCTTGTTTTTCTTCTGGGTTGTTGTGAATTAGTTCTTTATGACAGTCTAATAGAATTTCATCGTGAAACGATTCCAAACATTTATCGCAACGATACATGTTGAGATGTTTACTCTTCGAAATTTCACCAAGAAATGAAGTGGGCTCTCACGTTCCTCCTATTATAATGGTTCCCCCACCACTATTTCATCCTCTTCACTATCCTAGGAAATCAAACATTTTCAACAAAATATTAACCTTCTACAAACTAATTGTTCATTCGTGTTCTTTATTCCCATTGGAGTTTTAGTATATACTTCTTTATATTCAAACTTTAACAAACTTTCTTTTAACATCTGTTAGGACAGATGTTATGGGACAGATGTTAAAAGAACAAATGTTGGAAAAGAAATGGCTAGAACACAGGCACTTGGTTAAACTAAATTTGCGCATAAATTAACTAGAGTTGAACTGAAAATTCGCATAAATTAAAAGTTAGTTCAAAACTAAAATTCGACAGTGTTAAAAAACTCTAACAGTTGAATAAAAATAAACATTAATTCAAAACTGAAATTCAACATTGTTAACCAAATTCTAACAGTCAAACAAATAGGTCAAGGTAATCCAATTTAACGCGAGAACGAGGAATAGAGCACTAAGTGGCATGTTAGTCCATTACCACAAAGTGATCTATTCCTCGCTCTCTATTTTACATCTACTTTTTTCAGTTTACTTATTTATATTAAAATGTTCAAATTTTACTATGTAGAATGTCCATTCTTTCTCTTCAACTCTTCGATTGTTTTTAGCAATTGTAACAAATATTCGTTAGTTTTCACCAAAGTCTTTAGTTTGCTACATCCAATTTTAATGGAAGGTATTATAAGTTGTAATTTTATAAGTTCAATCTTTTCTTTCTTGCGAATTTCTTTCTTTATTATATTATTCCTTATTTTTGCTGAAGATTTAAACTCCATGTTGTTTCTGCTAAAGCCACAATAATAATAAAAGTCTCTTAAAACAACCTGCATTTATACACATTCCCCCACCACTTTATAATCCCCACTCCTTTCCCCTTCTTCTTTATATGTGGAAGGAAATATTATAATTAGATTCCTAATATTTCTTTTCCTTCTTCACTACGTGGGGGAAGGGTAATTTGTTATTACACTAGTTGTGCAAGAAAATAGCCGCCAGTGTCCACACCTTGTTCGTAGCACTCCATCATAGATTGTGCCCACTGCAACATGCGGTCTCTGTCATTTGGTGTGACAAGGAAAGAATGACTATCACCATACAATATAAAAGAGTCAATTCGTACATAACATCCTGAGTCCAACCATTTATTAGCTTCAGCCATAAACTTTTCTATTGTATCAAATGGAAATTGTGGATCAATTGCTATGACTTTACGTTCTTCACTAAGTTCAACAGTATAATCATCATCGTCCTCATCATCTTCACTTTCACTGTCGTTACTTAAAGTGTCTTCAGATTGTTCAAAAACATCAGAAATTTCAGAAAAATTAAAATTTTCATTCAGATGAGGAGGCATTTTGAAGCAAGAAATATTGTAAACAGCAGAGACGAAATGACAAGAGCGGCGTGTAGAAGAAAAATGAAGGGGTGACCAACGCTCGCTCCGCTTTTATAATAGTATGCAAATGAGGGATAGGTGCTGACCATGACCAGTCATCGACCCAAAGGAGTGGGGGAAGTACTTTTCTTACTACTTGGATGGAAGTAGGTTAGTAGGTCACGAGACTTAGAGTGTTAAAAAATAATGGGGGAGAAACACAACGCTATAACGCGTTGTGTTTCTCCCCCAGTATTTTTTTAAGCAATAATTTGGAAAAAGCTATGTGAATTTACTTGCTACGCCCCCACCTTGTAATACCATCCAGTTTGTGTCTGAGGAGATAGTCTTTAGAGTCTAACTCATAAACTGATTTCTCTTTGCGCAAGGATTCAATCACTTTAATATTATATCTTACGCCGTTACAAGTTGCCAAAATGTGTTTGTCGTCAATAACACTTTCAAAAAAATAGACACAACCTCTCTTAAGCCTATTTCCTTTCACACCAATAATTTTGGATTGGTATTCAACAGTGGGGGTTTCTGTCACTTGTGGTTCAGAAATGTGTTTTACGACATGTACACGGCAAAAACTTTCGTTTTTTACACATTTCCTCCCACAAGGTGATCCTTTCTTAATTCCCCTAGTAAGCATTTCAGGGCAAGTAGTGGGACGGCTAAATGCCCTACGACGCTCTTCTTGTAATAATTGAAATTGCTCTGAAGGAGCAGGTTTAGGAGTAGGTTTAGGAGTAAGTTTAGGAGCTGGTTTAGAAGCTGGTTTAGGAGCTGATTTAGGAGATGATTTAGTAGCAGGTTGAGAGGAATCAGTTTTGTGATAGGTATGATCTTCAGGTGTACTAAGTGGTGGGGTAGGAGGCAATGGTGATAGTGGGATAATAGGTGTGCTAAGACGATGAACAATGGTTTCAACGGAAGGGGTATTAGGATGGTAGTGAACTGGCTTCTGCGGTGGCGGCATAGTAGTTGATGGTGGTGCGGAGTCCTTTGAAGGCGAAGGCGGTGAAAAAATACTACGAAGTCTAGAAGTGTTGGTTGGCGGAAGAATAGCTCCAGAAGTTGAAGGTTGAGATGCAAGTCGATTCTTGTAGCAATCAGGAAGGTTTTTGAAGCGAAGAGTTTTCTTAGGTGCAGGAACAGCCGTAGTAGAAATAGAAGTCGAAGTAGAAGTTAAAGTAGAAGTTGTAGTTGGCAGAGATAACATGGTTGTGGCTCCAAGTTCGCAGCGTAACGTCTGTAATCAGAATGAAATGTTAGCCGCAGTCGGTGCGTCTTTTATAACAATATGCAAATGAGAGGGGTAGCAGCTGGCCGAAACTGATTATTGACCTGGGAGGTGGGGTAAAAGGGGAAAGAGAAGGTATTTATTTAAAATAATTCGCATAACTTTTGACTAAAATAAGATAACCAAATTCTTCTTTTACCAAAATGTTTGTCTTACATAGACCTTTTCAATGATGTATCGCTTGTCCAAATCCGTCAATCCATTATCAAGTTATAGCCATTTTAATTTTTCAGGTCATAACCGGTCGTTCACCCGTAGTGGGGGAAGGAGTGGGGGTAGGAGTGGGGGAAGGGGGGGGGGGGAATCGACTCCATTTTTTCGGGGGGGGGAGGGGGGGGAGGGGGGGGGAATCGACTCCATTTTTTCGGGGGGGGGGAGGGGGGGGGAGGGGGGGGGGTCATTGACCCTTCCGAAAGTGGGTCAAGGTCATTCAAGATTTATAATGATCCAAGGTGATGGGAACAGTAATACTGTTCCCACCACCCTGTTTGCCTAGCGGTTCCCACTCCCAACCCACTAGTTACGTTCTGCAAGGGAGGTCCCTGGGCCGTCCGCATCAAAGCGTAACGTCCCGTCCGCATCAAAGCGTAACCATTAATTTCAGGGAAACTGGAACAGCAGGGAGGCCCTGGTCCGTCCGCATCAAAGCGTAACGTCCCGTCCGCATCAAAGCGTAACCATTAATTTCAGGGAAACTGGAACAGCTAATGCAGAAACGCAACTCTAACACCCACCCAAACTAATCCCACCCATCATATTCCTAAACAAAATGCAAAAAACCTAGTCCGCAATTTGCGGATGTCCCACCCCTTCTAAGTGAAGTTCAACTGAACTTCTGAATTTACAGTTAATCTACCCCCTAACATCTAGCTGAAAGGCAAAACAACAACATAAATTATTAATATCAACACTTAAAACTAACAACACATCATTATTAAAAACCAAATAATTCAACACAACCAAATACCATCATTATTCTTAAAATTAATACACCTTAATGCTAAACACCTCTTAAAATTAATACACCTTAATGCTAAACCCAACTTATAACTAACATCGCAATGCGCAAATTATTTCTTAAATTAAATACAACTTAAAACTAAACACACACACACACACACACATACTACATTGCATTAAAAAACGCAACGTAGTAGAAGAAGTTCAAATTATAGGCCTACTATATATTTGAAACCTCTTGCTGAGTCGCCAACAACCTTTCGCTATGAAAGTTTGTTGACGACTGACGCTAAGATCAGGCTCGTATTGCTCCTCGGATTCTCGAGTAGTGGGGGAAGTTGTTTCACTCCAGTACAGTGTTCAATCCAGTCCAGTTCGCAGCAGTGTAAAAGGAAGGCAAAGGAGTGGGGAGCGGCGCATGCGCAACAACACAAAACCAAGGTTTGAGGTTAGAATTATCCATGTGCAGTAGCGCTAAAGTGAGTAATACAGGACTAGGCGCATGCGCATAGCATGGACTGATTCCGGTCCGGAGAACTCGTTGTATGCGCAGCAGGTTTGAGGTTAGAATTATCCATGGCAGCTGCCATGTTTGGTCTGGTTTCACCACATAGAGTCAGCAACCGGTGGTGACCGGTCATTGGCCTAGAAGGAGTAGGGAAAGGTGGTGACCGGCCATTGACCCAGAGGAGTAGGGGAAGGAGTGGGGGAAGGGGGGGGGCTCCATTTTTTCGGGGGGGGGGGAGGGGGGGAGGGGGGGGAGGGGGGGGAGGGGGGGGGGTCATTGACCTTTCCGGTCGGTCATTGACCCCAAGGAGTAGGGATAGACACAGAACCCTACTTCTCTTACTACTCAGGTGAAAGTCGGTCAACCAGTCATTTGCTTGCCATCTGCCGCCATCTGGCTGAAGTTATTGCCTCTATAAAGGTGGGTAGTTTATCGCGCTACAAACATTCATTGCCTCGCATCCGCTCGGTCATCATCTCTCGTTAGTTTTATGTTATGACTACTTCACTTACTAGGTTTGAGGTTAGAATTATCCATGGAATAGCCTTCATAAATTCTAACCTATAAAATTACTACTCTGGCATTCTGTTTCAATTTCTTTTACACTTCATTTTATATCTCAGTCTTCTTTTAACTTCTGAACTTAACACATCGGTTATAATGACTGCACAATGTTTAAAATTAAAGCTTTTGCGAACACAACACATATTACAAAGTACTTCTAAACCTTCAATTTCAAAGTGTAGAACTAATTTAAATAGAGTTAGGAAGAAGTACAGTTTTAACCCATTATACTCTTCAAAGACTTCGCAGGTTAATGTTGATGATAGTGTTATTTACAACATTTTGCATTCTATGTTACAATTCAACAACTTTGAACTTGTTACACCTATCGACTGTGTTCAACAAGTTTTTTTATTTTACCCCTACTATTCCTCATATAAGCGCTGTCACCACAATTCCTACTTCATGCTCCTCTATTCTCTTCAGCTGAGCTAAGATTTGAGGTTAGAATTATCCATGGCGGCCGCCATGTCTGGTTCAGTTTTACCACATAGTGTCGGCAACCGGTTATTGGTCTAAAGGAGTGGGGGAAGGGGTGGTGGGGGGAGGTTGCCGTTTTATAAGCCCTCTCCCTAGGCGGCGTTTCTCATTCGATCGCCAACTTTCATACGATAAACACCTCTCCCATGGCACGAATCAATTATCCCGCTATCACCAACTACTTCAACTTAAAACTATTTCTAGTAATAGTTGGATAGAATTTTTTAAAACTTACTCTGGATGACCTTGACATATTTTCCAGATTCCAATTATAAGTTTGAATTTCAATTTTGAACTAACTCTTAATTTTTGTTCAACTGTTAGAGTTTCGTTAACACCAACGAATTTCAATTTTAAACTAACTTTTAATTTTATGCGCAAATTCACTTCACCCTAACGCCAACACTATCGCCATCTCCACCCCGACCTATATGGCATAAAATATAACTACAGCATCTCATATATACACTCTAACCCCCACCGGAAGCTATGTGACATAGCAGCTGGCGCCAGCTGCTCGAGCAGCTGCTCGGGCAGATGGCACGACTTCCGGTCCAGAAGTAACCAAAACACACTACTACTACAAGATCGCCCTACACTCATCTCTCATTCATATTCAGGTTAAATACCCACTATGTGAGGTCCCTGTCTCAAAATAGTAATATAGTGATACAGTAGAGTGTAATTTAAAACAATAGCAATCGAATAGTCACGTAGAAAATACTTTTTAATTTATACTGTTTGAAGTCATCAGTATTCGTTTTTATTATAATTTCTCGCCCTAAAGTTATTCCCGTGTCGTGTCGTTTCGGACAAGTGTCGTTTCGTACAAATTCCACGTGAGGGGTAACTCTCTACCTGAAAAATAGTGGCGTTTCGTCCAATAACCCTATACTATTGTTTACTTGACGTCTCTACAAAAACTAATTGAAACTTTGTCTCGCTGGATTGGGGGCTTTTCTCCATTCACGGCTGTCTAAGAGGAAATTACAAAATAGTTACAAAATAATTAGTTACAAGTAAAGCGTGTTCATTACTTTAATTTTCAAAAAAGTCTTTCGAGTATTATAGTTGGTGACCTATATTTTACGCAATTATTAGCTAGTTCACATACGTAAAACTATTCTTCGTGATTGAAACAGGGGCTGTCGAATCGGAATGTAATGGAATCCTTGCACACTTAGCTTTTCGTCTTCCCAAAAGACTTCTAGAATTAGGTGGTTAAAATAAGTAAAACTATTTGTTCATAATTCTAAACCAGGGCTAGACGGTCAGGAATTCCCAAGTTTTCTGTTGTACGAAACGACACTAACTAATGTAATTTAATCAACTGTAAAAATGAGCTGGCCGAAACAACACTCTTTTGTATGAAAAATGGGCGTTGGACGAAACGACACTCTTATTCCAATACTCGACCCTCCTTGGCGTCGGTTTTCATGTGAAACGCTGTTTCCGTAATTTATTTCCCATGTGTACCGAGCACACGGAATTATAATTCCTCCGAAAGTAGACTAGACCGAGGCCTAACGGTAATGTGGAAATGCTGGGTCGACGTCTGCAAGCGCTAAATAAACAAAGTGAGTGTGAACGCCCGGAAGAGTGAGCGTTGCAGCGGAACGTGACACGAGCTGGCAGAGGACAGCCGGGACGGGAGAAAGGACCGTTACCGTGTGACCGGACTCATCTGTGTTGCCGATACCGATCGTCCCCGGTGACCACACGTGAGCCGACGGTACCGTCGCGTTCTGGAGCGTTCTGGGTCGGTCGAGTCAACCGGAGGACAGGAAAGGTGTTTATGAGTGGACATGACCGTTGGAATTGACTAATCGTACTGCGGCTTTAAAATTATATGATGCGTAACCAATTTGGGAATAGGTTGTAATTAGCAGTAGGGGGATCAAAAGCGTTTTCTTGGTAAACTTTTAAACTTCTAAAACTTATAAGACGAGCTTAGTCGCTTCACTCCCGCGCCAGACCAAAGGGTTCACTGAAACATGTTGGTTTATGTTTACAGTTATTAGCTATTTTATTTTTCAAATTAAGAGCTAGAAAAATTGTTCGAACCCGGCGCCTCTACCACCTGTGGCGCGCTGCAACCTTGCACGTAACCACTTTGGGAGCGTAGCTTTATTAAATTCATGAGAAGCCAAGATGATGTGGGTTCTTTATTTTAATCAACCAAAAACCTATCAACTCCCTACTTTTAATACAAATTTCACAGTATAAAAAATCTCAAATCTAGTGCAATTTACAAAATAATAAAACTTTTTACTCCGGCCGTGCGAGCTAGGCAAACGTTCTGGAGGCAGTGCAATCTGGCCTAGGTTTAAACCCACTAAAACTATTCTATTAAACACTATTCTATTTAAACACCAAAGCTCAAAATAACAATACCTTTTAAAATTTGGAACTAAACACGCAACCGAATTAAGAACCTCTTTGCTGATGAACTCGACTAAAAAAATCTAACACCAAAGCAACTCTGAACTAACTCCTTTTACCACGAGACTCCAAAAAGGTTAAATCCACAGAGACTCGACAGAGCCTAAACGGGGCGCCGGAATTCTACCCTCAGGAAAAGTACCCCCATGAAAAAACGCTACGTCATTTTGATATCACAGGTTAGGGGGTAGTTTTCCGGCCGTGAACTTTTGAAGAGAATACATTATACTCTACTTCAATCATTGGTTACGCACTTTTATAATTTGTTTCTATAATGAACAATTTAAGCAATGTTTTGTAAGTTTACTAGGGGTGGAAAACTACCCCCGGAATTCTACCCCCGTAATCCTACCCCCAGCAAAACTACCCCCGGCAAACTATCCCCGAATTTCTACCCCCGGAATACTACCCCCAGGAAATCTACCCCCGGAATACTACCTCCAGCAAAACTACCCCCAGGAAAACTACCCCGGAATTCTACCCCCAGCAAAACTACCCCCATGGACTAGACCGGGAATCCTACACCCGCGAAAGTACTTCCACGTACACAATTCCTTAAGTATTTAAGAATTGTTAATTTATGTACGTGTTCTGGTATTTAAAACATTTAAAATAATAATATGTTAAATTTACATTAATACAAACTTGCCCTTCGGGTGATCTCGTTCTCTACCCTCACTCGCCGTCAAGTTCTATAATAGGCCTATGCTTTAGTTTTTATTACTAATCTTCCCTCAATCCTGTACAGGCTTTTAGCTGTGTGTTTTTGAAAATGCTTTTAGCGAATTTCCCATAGGGAATAAGCTATTACCGTAGGTCTCATGGCAAGACCTAAGCACGGGACCATGTTACTTTTTCATTTTTAGGTGCTCAGAGAACAAAAATAATAGTCACTAAAATTTATATATATATATATATATATATATATATATATATATATATATATATATATATATATATATATATATATATATATATATATATATGTGTGTGTGTGTGTGTGTCCCTAGACACGATAACTCTCGTAAAAACGGTCCGATCGTCACCAAATTTGGTAGAGATGTGTAATCCTACGTTTATTCGGATGAGTTCGTAAACCAGACATATCGACCTACCGGAAGGGCTAGTTTTGGGGGGTTTTGTACCCCAAAAATGTGTTTTTTGCATTTTTCATATGTAATTTTTAAAAATTTTAAATTTTTATTGTTACCATTGGATTTAGCTAAAAAAAACACACAATTTAGTATTTTGAAGCTTTGCTCTATCTTCATCGGTTACCGAGATATTACAAAGTCTAAAGACAGTACATTGTCTTTTTGGGCTCCAATGTTAATCTTATGGAGAGTAAGGATGTGTTAATATTTCACTTATTAGCGAATTTCCCATAGGGAATAAGCTATTACCATAGGTCTGATGGAAAGACCTAAGCCCGGGACCATGTTACTTTTTTGTTTTGAGGTGCCCAGAGACCAAAAATAATAGTCATTAAAAATTTTACATATATTTTATATGTATATATATATATGTATATATATATATGTATATATATATATGTATGTGTCCCTAGACACGATAACTCTCGTAAAAATGGTCCGATCGACACCAAATTTGGTAGAGATGTGTAATCCTACGTTTATTCGGATGAGTTCGAAAACCAGACATATCGACCTACCGGAAGGGGTAGTTTTGGGGGGTTTTGTACCCCAAAAATGGGTTTTTTTGCATTTTTCATATGTAAAATTAAAAAATTTTTAATTTTTATTTTGACCATTGGATTTAGGTCAAAAAACACACAATTTAGTATTTTGAAGCTTTGCTCTATCTCCATTGGTTACCGAGATATTACAAAGTCTAAAGACAGTACATTGTCTTTTGGGGCTCCAATGTTAATCTTATGGAGAATAAGGATGTGTTAATATTTCACTTATTAACCTATATTTTTGGATGAAACTTAGTATTTAGCTTCATTTGGTTGAGATTCATCCATTTAAGGTAAAAATCTTGTTTTTTTTACTTATCATGGCAGCAAACCTGCATACTCTGTTCCCATGTTAATCATATGGAGAATAGGCAAACTCTTTTATTTATGGACAGATATTGATGAAACTTAGTATATGGCTTTATATGGTTGAAAAAAATTGTTTTTATGCTAAAAACCTACTTTTGGTGTTCCCCATGGCAGCATACCTGCATACTCTTTTCTATTTTATCATAAGGAGACTAGACATTTATTTCCCTATTTATGAGCATGGTTTACATTAACATTTGGTTTACAGGTTTATCTGGTCAAAATTAATATTACTGATTAGGAAATTCGCTGAGTACGCAGGTCTGCTGCGACGGGGTGTATTAACCAATATTTTTGGATGAAACTTGGTATTTAGCTTCATTTGGTTGAGATTCGTCCATTTAAGGTAAAAAATCTTGGTTTTTGTACTTATCATGGCAGCAAACCTGCATACTCTTTTCCCATGTTAATCTTATGGAGAATAGGCAAACTCTTTTATTTATGGACAGATATTGATGAAATTTACTATATGGCTTTATATGGTGGAAATAAATTTTTTCTATGCTAAAAACCTACTTTTAGTGTCCCCCATGGCAGCATACCTGCATACTCTTTCCCTATATTTATCTTAAGGAGAATAGACACTTATTTCCCTATTTATGAGCTCGTGATGAAATTTTGTTTACAAGTTTAGCTGGTCAAAATTAATATTACTAATTTGGAAATTCGCTGAGTACGCAGGTCTGCTGCGACGGGGGGTATTTTTGAGTGAAAATGTAATTGTGGGTGATGGTGAGTTAATGTTATTGGTTTAATGTTATATTTTACAAAACAATATAATAAATTGATGGTATTATTATCTAAGGTATTTTTTTTTTATAAATTGTTTGGAAAAATGTGTATGCAGCAACTGATAAAAGAAAGCAGAAATTCCCTTCAAAGTTCATTCATGTTCAAGTGTTACATAATATTTATTAGATGACCATGTAGGCCCTATGTGCTTCAAACCTGAAAGTTAAATAGAGAAAAATCGGAATAATAATATTCACAATAATCTGAAGGAATTTTGTTCACTCTGATCACTCGCCTCCAAGATGGACAAGATCTGTACTCAGCAGTAAAATTTTATTACCGTATTACTGGTTGTACTAGATATATTGTGTTATATACTTTTCAGACTATCTAGATTTACAAAACGTGAGTTAAGTTACATAAGCATAAAGTGTATCCTATCCTATACTGTAATACGAGCAAGTTATATATTTGATGTGTGTATGTTCGCACACGGATCTCAAAAAAACAGCTAAAACCATTTTCTTCCAACATAGTTTTGGGATGAATTTAATATAAATACAGGTCTCTATGCCAGAAAAATCTTATTTCTTTATAATCATTAATTCAAATTTTAAAAATTTTAACATTGGTCCTATGGAGTTAAAAAAAAAATAATAATAATGAAAACAGTAGACTCAACTGTCAAAGTGCAGAATAGGCCTATGTGTCCCAGTATAAACATGTAGTTTACATGAAATCAATTTGTAGAATTACATTTGAATTTAAAAACAAAAGCATTAGAAAGAATAAAGCAAACACCAGCTAACTAAATAATTAATTAGAATCCACGTGTTACACATTCAACATGTGTTTTAACAAATATACACGAGACCCGTAGGCCTACATTGAAACAGTCTGAAAGCACAGAAAAAGGAAGCTGAAAGGCGAGTGAGTGGAGCGAACGAGCTCGTCTTGAACAAGAAATAAGCCTTTTTGCACCGGGCTGTCTGTAAATGATATTACCATATTTCATCTATGATATTACTACCAAAAATATTACTGTTTAAGTTTACCGAGCTAATGCTTGGCCCCCAGGTGCTGAAAATTATAAACCTAATATCAAAGTATATCATGGTACGGTAATGTATATATTTTATTTGATGTCAATAAAACCATACAGCCAAAAGCCTGTAAAGGATTGAGGAAAGATTGGTTATATAAAACTAAAGCATAGGCCTATAATAGAACTTGACGGCGAGTGAGAGTAGAGAACGAGATCACCCGAAGGGCAAGTTTGTATTGATATAAACTTAACATTTCTATTATTTTATAATAGAAATGTATTAAATAGCAGAACACGTACATAAAATAACAATTCTTAAATACTTAAGGCATTGTGTACGTGGAAGTACTTTCGCGGGTGTAAGATTCCCGGTCTAGTCCATTGGGAGTAGATTTCCTGGGGGTAGAATTCCGGGGGTAGTTTTCCGGGGGTAGTATTCCGGGTCTAGTCTGTTGGGGGTAGTTTTGCTGGGGGTAGTATTCCGGGGGTATAATTCCGGGAGTTTAAATCCAGCTGGTGTTTGGTTTGCTATAATGTTAATTTAAAGTAACCAAATTAAATAATAATGTATTTATAAAACTGGGGGTACTTTTCCGGCCGCGAGCCAAAACTCCATGCCACTTTAAACTCAGCCCCTCGTGACGTCAAAATGACGTAGCGTTTTTCATGGGGGTACTTTTCCTGGGGGTAGAATTCCGCTACCCCGCCTAAACCCCCGAACAACCAAAATGGCTACTTGCCCGCTCCGGGTCCAGGCACCGCTCCCCCGAACTACCAGGAAATCGACCTATATATCTGATTGTATTTTTACCTACCTTCAGAGCAACGACCCCTGTGTTTATCAACCCACCTCCAGTGCGCCTGACTGACCTTGACAATAGATCAAAGACCCGGACAGCCTTCTCCTACAAAATCATAATGTGTATTATTTTAATTAATAAAAACCCCTAATTATATCCCCCTTTAAATGATGCTACTCATATGAAAATTTTTAAGGGTTGCATTTGCATGCACTTTGAAGAGCTGTTTGGTGGAAACCAAATTTTACCCGGTTATGAGACCAGCTCCATTCGATCCCGCGTGGCCAAAACCCTTTTCCCCCTGCTAACAGCGCTTGTTCTCGAGTAATCAATTATATTAACATCTAGGTTGCCAAGTCAAGAAGCAAACACTCTAAACATGTCCAATGTTGATTATATCATACCCAAAAACACAAAGTGTTGAGGGGTTGCCAAGTCCTAAAAAGGTATGATATCAAAGTTTGTTCCAAGTCAATGACATTGGTTTTGGAATCGCTACTCAACACATTGATTCGATATTTTAAAGCTTGGTAAACATTCTGTAAAACAATATTGTTTTATTTCAAAAACGTACTTGGCCAGCAGATGTATGGTATTTTATTTAACTGTACGTCAATTCCCTCATTCTTCGTAATGGATCCCCATTAGTAAATAGGGCTAACTTTGCTAAAACATCTGCTGGCCAAGTACGGTTTCAGAATAAAACTATAATGTTTTAAAGAATGTTTACCAAGCTTTAAAATATCTAATCAATGTGTTGAGTAGCGATTCCAAAACTAATGTCATTGACTTGGAACAAACTTTGATATCATACCTTTTTAGGACTTGGCAACCCCTCAACACTTTGTGTTTTTGGGTATGATATCATTATTTTTTATCATATTTGGCCATTTGGGATGTAACAGTAAAATCTTTAAGTAAGACAACGTATTTGATTAAAATCTTTAAAGTTGCCAACACTAGTTGGAACACTATGTTTGGGTTTTATACAGAGGAACACTGCTGGGTAGGATTTAGCTGGATTAAGAGGTTAAAATACTAATGTATGGGCCCACGCAGAATAATCGTGATTCGTAATGGAAGTGACGGGAAGTATTAATTTGAAGGTGTCTTTAGTCTTGGTTACCCCCTTCTCCGAATTCCTCTTTACGATCGAGATATAAAACAAATATTCTTAAATGCATAAGTTTGTAACCTGTTAATGTCCCAAATTTTATTGCTTCATCTGTAGTGTTAAAAAATGTACGGTACTTTAACTCTCGGAATAACTCTGCAAGTGAAATTTTCAGACCACATAAATCTTTGAGTAAAAAGACCAAGATGGAGCAGACCTGTGTTTTCTACTACAGGTCTGCTCCATAACCTTTTTGTGTTCTGTATGTGAAGCGTTAAAATGGAAGTCAAGGCAGATAAAGAAATAAGCTTAGTACATAAACACTGCCCAAAATTGCATTTTTTGGGCCTATCAGGTTTTGGTCATAAGGGGGGCCTACCGAGATTATTTCCTGATCAAGAAATTCGTTGGTCCGAGCCAAACATTCCAAGCACAATAGGGTCAACCCTATAAGAAATTACGCCTGTTAATTTGATGAAGAATTGGCAAACATTACATCATTCCTTATTTGACACATCAATCTTGAAGATCGGTTCAGTTGTCACTGAGAAGTTACCATAAAAACTAATGTACGTACGTAAAGGTGGAGGAGGATAATTATTGTTATTTGGCACCGTATAGTAACGTTTTTTTCGTTTGGATCAATTGTTTATGCCTTCACGTACTTGCTTCTTTGATGCATTCCAGAATTTACTATGTTTACAAAGCAAATTTTCTCTTAAAACAGTGTTTTGAAGATAACGTTTTCCTAGTTGGTTTAGTTTTGTGTGTTTTTTTAGTATGTTTTTAAGTTTCGGGTTGTAACTTAACCAAAGAAAACTTACACTGTTGTGACAACAAAGTTACAACAGTGAGAAACAATAAAATAATAACAATTCCCCAAGTCTAAAGATAAAAATGTTTTATTTTTAATTTAGTTATACAGATATTTCGAATTAATTTACTGGCTTGGACGAAAGTCAACACAATTTTAAGTAAAACAATTTTCTGTATAACACAATCTATGACTGTCAGCTGATCAAATCGATGTATATGATGGAGAACTAAAATTATAATGTCAAATGTCTGCTTTGTTTACCTTCAAAATTTACGAAATGTAAACAAAGTGCTTTAAGAAATCTCATATTTGTTTTATTTTGTGATGTTTAAAGAGAATAAACTTGATCTTTGTACACAAAGGTTTGTACTATGTACAAATACGAAGATTCCTGCAAAGTTTCGTGTGATTCCCATCAGTGATAAAGGCTGTAGCTTTGCTTAAAAAATTAAATAGTTTGTTTTGCGTAGGAAACCACATTTCTGACTTTTTTTAGGCTACTTTTGAACGCATATATTTTACTTCACTGAGGACTTTTAAAGTAACCTTGGTGATTTTTAGTGTACATTGACCCAGTTAAACGGATGGAAAACGAAAAAAATGTTAATTGTTGCTTTCTTATGCCCTTTTGAGAAGTGAAACTTGGCCGTATTCTGCTTCGTGTCTATATAGGCACGCGTCGTCTGTTTGGTTGGGTGGGACTTGGCGACGTGACACGACCGTGCCACTGGATCGTGGAATTATTTCTTGTTCAGCTACAAGAACTGTGAGGAGACCCTGCTTTCGAGACAAAGCCACTTTGAAAAAATATTTTATAAATACTAAATATACCGATTAGTAAGGATTATCTCATTTCGGCTACACTAATTACGCTCATGAGTGCGGTAGGCTTCATTACGCTCTAAGCAAGCTCTTACGCCCAAGAATGGCGTGGGTGGGGAAAAGTGGTACAGCTCTTCTTTTCAATATATTCAAGCAGTTTACATAGTTATCATCCACTTTACAATAATGCATGTTCACTTAAAATTATCAGTAATATTTAAAACCTTATTTCAACAAATAAACTATATTATACAGTACAGGTAGAAAGGCCGTTCCTTATAGTATAGACATTATTGGAATAAAATACAAGTTTCATTATATTACAAAATTTAGATAGAAATATCGTTTTTCAAAGGAAACCCATATATTAAATCGAATGAGCGATTAACCTTAATTAATATGCATTGGTTTGCTGCACCTCGTCTACTCTCGTCCCCCATCGCCCTACTCAATAAACGGGAGTTAGATCTCCCCTCACCTCTCACCACCATGCTCAGGCAAGAAAGCTATCTCGCCACTCACTCCTATAATCGGCCAAGAGAGAGCTATCTCACCCCTCAAACCTCATTGTCATAGCTTACACCTCCCTCCTATACCCGGCCAAGAGAGCTAGCTCTGTTCTCGACTCTCAATGCCATGCTCAATATACGGAGAGCTTTCTCGCCCTCCTCACCCCCACGCTCAAGCAAGAGAGCGAGCATGCCCCTTACCCAAATACTCGGCTAAGAGAGCTAGATCTCCCCTCACCCCAATGCGCAGACGAGAAATAGCTCACCCCAAAACCCCACACTCTGCCAAGAGAGCTAGCTCACCCCTTACCCCATTACTCAGCCAAGAGAGCTAGCTCGCCCCTCACCCCTATAATCGGCTAAAAGAGCGAGCTCACCACCAACCCCCATACTTGGTCATGAACGATAGCTCTCCCCTAACCCCTATGTGCAGACAAGAAAGCTAGATAGCCCCACAAACCCATACTCAACCAAGAGCTCGTAAAACTTGCCTCTCACCCTAATGCTCAGGCAAAAGAGCTTGCTCACCCCTCGCCACCAAGATCAGGCAAGAGAGTTAGCTTACCCCTCACCCCCATAATTGGCAAAGAGATATACGAGTTAGTTTAGGCAGATATACGAGAGACAGTTTAGGCAGACATGTTTAAAAATCAACATTTGCATTCATTATCAGGTGATCTCCATGAACTAGTGCTGACCCACCTAATTGAATGTGTTAAACCAGACTTGTAAATTTCAGAACTCAAAAGTATTGTGGGCTAAAAAAACTTCAAAATAAAGTTCTCCATAAAAAAAATTTTGTAGTGGATTAAATTGATATTTTTGCACTATTTCTAAGAGAAAATAAAGGCATAAGTAAAGTTTGCAAACATAATTGTAAACTTAATCATTTTGTAATAACATAAAATATAACATAATATAATAACATAATTGTTATAAAACCATTTTATTATAACAGGTACTTATGTACGTCCAAAAGAGATGCGTTTTTTGTTATAGTATGACTATATAAATTACTTTCAATTAGTCCATTAATCTAAGATTCCACAATTATACTTGAAATAAGTTGCAGAAGTTCTGCAGTCAGGATATTAAATTAATAAAAAAATAAGCCTTCGTTAAATGATTACTTTTTAATCACATTTTTTACATTTACTTTTTATAACTGTTCTACTAGTATACATTTCTAGTGAAATTATATTGCAAAATACTACTAAAAAGTTTTAAGTTTTACAATATTACCACTACAGTTCCTTTTACATTCTAAAAGATTTATCACCAGAGCTGTAAATAAAATATTGACACTTTAGTTTCCTCACAAGCACTCTCGTAGGCCTAGCGCGAAAAACGTCGATAAACGTCAAAAACACTTTAACCGATTCACCAACAAAACATGCACATAAACATGTGGTACGCGCTCCGCTCGGCGGCGACGACGCACTGACGCACCGAACCCTCCACTCCACTGCTTCACGATCCTCACCTCTCGTGGCCGTCCCCTCGGTAGTCTTACACGACCATGGGTTGTATAAGGAGCCAATTTGAGTCCCTTTTGAACAGCAATATTTTATGTGTTGAAACAATTTCCTGCGTTTGTTTCGTTTAGTGTGTGTTCGCGAAGGCAAACACAGTTAAAAGCTTCTAATCATCTACTTTTCGTCCTCTCAAATAATTGTATGGGGCTTTGAAACGGTCGGTACACTACGAGTAAACCCCGGTTAATTGTCACTATCTTTATAATACTTAATTCAAAACATAGTAAAAGAGTATATAGAATAAAGTAGCTACTAGATAATGCTGAATTTTTTTGCTTAGTTATCGATTTAGGAAAATTGCAGAGGCGATATTGCACGTGCATAATAAAATGAGTACTAAGCAAGCAATAATTTTTTAACCTTTTCAAATTTCAAAGTCCAATTTTCAATAACAGCCCCTTTAAATGAAATTATACACATGGACAAACCATAAAAAATGCGACTGTTTTTATGGAGCTTGTTTGTGAGTTGAAAATAACGTGTAATTGAATAGTCTGTAAGCACCTTGACTAAATCAAAAAGGGCCAATAGTTGATTACCATTTCAGGTTTTTTTTTGGGGTTGGAGTCTACCAACTCCATCCCCATGTCTATATCTGTAGACATAATTTCATTATAAAATCCAAAAGGTCTGGGATTTTTCAAATCGACAATCAATCGACTGTACAATAAATTGAAAAAATTTGTATCCTAGATCAAGTGTTCACCAGACAATAATATCCGTCCAGTAATGGCCCCGCATTCATAATCATCGGCCAGTCCACGACCCTGGCGACTCCCAGCTTACGTCACTGCCACTTCCTCGTCCACACTGATCCGGTCCCGGCTGCTCCATTATGCACAGGATGATCCATAACGCCGTCATCGTAACGATGCTCCCAGACGTTATGCGCCGGATTTGCACCAAAGTCGAGTAACGGTGCTTCTACATTTCCACACATTATTCAGTGGATGACACGCACACATAACATGTTGATCGGATGTACCTTTTATATCACGGAGTAGCTGAGGTCGGTTACATGACTGATGTGTTAGGGCTGCTCGTCTAAAAGTGAGATTCCTGAGTAAATTCCGGTGTTAAAATAACTTTTCACGCACGTTGTTGGTTGTTTGCAGCAAGTATATTTAGGTTAAACCAATACAACGAAGTATAAATATATGCCAAGATAGATTTTTGTACGTAATAAATGTGTTCTTTTTTAGAGATAACACTTTTTGAAGTCTCGTCAGATTAACTATGTACTATCCTGAAAGTGTTGATAAGTAGGGTTTACAATGCTTCAGTCGGGAGCATTAATCAAGCACCTATTAGCACATTATAACCTTATGCACCTATAACCTAATGCTATAATTAGCACATAATGCACATTATAGCATCTTAACCCTATTAGCGCATTAAACTTCTTAGTGCCTAAATGATAAGGCAAAAACTAACCTACATTATAAAATGGGTTGATTGCAATTGTTGATTTTTCTTAATAAGCCTTGTAAATAGAAAATTGTTTTTTGCCTTTTTTACCACAAACATAAATGATAAAATTGATGTTTGTTAGGAATATGAACTCTCTGAAGGTATGGAACGATTTTTGACAAAGAGGTCATCAATGAAAAATAGTCCAAGAGATGAGCAAGCAAATAGTTAAAGAAAATTATCAATATACATATTAAATTGACATTAGTTAGAAGAGCAGTGAGGGTGGATGGTGGAGGAAATGCATATGGAAAAACCGAATGGAAAAAAAACGAAAAAACACTACTAACTGTCAATGCAATGTTCAGCTTTGTATCAAGTGTATCTAAGGCACTTGATGAGCATAAGCATGTCTTTGGAATATTTCTTGATATGAGTAAGGCCTTTGATATGGTGAATCATCGATTGCTTTTGAGAAAGTTGGGCCACTTTGGTATTAGAGGCAATACATTGAGTTGGATATATTCGTTCTTAGCGGGGAGAACCCAAGCCGTACACATACTACATTTAGATCAAAACATACATTTCTTCTGAAGGATATTGTGAAATTGTCGTCACTTGTGGAGTCCCACAGGGCTCTGTCCTTGGGCCGGTCCTCCTTTTACTTTATTTAAACGATATACACTCAAGTGTATCAAATTTTGACCTTTGTCTTTTTGCAGATGACACGTTTTTGAACGTGAGTAATTCCTCCCGTAATGATCTTGAAATGCAACCCTCCATACAATGCAGTTTACCTTTTTAATGGCTGGTTGACAACAATCTTTGTGTAAATACTGAGAAAACTCACTTCATTGATTATAAGTTACGAAACACTTTTGACTTCACATCTAGCATATTCATTGGTGAGAACCAAATAGATTCTTGTCCGAGCACAAACTTCTTGGGTCTAGTTGTTGATTCAATCTAAATATTTCTGAACATATATCAAAGGTTTGTCGCAGAGATAACAGTGGGATTTGTATTCTTCGTCGTTTATCAATGTTTGCCTATGTCAGTGTTTTCCTCACAGCTTACTTCGGGTGCATTTATCCTCAGCTCAGCTATGGCATTGTAATTTGGGGAGCCGAAACAACTCAATCAAAGATGATATTTCACCTTCAAAAGAAAGCAATCAGATTAATTTTTTCAATGAGATCAACTGATTCATCTAGAGGGGTATTTTCAAACAGAAAACTACTCACATTCTTCTCACTGTACATTTATGAAAGTTTTTCCTTTTACATAAAAAATAGTCATTTATTTAAATTTCGTAGTAATTTACAGACTTAGACATGCAAATTACACTTTATCCATACCTCATCACATCACCACTTTTTTAACAGTCTGTTTACAGTATGGCTAAGCTCTTCAATGCATTGCCCTCAGAAATTAAAAAAGAAACAGACGTGAACAGGTTCAAAAAAAAAATTAAAATAATTTATGGTCCTCGAGGAATACTACAGCGTCCAAAAGTTTTTAACAGATAAGAATACTGTTTAGTTAGAAGTGTGATTTCATTTTAATTTATTAAGTACTGATTGTTGTATTTTGAAACCAACAACCAACTGACGATTTGTCAATGCTATTTGCATAGTTCCATGACAAATAAACATTCTTGATTCTTGATATACTTACTGGTAAATTGTTAAATGTAACAAAAACAATAAGTATTAATAGATATCACCACATACATGATAAACCAGTTTTACCAGATAAAGTTAAGTTATGAGATACGAAATTACAAACAAAACAATAATTTATTTTTGTGACACCAATTAAGTTATTATAGTCCACAGTAATTAAAATATCAAACAATTTGAATTACAATTTTGGAGAAGGAACAAAAACTTGGGCCTGGATAAATGGCTAGTGCCACTTTAGTAATACTCTCTTCTAGCTATAATCTGACAAGAATAATCCATCGAATTCTATTTTCGTGAGGACCCAAATACTGTTTAAGATATTCGTGTCGCGTTGTAGCGTGTCGTGTGCGGTGCACCGCATGTGTGATGGGTTCACCGCATGTGCGGCATGGTTCCTATCCACTCCGACTTACGTGAGTGCAACGTGACGCTCGGACTTTCTATTTCCAGCACGTTTCCGACAGAGGGCGTCCCGGTATAATCTGCCTCTCTCTCGCATTTACGCTACTTTCAGTTGCCCAACTTACAAACCATTGCGGACTTCAAACTTAAAATAAGATGAATTATGTTCCTGTAAATTAGTATGTACTTTCTTCCACGTAACAATTTTGGCCTTGAGATTTTTTATCAAACTTTATATTGTGATTTCTTTAATTTGCTTTAAAAGTGGAAAACTTAAGACTTAAAATAATAAAATTTAATTAAAACTTAATGATAATTTGCAATGACGCCTACAGTAAAAAAATCTGCCAAAGTGTTTTCATGAGTCAATTTGCAAATATAAAAATAATTTTAGGTAAATTTCACAATAAGATGAAGAGATTAAGAAAAATATACAAGAAGTGAGGATGGAAAAAGGAAGAAAATAAAGTGCCAAGAAAAGACTGAAAAACGTTTTTTAACAGGAAATTCATTATAATGGATTAAGCATTTTTATGTTACTGTAAGTTGTGTAAAAGCATCCGTTCTTAAAAACTTTTTTGCACATTCCATATATTGTTAAACGATGTCAATAAATAATCATAATAATAATAGCATGTATGATTTTTCCTTTGCATTTGTTGACACCATTTTGTAAAAAATGTGTAATAATATACATTAAAATAATTTAAAATACCAAACAACAATACTTAACATTCTTACTAAATTATATAAATTAAAAATGAAGAAGTAAATTGAAAAAAATTATAAGAAACGATAAAATTTTATATTTTAATAATATAATTTTGAGATAATATATGTTAATATGAAACGGTGTACATGATTGATATTTTGCTAATAGGCCATTTTACTTCAGTAAATGCATTAAAACATCTATATTTGGATAACAACCTTTTAATTTCAATAGAAATAAAAAATCATACAATCGAGTAACGTTGAAGTATCATCCATCGAAAGGGACAAACAACATTTAGATATATTAAAGGATGGTAATAAAATAAATATCAATAATTTTGAATGGTTATCTAGAAATACTAGTTCGAATCCCACATCCAAAGAGACCGCGCGCGGGCGGCTGACAGAAGCGCCTGCAAGGCGGCAAAATCTAAGCTGTACCTCTTTTGCATATCCGCGCCTGATCCTACCGCGCACCGCCGCGCCGAGCTTCTACTGGTGTAGAAATCCAGCCTTTTTAAATGCCTGGCTTTTTTATCTTCTTAATTAATAGTAATTAAATTTTCTCATTTCAAATATTCTTCATTGCCAAAAGAGAAAAATATGGCTAGTAAATAATAATTCTGTAAAAATAACTAATATCTATTTTAGTCCGTGATGTCCAAATTTGTCTTCAAATAGATGTTTCAATAATAATAATTACTATTATTGTAATATATTTCACTATAATTTCTTTTACTTCAATGTACATTGCTGTATTTACTCCAAACGTAACTAATTTTTAGGCATATGCCTAATAAAAAATCAGTTTTCATCGTGTTGCTCCGAAACAGCGTGGTGGAGGGGGGGGGGGTTCTTTATGGCCCTAGGGACTAAGAGCTGGCGTCGAGCATAACATTTCCTTAATAACATATATTAAAACTGAAACTGCAGCAGTAGCAAAATACCCCCGTCGCAGCAGACCTGCGTCCTCAGCGAATTTTCAAATTAGTAATATTAATTTTGACCAGCTAAACTTGTAAACAAAATTTCATCACGTGCTCATAAATAGGGAAATAAATGTCTATTCTCCTCAAGATAAATATACTGAAAGAGTATGCAGGTATGCTGCCATGGGGGACACTATAAGTAGGTTTTTAGCATAGAAAAAATTTATTTCGACCATATAAAGCCATATAGTAAGTTTCATCAATATCTGTCCATAAATAAAACAGTTTGCCTATTCTCCATATGATTAACATGGGAAAAGAGTATGCAGGTTTGCTGCCATGATAAGTACAAAAACCAAGATTTTTTACCTTAAATGGACGAATCTCAACCAAATGAAGCTAAATACTAAGTTTCATCCAAAAATATTGGTTAATAAGTGAAATATTAACAAATCCTTATTCTTCATAAGATTAACATTGGACCCCCAAAAGACAATGTACTGTCTTTAGACTTTGTAATATCTCGGTAACCAATAGAGATAGAGCAAAGCTTCAAAGTACTAAATTGTGTGTTTTTTTTAGCTAAATCCAATAGTCAAAATAAAAATTTAAAATTTTTTAAATTTACATATGAAAAATGCAAAAACCCCATTTTTGGGGTACAAAACCCCCCAAAACTACCCGTTCCGGTAGGTCGATATGTCTGGTTTTCGAACTCATCCGAATAAACGTAGGATTACACGTCTCTACCAAATTTGGTGTCGATCGGACCGTTTTTACGAGAGTTATCGTGCCTAGGGACACATACATATATATATATATATATATATATATATATATATATATATATATATATATACATATATAAATATATACATATATACATATATATATATATATATATATATATATATATATATATATAAATTTTAATGACTATTATTTTTGGTCTCTGGGCACCTAAAAACAAAAAAGTAACATGGTCCCGGGCTTAGGTCTTACCATGAGACCTACGGTAATAGCTTATTCCCTATGGGAAATTCGCTAATATTCCCTATGGGAAATTCGCTAAAATTGCCTGACTGAATTGCCTCTTTGTGAGCGAGTAGAAAGAGTTGTTAATTGTTGTATTTAGGTGTAGCCAATAAATTGATTGAATACTGTACTATGAAAAAATGTGATTCATAACATGATAACCGAATCGTAGAAGCATCGTATGCTTTCCTAAAGATTATGAAAACACGGCGACAAGCAGATTTGCGTCCAGCGTCCAGGATTTTAGTTACGCTTTTCTTATGGTAAATTTTTTAGATCTAAACTCTAGCTGAGGTCTTAAAATTACCCGAGTTTATGGCAACACCAACTTAATATACAACATTACTATCGTTTATTCATTTTTCCATTGCTACGTTTATAATTTGAATGCATATATATTCGGAATTTCCTAAAGAAATTTTTAAGAGACTTGAAAGTCAAAGTCAAATTCGGGAAAGAAAGAAAAGATAAACTGTACTTATAAATAATATTAGAGTAAATGTGTTTAAAAGTAAATTAATTTTATATTTAGATCAATTAGTCGTAGAAAAAAAAGTTAAACGAAAAAATCATCATCTTCTAAAGCCCACCATCGTGAGAGAAAGGAAAGGAAATCAAAAGGAACACTTGGAGAGGCTTGTGCCAGTCATTGAACCAGGGGAAGCAATAGTAGTGCAAAGTCAGGGAGTCAACGTTCACATTTAGTTGCGTTACGGAGGACCCTGACATAACGGACCGTACGGTTCTATAAACAAACCATCGTGGTACTTCCGTGCACATCGCTGTCTGCATTATTCAGCTGATGTACCTCCGTCATAACATGTTGTTGAGGTTTATATGCCCTGGAATCCCAGAACAGTTACATGGCGGCGAGTTGGACAGATATTATAGACCAACCGTTGGTAGTCTTGGTCACTTCTCCGGCATCACTCTTGATATAGAGCTGCGGTATTTTTCAAATGCTGATTACAGTAGTTCTATCTACCTAATTAAGGGGCAGTTTTAATTCAAACACTTACTGAATCTCACATATTTGAGACAGTGACAACTATGTTTGAAATTAAATTCTTTGGAATTACTTTAATTGGAAAGTCACCCTAGTGGGATAAACAGTTTTAACAAAATAAAAACAATTAATATAATTATAAAATAATTCAAAGGAAATGTAATTTTGTGTACTGGGGAAATCCTACAAGTTAAATATCTTAGTTTTAATTATCTTATTTAGTATTGTTTAACATACTTATATTTACAAAGTTTTTAAACATTTTTAAAGGTTTTACACAGCACTGATTGTAAATTAATTTTACAAGTCTATTCTATAATACACATTCACAGTACATTTTCCTAACTTTTAAGTACCTTCCTCTATTCTTATCCTCTCAACACCCAAATATGTCGCAAAATGGGTCTAATGACGGTGAGTTGTCGAGATCGAAAATGTGATACATTCTGCAGGAGTGGGGATCAACATTTCGTTTGCCCAGGATAGCCATTAAACATTCATTCCAGCTGGCGGAATAATGTCCCTGCTTCACTTTACCGAAGTGTCTTCAACTCTTTCAGTCCAGTGGAAGAAGTGACGCTGTAAGCATTGCCTTGAAGCCCGTTGAAAACAGTGGCTTGAAACAAGATCATTTCGGAATCAGGGTCCCCGTGGTAGGCATTCTAATGAAAATATTATCCGTTCTATATTACTACTGGACCACGCCAATTTTAATCATGACAAAACTTTTCATCGATAAGAGTTGTAATTAAGTTATAAAACATTGCCTTACAAAACATAGATGTCTATTTGATTAAACAACTTCGATGTTTTAACTTGATTAGGGTCTTCATCTCATCTATTAGAAATTTTTATTAACGTTAAAATGGGCCAAAAGTAAAACAGAGCATATTTTTAATATGAGTGCCTAGATTTTTCCCAAGCCGTCAGTTGCCTTTCCTTCAACTATCCAGCAGTTAAATTCGTCCTTCTACGGAAGAATTCGTCTCTCTTAATAGAATGTTCCCAAATAATTCACGGAGAAAATATTATTGGACCATGTCATATTTTGCATCTAAAATGCCTTTTATGAACTTAAAATTCGCAGCAGTATACCATTACCTTATTGGCCTTAAAAGATATAATATGCCACATGTCACAGATTTTTAAAGTTTTAACAATACAATTTCAATTAATAAAAATTTAAGAAAAGTTTAAAATTGACTGCCATTTCCAGTTCTGTTATTTATTTGAAGTCGGGTTTGTAGTACTGTATTCTACTAAATCTCGATCTTCATTGAAACTAAATATTATATTTGAAACTACTGGATTTGACTCTTCTTAATTGAATGATGACTGGTTTCATAACAAAAGTTTTTAAGTAGCGATTGTCTTTTTTGTTTAGGAAGTGAGACCGAGAGTTTTTTACGGGTTTTATTAAAATATTTTTTATGTAATATTTAAACATAATGTTCTGATGACTTTTAAATTCGAATCTTTATGAGACAATAATTAATTCTGGTTTATTATATGTTGCCAAGACGTGTGTGCATCTTGATGTATAAAAGGTTATACTAAGTGCTAGCATTTTTTTATTCACAATAACACTTCTTCTTTCGAATCGTCTTCTACCGTCAGTGCACGTGTCATAACTTCTTGCCTGGCGCCCAGTGCTTGTTTGGGGGTCGAGCAAGTTAGAGCTAGATCTGGGACCGTTGTCCCGTGCGCCTTATTGACCAACAGATCGGCTACCGGTGACCGGTGAGATCGGCTGTGACCGTTGACCGGCTGACCAATGACCGGTGAACGAAAGCGACAGTGACCGCATGACCGCTGTTGGATAATTGGTTGTATAACGGTTGGCCAACGGTCCGCCACTGTTTACCAACGCGGTTGGTCATGTGTCAGCCGGTCACCCAGTCAGGGCACCCGACCGATCCGGTGGTGAAACAGAGTATAAACAAGCTGCACTGACCGGTCATAGGCTCCGGGCACGATCTAAATGTATAAATAACGGAGCCTTTGAATTAAACTGGAAAATTCTGCAATACCACTTGTTGAATTTGAATTTCGTTCCTACTTTACAAATACTTCGTGTAAGCAAACGTGTTACTACGTGGCTGCAATTTGCACCTGTCTCGTGCACGTCTCTCTAGAGTCGTTCCAATCATTAATAGTTCTCACGTGGTTTTAAGATTTTTCTGAAATGCCATAAAAACATAAACTACCCTCGTCACCAAACCTGGGTATATAGCTGATTTCCAATTCAGTATGGTTCATTGTTTTCCCATGATAATTTATAGAGATACTAGCTGTTGCTCCTCACGGCTTCGCTCGTGATTGAATTTATTAATTATGCAATAAAATTGATCTCTTTAAAGAGCAACAAAATCTTCTTCCTTAATAAATTAAAACAATGAAGAAGTGTAAGCAGAGCATTGAATTTTGCAAAACCTTATTTAAGTAAGCACCTATGACTAAAGAGGAATGACTATGTCAAACTACAACCCCATAGGCCCTATAGGGTCCTAAGGGATTTCAAAAACTATATTTGCTAAACCGTTTATTAGTGAGTACATAATGAGTAAATATGAACGTCCACGTCAAATTTCAACCCCGTACGTCCTAGAGTAATTTTGAAGTCCAGTGGGGAGGAGCCCTAAAGGACCTAAAATTATTAGCAATAAAGACATGTTTCTACTCGTCGACCAAACACAGAGCTTCTCTACAGCCTTAATTTGATGGCATACAGATAAGGCGGAATACGTTAATACCATCTCCATGCCATCCTGGCAGTTCATCTTGAAATGAATAAATCAGTTTACGCAAATTTCCTGGATTATCATACATTGATGTGCTGACCGCCTGTCAATTACGTAGCACTTTCAACAGGTCAGGAGAATACGATCACCCCATCGCCCTCCGCCAAACCTCAAATTTTCCTTCACACAATAGCCCCTTAGTCCTCCAACAAACTATGTTTCCTTCATGCAATCACCCGGCATCCTCCACAAAACTACGTCTCTTTCAAACAATCACCCCATCATCCTCCACCTAACTGTGACCGCTTCACCCAATCTCCAGATAGCCATTCTACAAACTATGGCTCCTCCATATAATCCAAACAACGCCTCTTTAGGCATTCAATCTAAAATCTTGCATAAAATCTAGTCTTGCATAAAATAAGTTTCCTTCATGCAATCTCCGCTTCAACCCACACCCCATAGCCCTCAACAAACCATGTCTCCTTCATGGAATCACCCCATCTTCTTAAAAAGAAACAAATGTTTTTCAAGAAATCGGCCCATCATTGTCCTCCACCTAACAATAAATCATTCTTCACGCAACATCCACCCAAAGGTTCAACAAACTATAACTTTTCATGCAATCATTCCATCGTCCTCCAACAAACCATGTTCTTTACGAAATCACCCAGTCGTAATATAACAAACCACGTTTAAACGCAATCAGCCCCATCTTCCTCCAACAAAATCATGTCCTTCATGAAAGAAATCCCATCGTCCTTAACGCAATCACCCCATCATAATCTAACAAACCACGTCCTTCACGAAATCACCCTATATCGTCCTCTAACAAACCACGTTCTTCACGCAAACACCCCGTTGTCCTCTAACAAACCACGTTTTCACGCAATCACCCCGTTGTCCTCTAACAAACCACGTTATTCACGCAAACACCCCGTTGTCCTCTAACAAACCACGTTCTTCACGCAAACACCCCGTTGTCCTCTAACAAACCACGTTCTTCACGCAAACACCCCGTTGTCCTCTAACAAACCACGTTCTTCACGCAAACACCCCGTTGTCCTCTAACAAACCACGTTCTTCACGCAAACACCCCGTTGTCCTCTAACAAACCACGTTCTTCACGCAAACACCCCGTTGTCCTCTAACAAACCACGTTCTTCACGCAAACACCCCGTTGTCCTCTAACAAACCACGTTCTTCACGCAAACACCCCGTTGTCCTCTAACAAACCACGTTCTTCACGCAATCACCCCGTTGTCCTCTAACAAACCACATCTTCACGCAATCACTCCATCGTCCTTTAACAAACCACGTCTTTTACGCATTCACCCCGTCGTCATCCAACAAACCACGTCTTCTTTAGGTAGTGACCGGATCAAAAACAAAACTATATTAAACGCCAAACATTTTGCCAAACAATTTATTATGAAAATAATGAAAAACCAAATATTCAATAATGTTAAACGAATCCGCTAATTAGCTTTGACACAAAACAATCAAAATCATGTAATATTTAGCATACAAGTTGGTTAGAATATCTTGGAGAATATATTTGTTTTAATTGGTTAAAGTCCAGTTTCAGAGTTTCATATGACTATTTCATTTCTGATCTATAACTATTGTGTGGGACTCGCCTGAGGTATACCCACTAAACCCACGACTTTATCATCGAAATCGTTAATTACATTACTGTACTTAGGGGGGAGGGGGAACGTAGACATGCAGTAGTCATGTTTAGTCATTAAGTATACATGATACAAGTTTAATACAGAGATATGTGGTCTTTAATAATGTAACCCTTTCTTAAGTATAGTTTTAAGATTGGAACTTTAATTTAAAAGCTGATTGTTGACTTACGAAATCGCACAACACTTCTTGAGACATCACGTAATTAACGTAAAACCCCTGATGTTGGTTGTAGGGTACGGTACGTCAAAGACACCTGTGAGTGACTGATGGTTACAATCCCAAAATTACTAGGCGTACTGTCTTTTAATACACATTAGTTGAGTCTTTATCAATCAATAAAACGTACATTTAAAATATAAAATCTCTCAGAGAAACACGGCTTCAGGGGGTGACCGGTCTCGATCTAGTAAGTGGCCGTTTTTGTCCATTAAGTGATCTGTGAATTTTCTTATGAAAATGGTTGTAACAACTTCCAATAAAATGGATTTTATGTTCTATTATGTAGTAATACTATATTTTATGTATTTTCACAAATAAAATAGGCAACCGGATCGTATGGTAAAAAATGTATGTGGTCACCAACGACTTTCGTGTGTGACTATTAATAGGTTTCGATATGTACCAATGTATACAACCGAATGTATACAATTTCGGTCTTTGTTGACCGGTCACTCACTGGATTTGCTCAATTTTTCCAACCCAGTAAGTGGCCACCGCTTAAAATTGTGCTAAACACACGAAATATAATGAGTGAGTAGCTTTAAAACACACTTGAATTAAAGTACTTGAATCAACCATGAAAAAATACTCCAAAAATAACTAATAATTACAAAACAATTGATTAAGTTTGATCGGTTGCTTAATTTTGTTGATGACAATTCCAATAGAAACATCCCCTCGAATTGGTAACTCAGTGGAGTTGGTTAAATGTCTATAAATGATCATGTTGGGGTATATTAGAAGAAAAGCGTGGTTTGAACTAAAAAAGTTTTTTGGTCTATTTTAAAATCCCGATTAAGTTATTATTTTGATTGTTTGCCAGAAAATATGCATTTTTATGAAACCAGTCATTTACTTGTGCCTTTGACCTATACCGGCGTTTGTGAAACTTTCAAATATCAGATAGTTATGCCACTAAATTCATTAAATCAGCCTTTTAAATCTATGCTGTGGATTTACATTGTTTCCGTGCGAATTATCCAGCTTGTTTGATTATTTATTGACTATTCCATGGTCCAGAGGTACTGAACTTAATTTACATTCAAATCTTATTTCTTATCAAGTATTTTCACTGAAATATAGATCTACGGGTAATATCAATTTGTAAATTAACTAAGTAAACCCTTGCCTCCAAAATAAAAACGTCGGTTTTTAACTGAGTTTACATTTTGCATAGTTTCTGGACAATTAAAAAGATCTAGGCGCAACATTCGATAGTTTTAAACGGTTTTTGATTCTACACGTGTTTATCTACTATCCGGTAACTACAATATAATGTAAAATTGTCATGTACGTGTATGTTGTTAATGTACATACCCATTATGTGTTGTAAAAACATACAAAGGTATATAGTTTGCTCCTAGCAAATCTAGATACATCTTGTATCTGAGTCCCAAAATATCTGCTTTGATCTAAAAATATCTACTAGCGGTTCGGCATAACAATAAGTCTAGTCTGCGTCAGTGAATGTATCTAGATCAGAAGCGTATAATGCAGGTGCGTGTCCGGTGCGTCGTCAACAGCTGGCGCCTTTGTGTTGTCAGGAGGAGGATAACTATAATACGATTTTTAAACTCCGGAGGAGAAACTCTGGCGTATCTGATGATTAGGAAGGAATGGTGAGTACGTGAACTGCAAATAAAAATAAAACTCGTTTCCAACTTTTCCAAATAGTGAGGAATAAAAAGAATAAATTTGTAAACACTAATATTAAGCCATCTAAAGAAAATATACAAACTGAACCTCTTTATATTTAAACTGCATTTGAATTTGTAAACATACGCAGGTATTTTTTATTAGTTTTTTTTAATAATTAATTTCGAATCATTTCAAAATGTTTTTCTTTTATTCAATTCATTGACAGAAGTTTACATAATTTTCAAAAATTTCCTTTGTAATCTTGTTACTGACTAAGGCCGACATTCTCCTTAGACAGGACTGTTAATTAATAGCCCAACAGCCAATGGTATCTAGGGACCTACAGTTTAACGTGTGATCCGAACCAGAATTTCGACCTCATATATACAAATCGATCTAATAATGAGTATGGTCTTTATGGATGAACTAATATTCATCAGTGTGGACTTTAATCCCCACCAGGGAATATTGCATCCACAAGCCATCGCTTATAACTAACCACAATTCGTGACCTCCAAGTATCTGAATTATAGGACGACGTCACCATCCCAGTCCCAGTAGGTTTTATTTAATCATATTGTAGAATATTTTTAGTAAATGGTTAAATTAGAACTATTGTATGTATAATTTGGCTATATGTATTATAAATATGTAGAAATGTTTTTTTTAACTTAATATATTTCCCTAAAAGTTCAAACAGTTTCTGATTCTGTTCTATAATGGCATTTGAATCATTTAGGCCTACTCGGACTTTATACTGATGCCAGTATTTCAGCTGGCTAGTGCAGACACATTTTTACAACCTCTCCTCTCTGTACTCTTCTTATTTTTATTATCAATGTTGTATACACGGGGCATTGTACCTCTAGTGTTAACTGGGTTCTTTCCCAAATAGTACCATGTGTTTGCAAAGAAAAAGTACCTCTTTCCCTGATTTTCCGTGTGGCAGATAATATTTTTTCCATCATATCATCGCGATAAACGTTGTTTTCGGAACCGTCAGCTGTGATCGAAACTAGTAGATTCCCGGTGGGTTGGATAAACGTGTTGGTAAACAAAGTTTTCGGGACTAGTCCTCGAAACAGTGGTTTTCGGGACTAGGCCGGAAATAGTATATTTCGTCACTAGTCCGGAAAGTGGTCGTTATCGGTGCAAGATCGAGTTTCAAGTACGAGGCGAAGCCGAGTACTTGAATTCGATCGAGCACCGATATACCACTTTCGGACGAGTTACGTACAGTACTTTTCATCATACCACCTTTAATAAATATACAGTTTGGATACAAATTAATAAATTTTAATCTATATACCCTCTCTTACGTTGTTATTTGTTTATCTTGTATTTGAACTATTTACAACTAAACAATCAGCTGTTTGACATTTATATATTGGAGGCAACGAGGTTTAAGTTACTGTAAGCAGAATAGCAGCGCTAGTGGTGTCAAACATTGGAAGTTTTTTCCGGCCTAGTCCCGAAAACCACTGTTTCGAGGACTAGTCCCGAAAACTTTGTTTACCAACACGTTTATCCAACCCACCGGGAATCAACTAGTTTCGATCACAGCTGACCGTTCCGAAAACAACGTTTATCGCGATGATATGATGAAAAAAAACTTCCAATGTTTGACACCACTAGCGCTGATATTCTGCTTACAGTAACTTAAGCCAATGTGTATACATTGCTTAAGCCTCGTTGACTCCAATATATAAATGTCAAACAGCTGATTGTTTAGTTGTAAGTAGTTCAAATACAAGATAAACAAATAACATCGTAAGAGGGGGTATATAGGTTAAAATTTATTAATTTTTATCCAAACTGTATATTTATTTAAGGTGGTATGATGAAAAGTACTGTTCGTAACTCGTCCGAAAGTGGTATATCGGTGCTCGATCGAATTCAAGTACTCGGCTTCGCCTCGTACTTGAAACTCGATCTTGCACCGATAACGACCACTTTCCGGACTAGTGACGAAATATACTATACGTCTAAAACTATAAATACTAGTGATCGCTTACTGGTCAAAATTTAACCAAAATTCAGTTGATATAGACGTCTAGACCGGGGCCTACGAAGTCTAGACCGAACTAGCTTAAACATATTTTATAACTAAAACATCTGTTTTATCCTATACTATAATACGAGGAGTGACTGAAGCAATGCATTTTCAACGATCTCGAAATATACTTACTTACTTTGATACTTTATTTGAAACACCGACGCACTCTGTGGTGCGTATTTTAAGGTATGACTGAAGGGATGAGTGTGATGATTGTAATGGATCAGATGAGGTGTAGCTTTGTTACTGACAAATATCAGCTGTTTCATTTGTCAGGATCATTAATAGTGGGTAGAGTTTGCTTAAACTTTGCATTTAAGAGTGATTTGACCCAAAAATAAGTTTAGAAACAGCTCAACCCCATGAAAAAAAGAATTTTGTCTAAAATTAAATTTAAAAATCGTAATTTTTAACATCGGTCTTTTTGGTATTTTTGTAACGAAATAACACCAAAGATAAACAAAAATAAAGGGAAATTAATTTTAAGCAGTGTTTTTAAACAGCTGTTAACTGTGAAGAGATGTTAGCTGTGAGGTTGTTGGTGTACATTTAACAGCTTTATCATGACACTGTAACAAAATGAATTAAAACCAACGAGCAAAGCTTGTTAAACCTAGTACTTAGTGTTTAAATAGCATTTGTTTTTTTGAAACGCTGTCTAATGATTCAATCAATTACCCTTCTTCCATAAGATTAACACTGAAACTTCGAAAGCCAGTGGTGGATTTACACGATCAATACAGATCATGATCTGGATCGTGATAAATATTGACGGTATTGTTTACTAAGCTTGAACTTACTCAGTTGATATGGATCATACATCAATATTTAAGACTTATCGTGATCCGGGATCACAGCCAAATATCGCGATCTGTATTGAGCGTGGAAGATCCGCAATTAGGGCGGAGCCCTGTGGACCTATTAGAGTTACAATGTGATTCTGTTCATCTACAGAAGCATACCTATCTAACGGTATCGTGGTTTTCTCCTACGATGCAAACAAGCTGAGAAAAAAAGGAGGAAAAGAAACATGCTTGCCTATGAATATATTATACAAACTGTTACAACTATATTACAACTAGATTCTTGACCCACCCGTTGCTAAGGGTAATGGAACCAATTCATGCGTAAGGGAATGGGAGAACCCGAAGTGATCACCCTCCATTTTCCTACTCAACCTTCCGTTCAATATTCTATGATAAAATGACGACAGATCGACTTTGACATAACAAATATTTCGTGTTGGGAATTAGCGACAACTGTAAACAACTATTATATTTCATTAAAACCCACAAAATTGGATATTGAAGTACGAGTATAATATCTTTTGTTGACCTTGAGATGATAAAATGTGACGTAAGTTATGGCCGGGATAAATTTCCTTTTCGGAATAAGAATGAATCATCAGACGATTTTTCTCCCGGCGCTAGACGCATCGGTCACCTTGACAATCGCACTTCCTCTTGTTTTTGTCGCCGTATATTTATGTATTGATCACATTGAAAGAAACGCTGAATGAAGAAACTTCTTTGAATAAGAATCCTTAGTTTTGATTGTCTGGTGTACTTTAAAAGAGGAAATATATATTTGTACTTCTAGGGACTAAAGTACAATCTTTTCTCCCTGAAGGGAAAGTGTTGTCGCCCGAAGGCGAAGCCGAGGGCCACAATTTCCCTCAGGGAGAAAAGTACTTTAGTCCCTAGATGCACACAACATTTTTCCTCCACCTACACGAATAAAATTAAGGCCTAATAGGCCTACCGTAGATAATTTAACTTTTCCTTCATATGATCCCTTGCTCCGTCAAGCTGGATCTTTCACATCAACATAAAAAGCACACAAGGTAGGCCATATCAATTTTAAAGAACACGAAAAAACAAAATATAATTTAAGCCTAGTCAAAAGTTTTACACTTATGTTTTGGACTTCTTAGATTAATAGCCTACCTAAGCGAAATGTAAACAAACACCTACACTGCCACGGCCATCTCTAATACTAGAGATGCTGCTCACCCACTGCTGACTGAATGGTCAGCAGTGGGTGAGCAGCATCTACAGCTGCTATTAGTCAACAATGAGTAACGAAACAAATACAAGTAACAGCTGACTGTGGTTCATGTTCTTTTTAATCTCTCTTTTAATGTTATTCTTATGTAACTAACTTTTTCATCACACTACATCGATATCACCTGTTTTCGACCCTCGTTTCTACCGTCGAAACACCTGTTTTGCCGGCCTAGGCCGGCAAAATCAGCTGGCCTAGACCTTACATAAAAACAATACGTTGTATCACAAAAACATGTGACTCCACAATGAAATGAATTGGTTGCCTAGCAACCGGAAACTCAAGCAGTACATCTCGCTAGGTTAGTTGATGTTATGTTTTGTTTGTTATGAACGAAAAAGTAATGTTTTCACTTGTTTAGAATTTATTGAATTGTGTAGTGTGATGAAAAATATCGTTCGTAACTCGGGCCGAAAGCGTTTTGCCAACCCTCGATCGTTTCAAGTTCTCGACTTCGTCTCGAACTTGAAACACGATCTCGGGGCCGGCAAAACGCCACTTTCGGCCCTTGTGACGAAATATACTATTAGCCCCGAGGTACGAAAAAACTTGAGTTTTCCCTAGGTAGAAAGATTAAGTATTCAAGTCACGTGGGATAGAAATTAGTACTTTACTACTCTATTCCAAGGAGTAAAATACAACTTTAGATAGTAGGTGGAGGAAAAATATTTTTTACCTCGAAATTAGTGGTGTTCATCGGTTTCTGTACTTACGGTGTGTTATTCAACATCTGAGATTTTGACCACCGGATTGCATAATTTTCAATGTTGGCTTCTAACTTTAAATTTCCATCCTATTAGATTATACTTAGTTTCTTAAATTAATGTTGCTGAGGCCACTTTAATAGTCAAATATTATGCTTAAACAATCAAAAACCCAACCCATAGCATAACATCTATGTCCTCGACCATATTGGAAAATATCTCACTGTCTCACTTTCGCTCACTATAATTTAATTAATTATTTTTATATTACCATCTTGTATGAACTTACTGTCTAAGTGTAAATGCAGGGTGTCCCGTATATCTCAGAACAAAGGTATATGACGTTATTGCTTAGGTAAACAATTTCAATTTCAACAAATTAAAACAAACACATTTACCATAGAAAGGGGTATCTGGTGCCTAGTTTCCTGTCTATCTCTCGGTATGTGTTCTTTTACAACAAGAAAAAAACCATAACTGTTGTGCAAAATGTCAATGATATACCTCAAAGCGTTTAGGATTAATGGATTTTTGTACAACGCTCAGACAGACAGATAGACAGGAAACTAAGCACCAGAGACCACAGAACTCTATTTACCTATTAGCGCACGCACAGAACCTTTGGCTGCTCATTTTGCGCCTATGTTTGCTCTTCAGAACACGGGTTGCGGGTTTTGGTTCGAGTTTTGTCTTGTGTGAGTTTTCCAAGTGTATATAGAGTTCTATGCCAGAGACCCATGTTCCTATGGTTAAATGTGTTCGTCTTGACCTAGAATCAATAACGCTATATACCGTTGTTCATGGAGTTACGTGACCCCTGTATATTGTTGGGACATTGTATTCAATCCATGTAATACCATTAAACAATAATGCTAATCATGAGGGAATTTTAATTTTTTAGCACTATTTTAATAAGATTCTCAATGTCAACTAAAGTTAGACAAAAAGAGACAAACATGTAAACATAGTCATAAAATAGCTGCTCGAAGTTACAAGCCGAGTTTCATTAAAATTTAAACAAAAATAAATTATCGATTTGATGTTAGAATGGTTAAAATAGATTGATCGAGTTTTTTTTATTTTACGAAAATAATTAACTTTGGAAAATTAATTTCTGTGGGTTGTGGGGTGTTTTCCCCTCTGTGGTGCTTTTGTGGTGATGGGATGCTTTCGGTTATGCTGGCATTGCTTTTTGGGATCCTGGCATTGTTTTCTGTCGTGCTGGTAGTTTTTTCATTACCGGTAGTGATGGCACTGTTTTATGTGGTGCTGAATCGCTCTCAGGTTAAACGGTTTTCAATCTTAACTGTTGCTCTTACAATAAAAAATTAATATTTCGAAATTTTAAGATTCAATTTTATATTATACTGGCTGCTACAGTACCAGGCATGCTTTGTAATGCCAATGTGGAGGATTTTTCGTCCTTCAGTTGGGCTCGTTTGCTACGCTCACTCGCCGTCAGGTTTAGCTTGTTCGCTACGCTCACCCGCCGTTAAAAATTAGGTATTGCTAATTTCCCCAAAATACTTCAAATGAGAACTTGTCCTAATCAACGAAGTTAACTACATATAGAGTGCTACACAGGTAGGGAAAATTTTACCCTGTTGATTGGCACCATTTTAACCAAGATTCCCGCCGTTTCCTTGGTAACCAGTCCTTTGTTTACACTCTCCCATCTATTATTGGCATATTACCCTCACATATCTGAGTTTTTATGGTAACCAAACTCAATAGCCTATTCACAGACCATCAAATCAAAGAGGGTTTAAAAACAAAAACAAATAATCAGATGGTTTTTAAGTATAATCTGCGATGTTTGAAGCTGGTTGGGACCAATCAGAATATCCTCTTTTATAAATGTATATTTTAAATCCCAAGCGTATTAGTATTTTTTTTCTGAATTAGAGTGTATTATTCTATCGGTATGTGCGCATCAACAGTATCATTGTTATTATGACTCGGAAAAGTAATATTTAACAAAATAAAGATCAACTGACCTTCAGTCTGGTTGGGACAGATCCGAAAAATAGTGACTGGAAAAGAGTGCTTTCCATACTTCTTTCTTTTGATTCCCCCTCCCCCTCCCAACAAATTTCAACTTCCAAGCAAGGTACACCAGTTACCTTCCGCAACCGACTGAAAACTAAGTTACCCATCATAACACCTCGACAGCACGCAATGCCTACCTACGTCAATGCCGCTCGGAATGAACGGGGCGGAAAGAGCGGCACAACCCTGGCCTCGTTCACCCATCCAGGCATCTTCTACCCCGCATACATTTGCATCTCAGCCGCTGCTTGACAGGCGACTGGGGCCGCTTAAACACCTGTTTACCACCGGTTGTCCAAAATAGACAGCATAGCTAATAATTGAAGTGCGCACGTGAGTGGTGGGCACAGGTCTGGCGAGCGGCGCCCTTGTCCCCAAGGTCCGCTCATTATCTGTGCCGTGCCTCCTGTATAATGCGCACTGATTGGCTCCTCTCGTGCAACTGGATTTTCTTCATTACCCCTCTAGGAGGGGGGGGGGGTCCTCTATTTCAATACACATGTATTTAGGTTAAACCGGGTTAGTAGTGCAAAAGTAAGGCTGCTGGCTCACTTCAAGGTCACCTGAGCGATGACGTCATCGAGGTCAATGACCCCACCGATGACGTCATCGATGACGTCATAGATGACGCAATCGATGACGTCATCACTAATGATGTCACATCCATGACGTCACACCCATGACGTCACAGAAATGACGTGCGGATGACGTCATCACCCCTTACGTCACCAAAATGACGTCATCGATGTCACAAAGGTCAAGGTCACGCTGAAACCTAAAATTTTTTGGCACTTTTGCGGTTTCTCGCACTACGCTCCGAGTTTTAGTCCGGTTCCCATGACCTTGACGACTTGGAGCGAATTTGCGATGAGAAACAGCAAAAGTGCAGAGGAAACTTGAAGTTTGCAACGTGACTCTGCCTAAACCGTCATGTGACACCGCTCGGGTGACCTTGAACTAGCCCAGCTGCCTTACTTTAGACCAGTACTACAACCGCGATGTGCACCCTACGACAGACACCGAGCGACTGACTGTCCGGCTCTGTGTACTCTAGGTATATCGGCTTGAGAGACTAAGACTCTAAACTGTCAGGAATGGGAGTAACTAACTGAATTTTGCAAGGAAAAGTCATTTCATCCAATATTTTAAACAAATCCTCATCAGTAAAACTGACATTAGTCCGTTTTGTATAAAACTTAGGGTGTCCGCGCAATAGTTTGCGCCACTTAGCTAAAGTCGAAACCCCCTTAACTTTGAGTGGTGGACAGTGAGCAACTAATAAAGCCTTAACACGACTAAGTTTCTTACCCAAAGTGTCCCGCGACATGGCGTATCCTCACAAAAGTCCACACAATACTGAGAGACTGCTTGTAGCGCACGAGTCAAGGGAAAAGAGGTGGGGGAAACAGCAGGAGTGGGGGAAGGTCACAGTGGCGGGGGAAGGTGAGGCTTAACGCTGGAGTATCGCATCACTTCACCATGAGCTGTCCTACAGTCAACACACTGTTCTCTTGGCCCGAGTTGGCACTAGAAGAAACATTTCTGTACAGCTTAGGCTGTGAGAGCCGAGGAAGCAAAGTCAAAGTGGAAATTGTGTTAAACTCCAAGATGAAGAGTCTCCTAAATAAACTAATTGTATCCCTGCAATCTCCTATAACTTTAGAGAAATACCACTTTATTAAGCGACACCTTATACTTTGGCAAAACGAAGCGGAAATGGAAAAGATTACAGTAAAATTAATTTAACTCAAAACTTGGACTGGACAGTCATGGCGATACCATGTGGCGTGCAAACGCCACCCTAAACATTACAAGTTAGGTTATTGAGCACCTCTGGTACGATAACCGATGTGCTAGAGTTAAAGTGTGATGACCTTGAGTCAAAACACTGAAATACTACAAGTCGATATCGTCCCAGAGTTAAAGTGTAGTGACCTACATTCAGAACTTGTAAAATTACTTACATATAGAGAGCTATGGAACAGCGAGACGCACCGCATGGAAGCCGGAGACATACTGGCGAAGCGGTGTTGTGCAGCCTAGGGACCCAGTTGTGGTGGGGGTACAGCCAACACTTAGAGTACAAGTGTCGTGGGTGACCTTGACCCACTTAACTTACCTGACCCCCCCCCCCCCGGCAAAAAGTGCGAACCCCCCCCCCCCCCCCGACAAAAAGTGCGAACCCCCCCCCCCCGACAAAAAGTGCGAACCCCCCCCCCCACCCCCACCCCCACCCCCACCCCCTCCCCCACCCCTGATATCCTGGGTGTGGCAGCCCCGGCGGGGATATAAGGGGGTCCAGCCAGAGCCGGCTCGCAGTCCGCTCCCGCGCGTTGAACGTGAACGACCGGGACGGACCGCCATAGGCATCACTAAACATTGAATGGCGCCTTCAGTGTTTAGCGAAGTCTACTCTAACTTTAAGACTTGTATTAGTTGTAAGATATTGCGCTTGCGTTTGGGTATTGCGAATTGCTTTATATGAGAGTGTTTTACTTATACCCTATGTCTCCTGTGTCTTTTATCCTTTGTGTCTTGTTTGTTATGTGTTTATTGTGTATGTGCTTGTTCCAGCATTGACTACGTTGAGCTCAATTGTGTGTTGTAAGTGTGTTATTTGTTTTTAAAGTGTATACGCTTGTTTTAGCAATCCCCCCTTGAGCTTTTTCAATGCTCAAAGTAAATTGTAAAGTCAGGGAACGGGAGTAGGCCCCCGTGTAAAGCCACTTTTAATAATTGGTAGGCTCCTCTCATGCATGCTTCAATGCGGCTGAGAACTCTCATGCATGCTTCAATGCGGCTGAGAAATAGGAGTTGGTCCGTTTGTACGCCTATATGGGGGTAATAAGCCGATGGCCTCTGCACTCGGACCGAGGACGTAAGCCACTAGGGTGTCCTCAGTTAGTTTCCCTTCTGGAAACTCAAAATTATGTAAATGAATCTTTGTTAGCTATTTGTGTTTTTAGTCCCCAAGGCCCCCGAACATTCGTGGTTCGCCATGGATGTACGGGGGCCAAAATTTTTTAATGTCCGTGTGGCCTTGACCCACAAAGACTTGTAAAAATTCAATGCATTGTAAATTAAAAATATTAAAGATAGGTTACGGGAGTAGGCCCCCGTGTAAAGCCTATTTTAATTATCGGTAGGCTCCTGCCAGGCATGCAAAAGGTTGCGGATGGCATTTGGGAGCATGTCCGTTTGTACGCTGGCATGCAAAAGGTTGCGGCGGCCTCTGCACTCGGACGAGGACGTAAGCCACTAGGGTGTCCTCAGTTTGTTTGTTTCCTTCTGGAAACACAAAATTATGTAAATGAATCTTTGTTAGCTACTGAAAAAACAATGCAGTAAATGTTTACAAGTCTTGCGTGGCGAAGGGTACACGACATTGGATGTTGCCTTGTTGTCATAGTTGGGTCTCTTCGGAGGCTACAGCGATGACAACCTAAGTGCCTCACACCCCCAAAGGGGGGTGTGGGGCTTATTTTTTTTAAAGTTTTTTTGTGACCTTGACCTAAATATGTAAAATCTTTCAAAGTGTTTAACAGTCAGGTCTTATTAACACAGTTAATACAATAATGTCTGTTAAAAAATATAACAGTTAGGTATTTGTAACCCACAATTTTGGAGTTGTTTATAGTTGGGTCCCTTGGGAGGCTTCAGCTATGGTAACATAAATGTCTCAAGTGGGGCTTATTTTTTTAAAAAGTGCGAACCCCCCCCCCCCCCCCCCCCCCGAACTTTTTTTTTGGGAAAAATTTTTGACCTTGACCAAAAAGTTTTTTGCTCCGGACGAGAAGTGCCCCCCCCCCCCGAACTTTTTTTTGGGAAAAATTTTTGACCTTGACCAAAAAGTTTTTTGCTCCGGACGAGAAGTGCCCCCCCCCCCCCGAACTTTTTTTTGGGAAAAATTTTTGACCTTGACCAAAAAGTTTTTTGCTCCGGACGAGAAGTGCCCCCCCCCCCCGGGATTTTTTTTTTGGGAAAAATTTTTGACCTTGACCAAAAAGTTTTTTGCTCCGGACGAGAAGTGCCCCCCCCCCCCCCCCCGGGTACCTTGGGCGTGGTCACCCGGTGGGGATATAAGGCGGCCGGGTTGCACGCATTTCTCATTTTAGCTCCAGCGCTTATGCTGACCGGTTCTTAAAATGTATCGTCGTATACCTTATGATCCTTCGTACTATAATCTGTTTGGTATTAATAGTATTACAGACAATGAGCAGAAATTGTATAAAAAATTTTGTTGTTTACTTGATAGAACGCACAAACTACCACCAAATACTTTCACCTACAAGCTACCCCTGATAGACAAGGATGATGTAAGCAAACTAACAACAATTCAAGTGAAATTTCTCGAAGAAAAAATCCTTGTTTGTGTAAGAGAAGTGTTTCATAATGAATATTCAAAAAGATTGGCCTTCGACTTTATTAAGGAACATGCAGGACGTGAAAAAGAACAGTACCCAGGATTATATTATTTATATCTTTTTGAGAATGGAGCAAGTGTAACGGTAGAAATAAGTATCAAACTAATGTAATTCTCCCAACCAAGTGTTAAACTAGGACTTGAACTTGGACTTGATTGAGGTTTTTGTAGAACAGAGCGGGGGATAGATCACTTTGCAGCAATGGACTAGCATGCTGCTTAGTGGTTTATCCCCCGCTCAAAGGGTATTTTTACGCGACCTTGACCCACATAAATGCATAGTTGGTGGGGGTATAAAAAAGGGCAAACCAATTGGATGGATACACCACTTCTATACCATGGCTCTATTGCAGTGCTCTATCCCCGCTAAAAATAATAATTCCAAGTGACCTTGTTCCACATAAACTTGCTCAAACAGACATCTTTCAAAATATTTGTACAAAGTAGTGGATTTAGACCAAACATTATTGGTTTATCAAGCCTGTTGAAGAATATATTGAAAATGGGTGTTTAAAAGCCAAATTTAGTAAATGATTGATAAACCGGATGTATATGACGTCACCTTCCCCCACCCTTCAACCTCGGGTATAAAGGGACCCGGTTGAGCGCGCTGCTCATTATTGCTTGGACATTCACCGAGTGCACACTCAAAGCCAAACTTGTTCAAAAATGGCTCTTTGCGATATTTGTGGTGAGTTTTTCCAAGATGAAGATATCTTTGTTTTACACCGAGAATTGCATCATGAAGAAAACAGAAAAGAAGAGATTGTTGTAAGTGAAGAAGACTTGGATGCGTTTGATCGGTTATTGGAAAACTACCAGAAACAGATGGACGACTGTGATAGCTATCTACAGTTACACCGAGAATTGCATCGTGAAGAGGACAGAAAAGAAGAGATTGTAGTAAGTGAAGAAGACTTGGATGCGATTGATCGGTTTTTGGAAAAACCCCAGAAGCAGAAGGACTGGGCTAGCTATTTACAGTTAATGCAAAGAAGAAGACCAAGTGTTATTCAATTTGCCGGAGCTGGACCATCTACAGCTGGAGGATTTATTGAAAAGGAAATGGAAGGAAAAAAAGTGGAAGATGTAAAACAACTGCGTACCCGAGAAGAGGATATGGAAGAAGAGGATACAGAAGAAGTGGAAGAAATAAGACAACTGCGCACCACAGCCTTGCCAGGACCAGTTGTAACTCATTTCAAAATTAATAATGTGCAATTGGAATTGGAAAACTTTATAACCCAAGCTAAAAATTTAGTTGTAAAAACATTGATGGAAGAATTGGCAAGATTGAACTTTATTAAATTTGGATTGGTGTTGGAGGCTATGTTTACTAATACCAATGGTGAAAACTCACCGAGAGCATTCATTGCTAAAAACCGAACCCTTACAACCACATCTGATATCAACGAAATTTTAGAAGATTGTTTGAATGAACTGCTAATGAAACTCCAAGAACACGAAGGAAGAGGATCTGGCTGGACGCTATCATCGATTGAAGGTATGGATGTGAGGGTTCACAAGCATGGATATGGTATGAGGGGTAGCAGCTTTATCCCTCTACCAAAGAAAATTAAAGACACCAACTCTTGCAGAAATGTTACAAACGGGGATAATGAATGTTTTAAGTATGCGATGCTAACTAAGTATGTAAAACATAATCCTTGTAGAGTTGGTAGGGAATATTATGAAAACGAACACCGCTACAACTTCCGAGGAATGTCGTATCCTGTGAGTCTTAATCAAATTGCAAAATTTGAGAAACAAAATCCAGGTGTTTCTGTTAACGTGTTCGGCTTAGATGATTCGAACAATGTGTATCCTCTACGAGTTGGAAAAGTGGAGCAAAGAAACCATACTGATTTATTATTGATAACTAAAGGCGAAATTTCACATTATGTGTGGATAAAAGATTTTGAAGCATTGGTTGTACGACAATTAACGAAAAATAAAATTAGAGTGACAGTGTGTAAGAGATGCTTTTGTTTTACGAATAAAGATTTGAGACGTGGAGGATCGGAGTGGTTGAAGGAACACCAAAGACTTTGTAATGACAACTATGAAGTGAAGATTAGTCTGCCGCCGCCATCTCGAGCGTTCATCCAATTCAACAAAACAGTTCACCAATATCGGATTCCAGTAGCCGTCTACGCAGATTTCGAATCCACGTTAGTACCACAGGAGCTTCCGGATGGTGAGGTGACTAGAAGAACCAAATATCAACTGCATCAACCTAACAGTTTTTGCTTATTGGTGAAATCGACTTTGCCTGAAGAACAGTTGCAAGACTATGGCTTAACATCCACTCCGATACTCTACCGTGGGGAAGAAGCCGCTAAGCATTTCGTAGACCAGTTGTATGACATTGCTGAAAAGGTGCAACGCTTATTCGGTAATGTTTTACCTATGGAACCTTTGAATCAAAATCAACAAGAAGAATACAATTTGGCAACAAGATGTTATTTATGCAAGAAGAGCTTCAGTGAAGAAAATCAAAAAGTAAGAGATCACGATCACCTGACAGGGTTATACAGAGGAGCTGCTTGTAATTCATGCAATATAAATTACAAACTGCCAAACTTTATCCCTGTCGTGTTACACAATCTTAGCGGCTATGACTCCCACTTCATTATCCCAGAGTTAGGACGAGATGATGGAAAAATCGAAGTATTAGCTGAAACATTGGAGAAGTACATCAGTTTCTCAAAAACAGTAGGTAAAATTAAACTTCGCTTCGTAGACTCTTATAGATTTATGTCATCTAGTTTGAGCAAATTGTCTGAGAACCTAAGAAGAGAAGATCTAAAAGAAACCAGCAAAATTGTACCTGAAGATAAATTGGACTTAGTAATGCGTAAAGGAGTGTTCCCCTATGATTACATAACTTCTGCAGAAAAATTCGAAGAAACCAGTCTGCCACCGATTGAAGCCTTCAATAGCAAGTTAAATGAAAGTGAAATCTCCGTTGAAGACTACAATCATGCTTGTAATGTTTGGAACCAACTAAACATTCAAACCTTAGGGGAATATTCCGACTTTTACATAAAATTGGACGTAACTCTGCTGTGCGATGTGATGGAAGAATTTCGAAACACCTGCTTCTCCGCCTATGGACTGGACCCTCTACACTCGTACACATCTCCAGGATTAGCATGGCAAGCTATGCTAAAGTCAACCAACTGTCGATTGGAACTTCTAACAGATATTGATATGGTGCTCATGATAGAATCTGGTGTACGGGGCGGTTTGACACAAGCTGTAACACGTCATGTCAAAGCTAACAACAAGTACATCCCAGGCTTCGATGAGAGACAACCATCGGTCTACCTTGGTTACTTTGACGCAAACAACCTTTATGGTTGGGCAATGTCAAATCCGCTTCCCTACGCTGACTTCAAATGGATCGACCCGGCCACCATCGGTGACATCTCACAGATTCCAAAGAATGGTCCAAAAGGCTATATTTTGGACTGTGATTTCGAATATCTGGAGCACCTTCATGACCATCACTACGACTTGCCTCTCCTAGCCAAGACTGAAGTTTCACCGACAGGAAGATGGCCGAAATTGATGATGACGTTGGAGAATAAAGATCGGTATGTGGCTCACTACTGGGTAGTTCAACAAGCTCTTGAATTGGGTCTACGTGTGGTGAGAATTCATAGAGCAATTGAATTCACCCAGTCTTGTTGGTTGAAACCATATATTGATTCCAACACTACAAGAAGAGCAGCAGCAACATCAGCATTTGAAAAGGACTTTTACAAATTGATGAACAACGCCATCTTCGGGAAGACCTTAGAAAACAAAAGAAAACACAAGATTGTAAAATTAGTAAGTGATCCTAAGAAATTGGAAAAATTAGTGCAAAAACCAAATTTTGGAACATCTATGATTATAAACGAAGATCTAGTTGCCGTAAGTATGAAGAAAACAACAATAGTGATGGATCGTCCGTTATACATTGGAATGTCAATTTTGGATATAAGTAAAACTTTAATGTATGATTTCCATTACAACAAAATGGTTAAACACTACGGAAGAGACAACATTGGAGTTGCATACATGGATACCGACGCGTTTATCTACTGGATAAAGACTTTGGACATGTATGAAGACCTAAGGAGTTTCCCATACAAAGACGATTTTGACTTCTCTGACTATCCGAAGAACCATCCAAATTACAACGAAAAGAATAAAAAAGTAATCGGAAAATTTAAAGATGAAGCAAATGGAATGCCTTTAGAAGAAATAGTGGCACTGATGGCAAAATTGTATTCATTTAAAATGTACAACGAGAACAACACACCGACAGTCAAGAAAGCAAAAGGAGTCAAAACATCGTACTTGAAGAAACATGTGACGTTTGACCATTACAAGACCTGCTTGTTTGAAGATTCTACAATGTCTGCAACGTTCAACACTATCAGAAGCTTTAAACATGAGGTCTACAGTGTCACTGAAGTTAAAAGGGCACTATCAGCTCGAGATGATAAAAGGCATATTATGCCGGATAAAATTCACACTCTTCCTTTTGGCCACTACTCTCTAAACCCTATCGACTAGTAACCTATTCTTCGTCCTTCTACAACTTCGACCTTATTCCTTTCTCCTTCCGTAAAAAAATGGGGAACACGGCAAGTCAAACGCCGTGTTCCCCATTTTTTTACACAAGTTTGGATGACCTTGACCTATATAAATGATGTGAATATTTAAGACAACATTCATTGTGATTATACATGTGATACATGAAACATTCAAACCTGCAATATGAAGAACTTGAAGCAAGAAATTGTCAACGAGCTTCATAAACCTGCAAGAAGAAAGTTTCCACGAAGAAATACAGTGATAAAAGGAATAAATGATTTATATCAAGCGGATTTAATCGAAATGATTCCTTATAGTAAACAAAATAGAGGATTTAAATACATATTGACTATTATTAATTGTTTTTCAAAAATGGCAGATGCTTTACCACTAAAAGATAAAAGTGGCAAAAGTGTTACAAAAGCAATGGAAACAGCTATACAAAGAGACAAACATACTATAAAACATTTACAAACTGATGATGGAAAAGAATATTTTAATAAGGAATTTGCAAATTTAATGAAAAAACACAACATTAACCATTACTCAACCAATTCAGAGGTAAAAGCATCAATAATTGAAAGATTTAACAGAACTTTAAAAGGTGCGATGTATAAGATGTTTTCCAACAGAGGATCACACGTATGGATTGATGTGTTACCAAAACTTATAAGCGATTACAATAACAAGTTTCATAGAACTATCGGTATGAAACCAAGCCAGGTGACTAATAAAAATGAAAAACTTGTATTAAAACGTATAAAAATGAATACTAAACCAAAAGTTGAAAAACTAAAGCCTAAAAGGTTTAATGTTGGTGATAAAGTGCGAATAAGCAAATACAAAGGTGTATTCAGTAAAAGATATCTTCCGAACTGGACAAATGAGGTATTTACCGTATTTAAGGTGCAACCTACAGTACCAGAAACTTACATTTTAAAAGATAATAAAGGACAATTGCTTGAAGGAGGTTTTTATGGACATGAAATGTTAAAATCAACAGTAGGTGATGTATATCTAGTAGAAAAGGTGTTGCAACGCAAAAAAGATAAGGTTAAAGTAAGATGGTTAGGATTTAATAAGACGGAAGATTCTTGGATACCTAAAAAGGATCTAATATAATGATAGAGCATCATTTTGGGTTGAACCATTACAAAGGATGGAGATAATACCGCAAAAAGACAATTTTACTATTAATAATATAGATGAACTCACAGTGGATGGTTCTCAATTCAATACTGGGAAACACGGTGTTTTGTTACCAAACACGGTGCGTTGTCTGGTTACCGGTCCTTCCAATTGTGGAAAAACAAATGTAGTATTCAATTTGATTACAAACCCTAAAGGCTTACGTTTTAATAATTTATATGTATTTTCAAAGTCACTACAACAACCAAAATATCAGTTATTGGAACAAATACTCAATAATGTACCTGAAGTTAAATATTTTAAATTTAACGCGAGCGAGAGTGTCATGCAACCGCAAGAGGCTAAACCATTCTCAGTATTCATATTTGACGATGTATCTTGTGAAAATCAAAATACAATAAGGAATTACTTCGCCATGGGTCGACATAACAACATAGATAGCATTTATATTGGTCAAACTTACAGCAAAATACCGAAACAGCTCATTAGAGACAATGCAAACATGTTAATTGTATTTAAACAGGATGAAACCAACCTAAAACACATATATTATGACCATGTAAGTGCGGATATGCCATTCGAACGATTTAAAGAGTTGTGTGGAAAGGCTTGGGCTGAAAAGTATGGGTTTTTAACAATTATAAAGGAACAACCGCTAAACAATGGTCGATACAGGATAGGATTTGATAAATTTATACTAATACACTGATCATGATGTAAAACATTCATTGTTGTACAACACGTCTTGCTACAAACATGGTTAACCAAGAAAAGTTAATAAAGGAAATAAAATCACTTAGTGATTCTATTCGGGATAAAAACAGAGCATTAAAATTAGGTATTAGCGAAAGGGAGAAATTTCTTGAATCTACTTTTAAACCTATTACTGAACCCTTGAAACAATTAAACAAAAAATTTGCTAAACCCGTTTTGGAAGGAGATGCAATTGCACCTATTACAAAGTTTGAAAGAGAAAATATAAAATCAGAAGATTTTAGTGATGAAGACCTGGAATCCTCTACATATAGTGGTTTTACCGGTGAAGAACCTGAAAGAGAGCTAGAATCACCAGACTATAGTGGTATAAGAGAATTATATGAAGTAAAAGCTAAAAGAGGACATGAAGATGTATCAACTGCTAGTGAAGAGGAAAAAGAAGAAGAAGCAAGGGAAGGTCCGTCAAACATAAGCTTGTTGGGTGAAAACATTCATAACAAAGGACCTTTAGGAAGGAAATACATGATAAAAATGTTAGCTGGAATAAATCCTAATAAAAACTACCATAGTTATGGAGTAAGATTAACAGAAGAAGGTTTAATGGTTGGTAATAGCCCGGTAAACATTGATGAAGATGATAATATTATTGTTGGTAATCAAAGATATAAGGGCACAAGAGGATTATTTGAATTATTATTTGAAAAAAAGCCTTTAGAATTGTTAGTTAAAGAAGAAGATATGGAAGCATATAAACAGATTTTGGAACACACCAATGCATACAGGAGGAAGTATTTAGCTGACCAGCCAGTTTTTAGATCTAGGTCTTTAAAATATAGAGTATTTGTATCCAAGTTAATACCAACAACGAGAAGACAACCAATGCCGATAATGCCAAGAAAACCTGTAAAACGAAGGTTTGTGTCATCCACTTTGGATATAAGTGCTCCAGAACCAAGAAAAAGAAACAAATCTGTTACAGGTACAGGTTTAATGAAGAAACTATATAACACAAATGTGATTTATTACAATAATATCAATAAATTGGTGGATAGAATGAAACTAATACATGAAGCTAAAGAAGCGGGTCATACTGGATTGGAAAACGAATGGGTGGCTTTAGTGGATGAACTCCGAAACCGTGGGGTAATCTCATAAAAATGCGTTACTCCCTAGATTACTATTCAGTTGCACCATGAGTGTCGACAAGTTCGGACGTTACTCCTCTAATGGGTTATATTACGCAAATAATTTAAAAAGAGGTGCTGGTTTACCACAAACACCTGATGGAGATTATGATATAACTAATAAAAGGTTAAAAAACATAAAAGATCCCACAGATGAAAACGATGCAATAAATTTAAAAGTATTAAAAGAAAATATATCACCAACATTAAGACTACAGAAAAACACATATGACGCAGGTAATCATAGAATTGTCAATGTTGGTAAGCCAAATCAAAACGCTGATGCAATAAACAAAGGTTATTTATCATCAGAATTAAAAAATACGCTAAAATTCAATGGAAAAACGTATACTGCTGAAAATAAACGTATATCCAACGTAGATGATCCTAAAGATGCAAAAGACAGCGTAAATAGACGCTATTTACATTCATTAATACCTGAAAAGACAAAAGATGGTTTTTCTTTTTATAAATTTGTTATTAACGATATAGGTTATCCGAAAAATGAAAATGATGCTGTAAATTTAAAATATATAAAAGATCATTGTATTACACGTGATGTAGGAGTTATTGATTGTCTAGGTAATTGTTTAGCGAATGTTAAAGATGGTTCGGCACCATCAGATGGTGCAACAGTGGGTCAAATGATGGAAACCTTAAAACAAGAAACAACCTCTTTTGTAAAACAAGATCAAGTAGTATCAAAGCAAGGGGATGAATTTGTTCAAGGTAATGAAAAATTTAATTTATTAACATACAAAAATAATGCTTGGGATTGCATGGGTAAAGGGTTATCAAATATGGGATGGGGTTATGAAAAACATGATGCAGCTGCTTTATCACAAACCGTACATCTAGATCCAGATCATTCTTTTAGATTTTTTACATGTAAAAATAAAGTAATAAAATACTTGCATAATGGAAGAGATCCAAATGATGCTGCAACTGTAGGACAAACATTACAATATGACAGTGCAAATAAAGAGTTTATTTATAATAAGCAAAGATTTAAATTAATGGATGTAAATGATTATCAAAATATATTAATTGCAGATCCAAATTCATTTAGCGGATTTAGAAAATTGTCTGGTGAACAATTTATTCATAAAAATCATGTGTTTCGAAATGAATCAGACGGAGCATTAGTTAGTGGAAATTTTAAATATTTTAAATGTCCCGGGAGCGATGAAAATGTAACTGATAAAGACTAAGAATTTGTATAAAAACTGATATGGGTTAGAAATCGAGACTAATATTATAAAAATGGGTTACACTCTAGAATGTTATTCAGTTGCACCATGAGTGTTGACAAGTTCGGACGATATTCCTCGGATGGATTATATTACTTTAATACTTTAAAAAGAGGTGCTGGCTTACCACAAACACCTGATGGAGATTATGATATTAGTAATAAACGGTTAAAAAACATTAATGATCCCACAGATGAAAATGATGCAATAAATTTAAAAGTATTAAAAAAAGAGATATTACCAACACTGAAATTAGACAAAAACACATATAACGCGGGTAATCATAGAATTTCCAACGTCGGTAAGCCAAATCAAAACGCTGATGCAATAAACAGAGGTTATTTATCATCGGAATTGAAAAATACGTTAAAATTCGATGGAAAAACGTATAATGCTGAAAATCGACGTATATCTAACGTAGCAGACCCTGTAGATGAAAAAGACAGCATAAATAGACGCTATTTACATTCTATAATACCTGAAAAGACAAAAGATGGGTTTTCTTTTTATAAATTTGTTATTAACGATATAGGTTATCCAAAAAATGAAAATGATGCTGTAAATTTAAAATACATCAAAGATCATTGTATTACACGTGATGTAGGAGTTATTGACTGTCTTGGTAATTGTTTAGCGAATGTAAAAGATGGTTTTGCACCATCAGATGGTGCAACGGTGGGTCAAATGAAGGAAACTTTAAAACAAGAAACCTCCGGTTTTGTGAAACAAAACCAAGTAGTAACACGTCAAGGAGATGTATTTGTACAAGGAAATAAAAAGTTTACTTTGCTTGAAGAAAACAATTATGTTTGGGATGGTAAAGGAAAGTTATTGACAAATTTAGGTATTGGTGAAAAGCCTGGTGATGCTGTTACTTATGAACAGATAATACAATTAGAGCCAACTGGAAAAAAATGGTGGAATTGTGATAACAAACGATTAACAAATGTTGCAGACCCTGATTATGCCAATAACGCTGTAACTGTTAATTTTCTTGTTAAAGTAATAGGTAATTTATTATTTGATATGCATAATTATATTGCAGCAGGACAACATAAACCTATTGACGAAAAAATGAGAAATACATGGATTAAACAAGAAATTCTTTATAAATATTTTTTTAATCATAACACACAAAAGTTTAGATCATCAGATTGGGGTGATTTTGATATTTAATTAAATAACACCATATATTACATCATTTATATGCAACCTGTCATAGAGGTAACACATGGGTTACGCTTTTCGAATATAAAAGACAATCATGGCGTTTCATTACACCAGTCCATATCGAGACACTATACGGAAAGGAGGCGGTATCACGTCCACAGCGGTTTCTCTGTTAAGTAAAGCTTTAAATCGTATTCCAGTAGGATCTATCGTAAACAGAGCAATAGACGCTTTACCATACGAATTTCACATACCGGGAGGTTATCAGTATTGCGGACCAGGAACTAAATTGAAAAAACGACTGGAAAGAGGTGATCCAGGCATAAATAAGTTAGATCAGGCTTGTAAAGAACACGATATCGCATATTCCACGTTTACCGATTCAAAAAATAGGTCAATCGCTGATAAAAAGCTAGCGAATATAGCTTGGCAACGAGTAAAGTCTAGTGACGCTAGTATTGCGGAAAAAGCAGCAGCTTTAGCGGTAACAGCAGGTATGAAGGCTAAAACAGCGGTAGGAGGTGGAAAAAGGAGGGGTAAGAATAAAAAAGGATCAACCAAGAGAAAACATGGTGGTAATATTAGACTAAAAAGACGTTCTCCGAGGAAAAATAATAAAAAACCGACAATATGGTCAATGGTAAAAAACGGGGCTGGTCTATACCTAAGACCGTATCGTGCATATTAAATAAAAGAAATCAATTGGTTATACCACATAAAGCGTTGACTAATGTTGAATTATTTAAATATATTTCCTGTTTAAAAATACCATTTTTCCGCGGAGTATTTATGAAAGACAGTTTACCAAAGAAAATATGGAAAAATGAGACTGGAATCGTAAATTTGGATAATACTGAAGGGTCCGGCACCCATTGGGTGTGTTATAAGAAACTAAATAGTAATGTATATTATTTTGATAGTTTTGGAAATTTGCCACCACCTAAAGAACTTGAACATTACTTTAAATCTGCTAAAAACATATATTACAACTATAAAAGAGAACAACCTGATAATACTTCAATATGCGGCCATTTATGTTTGGAATTCCTAGCTAAAAGTATCAGTCACTATTGAGATGTCTTCCTATACGGTATCATTAACAGGAAAATCGTCCACTTTACGAAGTATCCTTTTTCCAGCGTTACGCTTGCAAAAAGGAAGATTTTGGGAGGCAGCACTGTTGGATTTTACAACTTACAACTCTATTCCCAATGTTACGGAAGGTAAAAATAACTTATTACATTATTATAAAGGAAAAGATGCCAGTGGGAAGTTTACAGACTTGGAAGTTTGCAATCTACCCACAGGTTCTTATGAAATTGATCATATTAATGAATTTTTGCAAAATAAAATGGGAAAAGACAATATAACGCTAAAAGGTAATAACAATACAATGAAAGCTGAGCTTACTTCAAAATATTATATAGATTTCAGTAAGTCAGACTCAATTGGTGATTTATTAGGATTTCCCAAAGATGGAGCGATTTTAGAACCAAATAAAACACATTCCGGTAAACAAACTGTAACAATATTAAAAGTCAATAGTATAGACATAACTTGTAATATTATACAAGGAGCTTACAGAGATGGAGCAAATACTCATATAATACATACTTTTTACCCCAGTGTACCACCTGGATTTAAAATTGTTGAAAAGCCGCAAAACCTGGTATATCTACCTTTGAACACCACTTTCATTTCAGACATCGTGTTGAACGTATTGGATCAAGACGGTAACTTGATAGATTTCCGAGAAGAGCCTATTACGGTTAGATTACATTTAAAATCAACACTTTAATACAAAACCATGGGTTTAACATTTAAAAGCGAACAACCTACGGGAATCCGCATTAGTAGCTCTTCAGCTGTGGAGGAGTTAACACGCGAGAACATTCGTTTCTTAGAGAGAATTGGATTAAAAGTAACCGAAAATGGATATACTGGATATAGCTCAGGGTCCAACATTCGACGAAACCCTATGGGAAAAAGAATATCACACCCACAACCCTTACACTTCATCAAAATTAAACAATAACGATGAAATTCGTATTCCCATACAAAATCAAGACATTTACACACTACCATGTGAAAGTTACTTGTATATTGAAGGAAAAGTTACTAAAAAGGACGGTACTACTACTGGTACAACAGTTCCATTTATAAATAATCCCATGGCTTTCCTGTTTGATGAAATTAGATATGAAATATCAGGTGTAACAGTTGATTCTACTAAAAAAGTAGGTATTGCAACAACTTTAAAGGGATTAACATCTATATCACCTAATGAAACCAATTTAATACAACCTGCAGGATGGGTTTTACCTGCAAAAGACACAATCACTCCAGATACAAATGGAAATTTTGATTTTCATATTCCGTTACGTTTGTTGCTTGGTTTTGCTGAAGATTATAGGAAAATAATATTAAACGTTAAACAAGAATTAGTTCTGTTGAGATCTTCAAACGATAAAGATATTATTAAAGCTCCAGACGGTACAACAGATGCAACTTTAGAATGGAAATTAACATTAGACAAAATTGTATGGAGAGTTCCACATGTAAAATTAGCTGACGAGCATAGAATGCTACTATTAAGAAAGTTAAAGGCTGATCGTGATATTGTAATTCCTTTTAGAAGTTGGGAATTTCATGAACATCCCAGCTTGCCAACTACGGATCGACACACTTGGACAGTTAAAACATCTAATTATGTGGAACGAGCCAGGTATATTATATTTGGTTTACAAACAGGCAGAAGAGACACCATCACCAAACATGCAGGCCAATTTGATCATTGCAACTTGAAAAATATTAAAGTTTATTTAAATTCACAATTTTTTCCATACGATAATTTAAATGTGTCATTCGCTAATAAAAAGTACAGCATATTGTACGATATGTATGCAAGATTCCAAAGTTCATATTATGGTAAAACGAATGCACCTTTACTATCACCAGAAAAATACTTAGATGGTTACCCTATAGTTGTAATCGATTGTTCTAAACAAAATGAATCGGTAAAATCATCAAGTGTAGATATAAAAATAGAAATGGAATTCAACGCGCCTATATCGGCTAATACAACTGCATACTGTTTAATTCTACATGATAAAATCGTAACATACACACCTTTAACTGGAATTGTTAAAAATGTATTGTAAAAAACCGGTTTTGTTACATTCCAATGCATTCCGCGAGTATAAAAGCAGAGTGTTCAGGTCGCTCCTCATCAGTTTGTTGCCTGTTCTTGTATGGGTAGCATCTTATTCAATATGGCTTCTCCTAGTGGTACACAAGAAAATGTAGTAGATATTGAGAAGGAGATATCCGACTTTTTAGATCTTCAAGGTCAACCGGAGGGAGATGAACACAACGCTTGCGGACAACTCCACGGCAGTAATAATGTTGAGGAAAAAGGTAAAAGAAGAAAGAATGCACAGAAGAAGAAAAGGGATACTGAAGATAATATTTCTCCTAACATATTGAGTGAGGTATTCTTGCGAATATTTTATCCAATCTCATCCAGTTTGGACAAAAGTGTTTTAATCGGTGTTATGAAATCGACGGATTATTCACCTACTGTAATTTTGACTCATGGACCCAAAATGATTTTGTTCACCGATAGTGCTTGGGAATCTTTTATGAAGCACTTGCATCTGCTAGAATGCTATTTAACTAGTAACATGTATGGAAGAAAGACAAGAGTAGGACTTTTGGATTCAAATGTGGAAATTGATATTATAAAGAATCGTGGTGACCATCAATTGCGGTTTAGAGACACAACAAGACATGATAACAAGATTCAACTTAATCGAGAAGAGTTTTTTATTCTAACCTGTGCAACTGAACCAATAACAAGATACTTGAGACAACTAGTGTTTTCAAGTTCTATTATTAAAGATTATTTGGAAGACACTTTGGACAAACAACCGGACGCACCTATATTGTACGGACCTGTGGATACTTCTATATTTAATAGGGTTCCTCATGAAGTACAAATGTGGAGACAGTTGGAAAAATACGCTCAACTACATAAGAAATCAGTAAAACAGGAAGAAGAGGAAGAAGGAGGAGAAGAATCAAGTGTTAGTGATGAAAATGAAAACAAGGAGAATGTAAAGATGGAAACTTAGATGACAATGGTTGGTTTTTAAAACAATATCAAACACTTTGTGGGGTTAGGCCTACCGGGGACGGTGCCCACGTTAAATATACACCAACGCGCCAACAACTGTACGGCCAGGTATAAAAGTCGTACCTACCGTGGTGTGGAAATCAGTTGACCTTTGGACTTCGTCATGAGCAGACGGGTGATCTTCGCAATGGACAAGGAAGAAGAACAAGTAAAGTCCAAACCTGGTATAATTGAGTTCCAAGCGTTTCGGGGTAATGATGATAGATTTATCATAAAAGAACTTGTGTTTTTCGATATCAATACAAGTGTTCCATATACATTTTTGTTCAAACCACCATGTTCTTATTCATCATTAACTAGCAAAGCCGCTACTACCAACAGGTGGATTTCAAAATATTTCCATCATATCGATTGGTATGATGGTTTTGCAAGTTACACGGACTTATATAACATCATGCATCAGTTTTCAAACAGGTTTACCAATATTTATACAAAAGGACTGGAAAAGAAGAGATGGATCGAAGAATTTACTCATGTTCCGGTTAATGATGTGGACTTGGATAAAAACTACAAGTATACGATGGAAAATGTTTGTATTTGTACTAAAAGTCCAGAACATGAAAAAGATAGACATTGCGCTTTAAAAAACGCCTATAAACTCGCATCTTACCTTCAAAGTGGGGAAGTGGGGAGTGGTGGGGGTGACGGGGTTATATAAGTGAGGAGCAGACCGGGACCTGGCATGAGTATTACTCGAGATTCCGAGACGACAACATCTCCCAGCAAGAAGACGAAGAAGAAGACAATCTTTAACTCAACCATGGCATCTCACCAGTTCCTGCAAACTTTGGTTGAGCAGTTCAATGCTCACTCCAAATCTACCATACTACCCGTCAAGAAGTGTTCCGAACTTAAAGACGAGAAGCACTACATTATCCACGCCATGAAGAAGATGGAGACTTCAGTTGGAGAGGCCATTTGCTGCAGTCTTAGCGAGGCACCGTTCACTCCGGGGGATGAGCCCAAGTTCCAAGTCTACCTGCCGAAACGGTTCGTCCATCTCCTCCAGAACGAGGATCTGCGCTCCATCCAACCCGGCTGTCTCTACCTGGTTTCCCACGGTTGCACGGGTAGCAATTCCACCGAGTTGACCATCCACATCGCCGACAAGCAGCAGTGTTAGATTTTAATTTTACTGTTGTACATATGTTATTGTAATGTTTTATAAATAAATAAACCATAAAAGACAAAAAATGCAACATATCAATATGTGAAGTTTGTCACATATTGATATGTTGCATTTTTTTTTAAACTTCGCGGGTGACCTTGACCTTTGACCTTTGCATTTCACAGTTACCCCCACCACCAAGCTAAAGGTTAAACCTGCTTCGATGCAAACACCCCCACCACTTTTTATAGTACCCCCAAGCGCTGTGCCTCAGCTTCATTTCAACTCCGACGGTCAACCGTACAACATCAAGATGTCTCTCAATGTAAGTTGTGCTAGTTATGAGGAGGTAACCATTAAGACTCAGCAGGAGCTGAACGACTTGTACAAGGAGTTGCAGCTGATGGTGGCGCGAGGCTACCGTATAAATGTGCAAGTCTACGCTTGCAATATACGCAATCTCCGACACCCAAAAGAAGAGTCTGAACATTACTCTTCTCCAGCGACTTCATCACCGGCGTCCATGAAGACTGAAGCGAGCCAGACTTTGGATTATTTCAGCTGACTAGCAGTTGTCTTCCTTCTTCTTACCATTGTAGAATATGTTTATTTATTTGTTATATTAAAGATGTAAAAGAGAAAAAAACACCTATCTTGTTACTGACATATGTGCTCAGTAACAAGATAGGATTTTTTAAAACACAATTTGGATGACCTTGAAACTTCCCCCACCACTTTTTCATAGTACCCCCAAGCGCTGTGCCTCAGCCTCATTTCAACTCCAACGGTCAACCGTACAACATCAAGATGTCTCTCAATGTAAGTTGTGCTAGTTACGAGGAGGTAACCATTAAGACTCAGCAGGAGCTGAACAATTTGTACAAGGAGTCTGAAAAGGAGGTTGTCAACAAAACCGATGATCAACAATTGTGGGACTCCTCTATTACAGAAAAGGAATTACATGCAGCCGTCGAAGCTGTCGAGGAAAAGGAAAAGAACCTCAGGCAGCTCTGGTTGGCTCAGATGGATATTTGCGGATCTGTGCCGCGTGATGATTTTGAACTTCAATGTCAGATGGCGATTACCCAGCAACTAGAAGAAGCCGAAAAGGAGCTAAAGAGTGGAGGTACTATCCGGGCGGAGGTGAAAACTGAGAAACAGGAAGAATATAACGAATATGGTGATTAAACGTACTGTTGATCCCAATCCTTTTAGTTTTAAGTGGTTATGTTATAAGTAAATAGAAAAAGTTTCCTTTTTTTAAAAAACTCCATTTGGATGACCTTGAAATTTCCCCCACTACTCTGTAATACCACCATTGCTCGCTGCACCAAGCATCATTCCTCCTCCAACAACCATGGCGGACACACCTGCTTGCAATGCCATGTCTTCCACCGAAGATGTACCCAATACGAATTGGAAATTGACAATCGACAACGTGCATTATTTAGAAACCATCTGCGATTGGATGAAGTCTATTCTCCTCGACAACCCGGGAATAAAGCTCAAGGTCACTTTAGATTATGATTGGTCTGAAGTTATACTGCAGCAAGACGATCAACAATCACTGGAGTATTTGTCAAATTTACCATCGTCAACCATATATACTACAAATGAGGTGGAAAGGGAAGAAGAGGAGCATGAGGTTTAGAGTTTCTTATTTTTTTAAAACCCAATTTGGATGACCTTGAGATTTCCCCCACCACTTCCCATATACCTAGAGTGCGCAGGGCTGGACAGTCAGTCGCTCGGTGTCCGTCGTAGGGTGCACATCGCGGTTGCTACTCCAATTCCTGACAATTTGGGGTAGTTCAAAGTCACCACACTTCTACAACTTCAAGGTCATCACACTTTAACTCTGGGACTGCATCAACTTGTATTATTTCTGTGTTTTGACTCAAGGTCATCTCACTTAAACTCTGGGATGGTATCAACTTGTAGTATTTCTATGTTTTGACTCAAGGTCATCACACTTTAACTCTGGGGCAATATCGACTTGTAGTACTTCAGTATTTTAGCTCAAGGTCACCACACTTTAACTCTGAGACTGCATCAACTTGTATTATTTCTGTGTTTTGACTCAAGGTCATCACACTTTAACTCTGGGAAGGTATCAACTTGTAGTATTTCTATGTTTTAACTCAAGGTCATCACACTTTAGCATGTAACTTTAAGGTAGCACCGAAACGGTGCTACCCGGCTTGACATTTTCAAGTTTCCCAAGGTTATCACAATTTCCCCCACCACTTCCCATATACCTAGAGTGCGCGGGGCCGGACAGTCAGTCGCTCGGTGTCTGTCGTAGGGTGCACATCGCGGTTGTAGTACTGGTCTAAAGTAAGGCAGCTGGGCTAGTTCAAGGTCACCCGAGCGGTGTCACATGACGGTTTAGGCAGAGTCACGTTGCAAACTTCAAGTTTCCTCGGCACTTTTGCTGTTTCTCATCGCAAATTCGCTCCAAGTCATCAAGGTCATGGAAACCGGACTAAAACTCGGAGCGTAGTGCGAGAAACCGCAAAAGTGCCGAAAAATTTTAGGTTTCAGCGTGACCTTGACCTTTGTGACATCGATGACGTCATTTTGGTGACGTAAGGGGTGATGACGTCATCCGCACGTCATTTCTGTGACGTCATGGGTGTGACGTCATGGATGTGACATCATTAGTGATGACGTCATCGATTGCGTCATCGATGACGTCATCGATGACGTCATCGGTGGGGTCATTGACCTCGATGACGTCATCGCTCAGGTGACCTTGAAGTGAGCCAGCAGCCTTACTTTTGCACTACTCGGGTTCATTTTATTTTAATAATTTATTTTTAAGTGGTGTCTTAATATTTGACAATTTTCAATTTTCCCCATAAACCCCATGGCGGTGAGGTTCGCTGCCATATGGGCGTTTTAAACAAATATCAGTTAAACTCAACTTATTAAATGTACATAACAAATTTTACCAAGTTGTGTCAATAAATAAGTTAGATACAGGGTTTTGTTTATTTCCCATAAGATTAACATAAGAAACCTATTTTTCGTTTTTCTCCGTAACCTGTTAAGCTAAGTTAAAAATTCAAAATACTAGATTTACTAGAATTTACTAGAATACTAGAATTCATCATCTTGTTGCGTATTTAATTTAATGTTTGTTTTTAAGCTCTTTCAAATTGGTTTTAGTTAAAATTGTTGAATTATAAAAATTGAGGTACAAAAGCCAAAAACCTATTTTTGATCTCTTTGAAACCCCATAAATCCCGTTCCCATAACCCGATCATACTGGTTCGCGAACTCTTAAAAATAGATCCTTTACACCTTACAAAATTTTATCAAAATCGGAGGTCCCTGTCAAGAGTTATCAGTACCACGAACACATATGAAAATGAATGAATAGTGTTTTCTGCTTCTGGAGCCTCAAAAATTAAAAAAAAGTAGCACGGCCCCGGACTGAGGTCTTACCATGGTTAGTACCGTAATAGCGTATTCCCTATAGGGAAATTCGCTAAAACTTGTAGGCTTAGGGCCTATGACTTTAAACAAGTTGAGGATGTCCTTTAATAAACATTTACAAATGTAAATGAGTACAACACGGGGCAGAAATTATAGTTAACTTATAAGTAAAACTGTTACAAAAACGTGTCTGATATAGATTTTACCTCTGGCCCTATACTGATAGCTGGAGTGGATTTAAAAAAAACTATGTAGTTCCAATCCTTTCATAGACCTGGTAGGCCCCATATATTTACCTTTTCAACGTGTAGTAAGTTGAAATTGTTTACATAAACTCTATACTATTAAAATAATTATTCTATTAGAAAGCTTTAAATAAATACATTATCACATAAACTACAATAAAGATTTCTTTCCTATAAAAATGTATTTATTCATAAAAATCTAAATTTAAAGATTACATGCACATCAAAAGCGTTTTAAATAAAATGAATAAGTTACTGAATGTTATAAGAAATTTTAAAACAGGAGGCTGGTCACAATTAATCATCCAACTACACGTAGCTTGGAATACCATACATGTTTACACACTGATCCTCTCCTACAGAAACAATTCTGTTGGAACTTGTATTAAACTGCACTCCCCAAACAATATCTTGATGGTTATTAAATGTGTGTAGACATCGGTGGTTGGAAAGGTCCCAGATTTTCACAGACTTGTCTGCACTTGCAGACGCGTAAAGCCGGCCATCAGGTGAAAAGGCTGCACTCAGCACCGCTGACGAATGGCCTGGAATGTGAGTGATTGGATTACCTTCATCGACGTCGAAAAACTTCATGAAATGGTCATCCGAAGTACTCAACAGCATTTTGGAATCAGGCGAGAATGCGATGGAACGCACTGCTTTTGCGTGACCCTCTATGTTGTGAAGCATCTTTCCTGTTGCGTATTCAAAAATGTAGATGAATCCGTCCAAATCTGCAGAAGCTATATACTTTCCGTCGGGGCTGACAGAGACAGTGTACGAGAATTTCCCTCTTGTGTTGAGCTGCCGCTCCTGGTTCTTGGTTTCCACGTTGTACATTCGTATTTTACCGTGGTGACTTCCCGTGATGACAAACCGAGTGTCGTGAGTGAAGGCTACATGGCACGTGTCCATGGGGCTGAGGTCCATACAGCCCACGGACTCCCCTGTCGCAGCATCCCACAGCCGCAAAGACGCATCCATCGCACTAGACGCTATCAAAGTCCCCTCCTTATTAAGAGCAACCGATAGTACACCCATATCATGACCTTTAAGCACGCGATTTTCTCTCAGTTCATCATCTTGATAACGCCATATTTTTATCAATCCGTCAACTCCCCCCGTAACAACAACTTCATCAAGATTAGATCGATTTGAAGACCTCTCTCTCTCATGACCATCAAAAGATTCGCCAAAGTTACCTCGATTCAGCCTTCCACAAGTCACTCCCCAAACGCCGTCTTCATGGGCTTCATTCTCACTAAACAGCAAACTATATTCTGTTATTCTTCTTGTCATATTTCGGCAAAAAATATTTCACAGTATTTACTAACAAAGAAAGACTCAATAAGTTTTACTCCACACGTATTTAAACAGAAATGAATTGGTTTCAAGAATGAGGTTAAACACATTTACTGCAACAATGGTTGTTTGACAGAATTCACACATGATCGTAACAACCAGCTGATTAAGAGGGCAGTTCAAGATCGGTAGCAAGATGACTGCAGTGCCAGGTGAGCTACATCCCATAAGAGCAATGGTGTCAGTTTCTACGACATCCGTGGATGTCGCCACAGAGTTTATGTTAGTTAAAAAAAGTGTTTAAGAAACAAAATTTTCCTCTTTGTTACTTGCAAGTGTTGCCAACGCTACAGAAATAAGGAATTTCAAAGCAAACTAGGGTAGAATTTATGGTTTTAGATTTACCTTGATTGATAATTGTTAATTTGTTCATTAGTAGTGTAAAATTGCGGCCGCTGGCCCAGTTCAAGGTCACCTGAGGGATGACGTCATCGAGGTCAATGACCTCACCGATGACGTCATCGATGACGTCATCGATGACGCAATCGATGACGTCATCACTAATGACGTCATTTCGATGACGTCACACCCATGACGTCACAGAAATGACGTGCTGATGACGTCATCACCCCTTACGTCATCAAAATGACGTCACCGACGCCACTGAGGTCAAGGTCACGCCGAAACTTAAAATTTTTTGGCACTTTTGCCGTTTCTCGCACTACGCTCCGAGTTTCAGTCAGAGTCCCCGTGACCTTGACCACTTGGAGCGAATTTTCGACGAGAAACGGCAAAAGTGCCAAGTTAAACTCGAGTTTCTGACATGACTCTGCCTAAATGGGCAATCGGTTATCCCTCAGGTGACCTTGAACCAGTACAACGCCCGCAATTTCATATTACTGTGACCTTGAAAACTTAACAACGGAGCGCCGACACCGATGCGCACCCCACGACAGCCACCGAGTGACTGACTGTCAGGCTCTGTGTACTCTAGGTATATGGGGAAGTGGAGGGGGAAATCTCAAGGTCATCCAAATGGAGTTTTAAAAAAGTTGAAGAGTAGAAAGACTACTCTTGTGCTTCCTGGGCGACCTCATCAATTTCCAACGGATCTGTAAACCAATCCGATCTGTAGCGGCAGGAGTCCAGAAAACAGGTGCACCACCCATCAGGTTGTCCGTAGCACTTCCGACAATTGGTAAGATTGGAGAAGTGAAATTTAATACACCGCTGCGGACAACAAGTATAAAAGTATTTGGATTTGTAGATTTTGAAAGTTTGTAGTACCGGAGGTGGCAGCTGTTGGTTCTTGCATCTACACCTGCAACATCCGAAGCATTCACATTGCCGGTAGGCCAGCCCATCCACTTGCCACTTTGGTAAGAGGAAACACTTATCCTCACAGCAATAGGTTGTCCCCGTCTCTTCCTCCCAACGCTTCTTTGCACAATATGTGACGCCTTGTATCTCCAAACACCTATGCTCGCAACATGAGATGCGCTTACTTTCCATAGTTGATGTTGCTTTGACGAGGGAGCACGATGAAGTGATGCTGTGGTCAGTGGAAATGGGGTTTATATAAACTAAGGTGAGTGGAGGGGGAAAGGTCAAGGTCATCCAAATGGAGTTTTAAAAAAAGAAAAGAGTAGAAAGACTACTCTTGTGTATCTATAGCGATTTCATTGATAGTGAGTGCTTCTGTATGCCAAGTTGATCTGTACTGACAGGCTCCTAAATAATGTTTGCAAAAACCTGCAAAATGATTGTTGCACAATTTGCAGCCAGTTAGCTGTTTTAGTGTGAATTCAATGCAACGTTCAGGGCAACAAGTGTACTTATGCCCTCTCATCTGGTACACATGGAATGTCTTCAACTCTGGTTTAGGCTTCTTCCAAGACTTGCACTTACACATGCATTGACCAAAAGCTTCACATTTTCTACACGCCAGGCCATCCGCAACATCAATGTCATTCGGCCATGAAAAACATTTCCGTTCGCAACAGTAGTTGAGTTGACTCTCCATGTTGCTGTGGTGAAGGTGCGCGATGAAATGATGCTGCAGTCATTGAGAGTGCACCTTAAATAAACTCAGTGGAGGGGGAAAGGTCAAGGCCATCCAAACGGAGTTTTAAAAAAGATAACTAGTCGTCCTCCTCCTCCTCCTCATCCGTTGTACTTAGAGAGCTGTCAGACGAAGAGCCCCGTGCAGGTGCTCCCCAGATGAAAAACAAATCAATTTTAAAACGAAGACCAGGATCTTGCATCATCAATTCCTTTAATTTGTCACATACTAAGTCGACCTTGTGTAAGGTGTCAACAACAAGCTTCCAATTCGTTGGTTCAATATAACTTGTAGTAGAGTCTGCCTCGCTGATAACCACATCCTCCGGCCGTATTGGAGTGTAAAGATGTGTAAAGTTCTTCGGCTGTAGCTGAGGTTCAGGCTGGCTGGAAGTGGAAGGTTGAGTGTGGACCCCTGTCGCATCGAAATCCATAGTCATTCTACATTCAATGTTGGGGTTTTCGTTTAATACATACACCAATTTCTCATGCAACATATCCACTTCTGCCGAGTCTTGCAGATGAACATTCCAGGAAAATGGCCATTCTTCATCCGTAGTGGAGTCAACTCGAGAAAGAGTGCTGTCCGCCATGATAGCTAAGCAAGGAATGATGTGAGCTACAGACTGTGGTAACAGTATTGAAAAGTAGAGGGGGTAAACCAAAAGTACGTGGAGGGGGTATTTTCAAGGTCATTTAATTTGGGTTTTAAAAAAAGGAAATAGTGGAGGGGGAATTCTCAAGGTCATCCAATTTAGGTTTTAAAAAAAAAGGAATGAAGCTTACTCCTCTTCAGCCTCGTTGTCCCCTGCATCTTCATCAGCCTCATCTTCATCGACGTCAGACTCGCCGTAAGGATAGATCGGGGACATGGGCGAATATTGTGGAGATTGTTGACCGTTGTTGTCGTCCCCTTGCATTCTAACTTGGGACCAATCATAATTTAAATTCATTTGTATTATGATCCCAGGGTTGTCCCGCAGTATTTCCTTCATACGTTCGCAAATTGACTCCAAATAGTGTACACTATCGATCGACAGTGTCCAACCCGTACTTGTACCGACATCAGTAGTGGAGTCAGCTTGGCTGATGGTGTTGTTGTCTGCCATGGTTGCTTGTCGGACAAGGAATGACGGTTGATGTTATGCTCATGCAGGAACATGGTGAAGTGGTGGGGGGTGTGGTGGAGTAGTGGGGGAATTTTCAAGGTCATCCAAACGGAGTTTTAAAAAAAGGAAAACTTACAAAGTAACATTGAAACTTTCCAATTGATGGTGGCGAGCGTTTTCTTCTGCAACCTTGCCGACACATGTGACTATGCCGTACAGTATGAAAAGTACAACCATAATAAGGCCGAACAATAAAAGATAGCCGTTGACTATCATGATATTTTCTGAGTGGATCTGTTTTCTTCTTATCGCCCTCTCCTGCATCCTCTTCTCCAACTCGTGGACGAAGTCACAACATGCGTGAGGACATCTTTCATCTGTTGGTAGGTTTGCCATTGTTGATGTTGTCGGTGTGGCTGTTGAAGATGGAATGAGGTTTCCAATTGCGATGTGCCATGTACACCAATAGTCAAGTGGTGGGGGTAACAAAGCAGTGGAGGGGGAAGTTTCAAGGTCATCCAAATTGTGTTTTAAAAAAACCTATCTTGTTACTGAGCTTATATGTCAGTAACAAGATAGGTGTTTTTGCTCTTTTACTTCTTTAATATAATGAAAAAATATACATATTCTACAATGGTTAGGACAAGAAATACAACTGCTAGTCAGCTGAAGTAGTCCAAGTTGTCTGGCTCGGTCTTCATGGACGCTGGTGAGGAAGCCGTCGAGGAGTGTCCAGGCTCTTCCTTTGACTGCCGGGTGTTCCGTATATTGCAAGCGTAAACTTGCACATTTATACGGTAGCCTCGTGCCACCATCAGCTGCAACTCCTTGTATAAGTCGTTTAGCTCCTGCTGAGTCTTGATGCTCACCTCCTCGTAACTTGCGCAACTGACGTTGAGAGACATCCTGATGTTGCTAGGTTGGCTGCTGGAGTAGAAATGAAGCCGAGGCACAGCGTTTGGAGGTACATGGAAAAGTGGTGGGGGTGATGGTGGTGGGGGTATGGAAGATGCAATTAAACACTTCTAAACCTTTTCCATTGATACAAAGGGATGGAACAAATAGCACAGGTGTCCTTGTAGTTTTCAAATCTAAACATTGGTGCTAGAAATCCAAACTGTTTTCTACCACCTTCCTGTACGAACCGTCGAAGGTCTCTGACGGCAGCATTGCCACAAGGCCTACAAAACTTTTCCCCGTCTTGGAACCTATACCAGGAGTATCCCGAATACCCTCTATTATCTTTCTTGTACTCCTCGATATCCTGCTTTACTGTTATAGGGATATTATCTCGTAAAGCCATCTGGAATAAAGATGCGTCAGTTATAACTCGTTGTAAGCAAAGCTCGTACAAGGTGCTCATCGTTTGCTAGTTGGCAACAGAATGACCGTTTTTCGCATCCAAGCAGGTTTGAATCCTAGTGCGGTAGTGGGGGTAATTACGGTAGTGGGGGTAGTTGTGAAATGCAAAGGTCAAAGGTCAAGGTCACCCGCGAAGTTTAAAAAAAAATGCAACATATCAATACGTGAAGTCTGTCACATATTGATATGTTGCATTTTTTGTTTTTTTTTTATCTTTTTTGTCTTTTATGATTCGTTTATTTATAAAACATTACAACAACAACATATGTACAACATTAAAACTTAGATCTAACACTGCTGCTTGTCAGCGATGTGGATGGTCAACTCTGTAGAATTGCTACCCGTGCAGCCGTGGGACACCAGGTATAGACACCCGGGTTGAATAGAGCGAAGATCCTCGTTTTGTAGAAGATGGACGAATCTCTTGGGCAGGTACACCTGGAACTTTGGTTCATCCCCCGGAGTAAACGGTGCCTCGCTGAGACTGCAGCAGATGGCCTCCCCAACTGTAGTCTCCATCTTCTTCATAGCATGGATTATGTAGTGCTTCTCGTCTTTTAGTTCCGAGCACTTCTTTACAGGTAATATTGTTGACTTGGAGTGAGCATTGAACTGCTCGACCAAAGTCTGAAGGAACTGGTGAGATGCCATGGTCAGGTTACAGATCGTCTTCTTGCTCGGAGATGTTGTCGTCTCGGAATCTCGAGTAATACTCATGCCAGGTCCCTGTCTGCTCCCCACTTATATACTCTCCGTTACCCCCACCACTCCCCAATTCCCCACTTTGAAGGTAAGAGGCGAGTTTATAGGCATTTTTCAAAGCGCAATGTCTATCTTTATCATGTTCTGGGCTTTTTGTACAAATACATATGGTTTCCAGCATGTATTGATAATTCTTATCCAATTCCACATCATTAACCGGAACATGAGTAAATCCTTCGATCCATCTTTTCTTTTCCAGCCCCTTTGTGTAAATATTGGTAAACTTGTCTGAAAAGTGATGCATAATGTGATACAAGTCCGTGTAACTTGTAAAACCATCATACCAATCGATATGATGGAAGTGTTTTGAAATCCATCTGTTGGTAGTAGCGGCTTTACTAGTTAAAGACGAATAAGAACATGGTGGTTTAAATAAAAACGAATAAGGAACACTTGTATTCATGTCCAAAAACACAAGTTCTTTTATAATGAATCTATCATCATTACCACGAAACGCTTGAAACTCAATAATACCAGGCTTGGACTTTACTTGTTGTTCTTCTCCCTTGTCCATTTTGAAGGTCACACGTCTGCTCATTACGAAGTCAGGAGGTCAACTGATTTCCACACCACGGTAGGTACTACTTTTATACCAGGCCGTACAGTTGTTGGCGCGTTGGTGTATATTTAACGTGGGCACCGTCCCCAATAGGCCTAACCCCACAAAATGTTGGTTATTGTTTTAAAAACTAACCATTGTCATTTAAGTTTCCATCTTTATATTTTCCTTATTTTCATTTTCATCACTAACACTTGATTCTTCTCCTCCATCTTCCTCTTCTTCCTGTTTTACTGATTTCTTATGTAGTTGAGCGTACTTTTCCAATTGTCTCCACATCTGTACTTCATGAGGAACTCTATTAAATATAGAAGTATCCACAGGTCCGTATAATATAGGTGCGTCCGGTTGTTTGTCCAAAGTGTCTTCCAGATAATCTTTAATAATCGAACTTGAAAACACCAGTTGTCTCAAGTATCTTGTTATAGGTTCAGTAGCACAAGTTAAAATGAAAAACTCCTCTCGATTAAGTTGAATTTTGTTATCATGTCTTGTTGTGTCTCTAAACCGTAGCTGATGATCACCACGTTGTTTAATGATATCAATTTCCACATTTGAATCCAAAAGTCCTACCCTTGTCTTTCTTCCAAACATGTTACTACTTAAATAGCATTCTAGCAGATGCAAATGTTTCATAAACGATTCCCAAGCACTGTCCGTAAACAAAATCATTTTGGGTCCATGAGTTAAAATTACAGTAGGGGAATAATCTGTAGATTTCATAACACCGATTAAAACACTTTTATCCAAACTGGAAGAGATTGGGTAAAATATTCGCAAAAATACCTCACTCAATATGTTTGGAGAAATATTATCTTCAATATCCCTTTTTCTCTTTTGTATAGTCTTTCTTCTTTTACCTTTTTCTTCAACATTATTACTGGCGTGAAGTTGTCCGCAAACGTTTTGTTCACCTCCTTCCTGGTGACCTTGAGGATCTAAAAACTCAGATATCTCCTTCTCAATATCTACCACATTTTCAGGTGTACCACTAGGAGAAGCCATATTGAATACGATGCTACCCATACAACAGTAGGCAACAAACTGATGAGGAGCGGTCTGTACGCTCTGCTTTTATACTCGCGGAATGAAACAAAACCGGTTCTTACAATACATTTTTAACAATTCCAGTTAAAGGTGTGTATGTTACGATTTTATCATGTAGAATTAAACAGTATGCAGTTGTATTAGCCGGTATAGCATCGTTGAATTCCATTTCTATTTTTATATCCACACTTGAAGACTTTACTGATTCATTTTGTTTAGAACAATCGATTACAACTATTGGGTAGGCATCGAAATATTTGTCAGGTGGTAATAAAGGTGTATTTGTTTTACCGTAATATGAACTTTGGAATCTCGCGTACATATCGTACAATATACTGTATTTCTTCTTAGTGAATGACACATTTAGATTGTCGTATGGAAAGAATTGTGAATTTAAATAAACTTTAATATTTTTCAAGTCACAATGATCAAATTGTCCTGCATGTTTAGTAATGGCGTCTCTTCTACCTGTTTGTAAACCAAATATAATATACCTGGCTCGTTCTACATAATTCGATGTTTTAACAGTCCAAGTGTGTCGATCCGTAGTAGGTAAACTGGGATGCTCATGAAATTCCCAACTTCTAAATGGAATAACAATATCACGATCGGCTTTTAATTTTCTTAAAAGTAGCATTCTATGCTCGTCAGCCAATTTAACATGTGGAACTCTCCATACAATTTTGTCTAATTTTAATTTCCATTCTAAAGTCGCATCTGTAGTAGCATCTGCAGCTTTAATAATGTCTTTATCGTTAGAAGATCTCAACAAAACTAATTCTTGTTTAACGTTTAATATTATTTTCCTATAATCTTCAGCAAAACCAAGCAGCAAACGTAATGGAATATGAAAATCAAAATATCCATTTGGATTTGGAGTGATCGTGTCAATCGTAGGTAATACCCATCCGGCAGGTTTAAGTAAATTGGTTTCATTGGGTGTTATAGATGTTAATCCTTTTAAAGTTGTCGTAATACCTACTTTTTTAGTGGAATCAACTGTTACACCTGATATTTCATATCTAATTTCATCAAATAGGAAAGCCATAGGATTATTTATAAATGGAACTGTTGTACCAACAGTAGTACCGTCCTTTTTAGTAACTTGTCCTTCAATATACAAGTAACTTTCACATGGTAGTGTGTAAATGTCTTGATTTTGTATGGGAATACGAATTTCATCGTTATTGTTTAATTTCGATGAAGTGTAAGGGTTGTGGGTGTGATATTCTTTTTCCCATAGGGTTTCGTCGAATGTTGGACCCTGCGCTATATCCAGTATATCCATACTCGGTTAATTTTAATCCAATTCTCTCTAAGAAACGAATGTTCTCGCGTGTTAACTCCTCCACAGCTGAAGAGCTACTAATGCGGTTTCCCGTAGGTTGTTCGCTTTTAAATGTTAAACCCATAGTTTTGTATTAAAGTGTCGATTTTAAATGTAATCTAATCGTAATAGGCTCTTCTCTGAAGTCTACCAAGTTACCGTCTTGATCCAATACGCTCAACACGATGTCTGAAATGAAAGTGGTGTTCAACGGTAGATATACCAGGTTTTGTGGCTTTTCAACAATTTTAAATCCAGGTGGTACACTTGGGTAAAAAGTATGTATGATGTGGGTGTTAGCCCCATCCCTGTAAGCACCTTGTATAATGTTACAAGTTATGTCTATACTATTGACTTTTAATATTGTTACTGTTTTCTTACCGGAATGTGTTACATCTGGTTCTAAAACAGGCTCATCGTTGGAAAATCCTAATAAATCACCAATTGAGTTTGGTTGAGTGAAATCTATATAATATTTGGAAGTAATTTCAGCTTTCATCGTATTATTATTACCTTTTAATGTTATATTGTCTTTTCCCATTTTAGTTTGCAAAAATTCATTTATATGATCAATTTCATAAGAACCTGTGGGTAACCTGCACTCTTGTAAGTCTGTAAATTTTCCACTGGCATCCTTTCCCTTATAATAATGCAATACGTTATTTTTACCTTCCGTAACATTGGGGATAGAGTTGTAAGTTGTAAAATCCAATAGTGCCGCCTCCCAAAACCTTCCTTTTTGCAAGCGTAACGCTGGAAAAAGGATACTTCGTAAAGTGGACGATTTTCCTGTTAATGATACCGTATAGGAAGACATCTCAATAGTGACTGATACTTTTAGCTAGAAATTCCAAACATAAATGGCCGCATATTGAAGTATTATCAGGTTGTTCTCTTTTATAGTTATAATATATGTTTTTAGCAGATTTAAAGTAATTTTGAAGTTCTTTTGGTGGTGGCAAATTACCGAAACTATCAAAATAATATACATTGTTATTTAGTTTCTTATAACAAACCCAATGGGTGCCAGGCCCTTCAGTATTATCCAAATTTACAATTCCAGTCTCATTTTGCCACATTTTCTTTGGTAAACTGTCTTTCATAAACACACCGCGGAAAAATGGTATTTTTAAACAGGAAATATACTTAAATAATTCAATATTGGTTAATGCTTTATGTGGTATGACCAATTGATTTCTTTCATTTAATATGCACGATAAGGTCTTAGGTAAAGACCTGCCCCGTTTTTTACCATTGACCACACGGTGGGCTTCTTCCTGCCTTTTCTTGTAGATCGTCGTCTTCTTTTTATATTTCCTCCATGTTTTCTTGTGGTTGACCTCCTTTTTACTCTCCTTCTCCTCCTTCTTCCACCTCCTACTGCTGTTTTAGCCTTCATACCTGCTGTTACTGCTAAAGCTGCTGCTTTTTCTGCTATGCTAGCGTCACTTGATTTTACTCGTTGCCAAGCTATGTCCGCAAGCTTTTTGTCAGCTATTGATCTATTTTTTGAATCGGCAAACGTGGAATATGCGATATCGTGTTCTTTACAAGCCTGATCTAACTTATTTATGCCAGGATCGCCTCTTTCCAGTCGTTTTTTCAATTTAGTTCCTGGTCCGCAATACTGATAACCTCCCGGTATATGAAATTCGTATGGTAATGCGTCTATTGCTCTATTTACTATGGATCCTACTGGAATTCGTTTTAAAGCTTTACTTAACAGAGAAACCGCTGTGGACGTGATCCCACCTCCTCTCCTTACAGTGTCTCTATATGGACTGATGTACTGGAACGTCATTATTGTCCTTTTATAATCGCAATGTACAACTTATGTGTTACCTCTATGACAAGTTGGACATAAATGAAGTCGTTTATTGTGTTCTTTTATTAAATATCAAAATCACCCCAATCCGATGATCTAAACTTTTTTGTACGAGGGTTGATAAAATAGTTTTGAACAATTTCCCGTTTAATCCAAGTACCTCTCTCAGATTCCAACAAAGGAGTACGACCTGAATGAATACCAATAAGATTGTATACATCAAATAATGCATTTCCTAAAACTTTTACAAGAAAATTAACAGTGACAGCATTATCCACATGTTCAGGGTCTTTAAGGTCTGTTATACGTTTATTATTACAAGTATACACTTTGCTATCCATTTGTGATAATGTGATAGCCTGTCCTACAGTTGCAGCATCATTTGCTTCTCTTCCTTGCGCCATGTTTGTTAATTTTTTATTACTACATATAAAAAACGCATAGTAATTATTTGGATCTAGATGTACTGTTTGTCCTAAGGCAGCCGCGTCTCTATCTGCATGACCCCATGACACATTTGATAACCTTCCATGCCTGCAATCCCAATAAGCGTTTTTGTATGTCAATAAACGAAATTTTTCATTACCTTGAATAAAGTCATCCCCTTGCTTTGATAATACTTCATCTCGTTTTGCAAATCCAGTTGTTTCTTGTTTTAAAGTCTCTTTCATTTGACCCACTGTTGCACCATCAGATGGTGCTGAACCATCTTTTACATTCGCCAAACAATTGCCAAGACAATCGATAACTCCCACATCACGTATGACACAATGATCTTTTATATATTTGAGATTTACAGCATCATTTTCATTTTTTGGATAACCTATATCGTTAATAACAAATTTATAAAAAGAAAATCCATCTTTTGTCTTTTCAGGTATCAAAGAATGTAAATAGCGTCTATTTACGCTGTCTTTTGCATCTTTAGGGTCATCTACGTTGGATATACGTTTATTGTTGGCACTATACGTTTTCCCATTGAATTTTAACGTATTTTTTAATTCAGATGACAAATAACCTTTGTTTATCGCATCACCGTTTTGATTTGGTTTACCAACGTTGATAATTCTATGATCTTCTGCGTCATATGTGTTATTTTGTAGTTTTAATGTTGGCGATATCTTTTCCTTTAATATTTTTAGATTTATTGCATCGTTTTCATCCGTAGGATCTTTTATGTTTTTTAACCTTTTATTACTCATATCATAATCTCCATCAGGTGTTTGTGGTAAACCAGCACTTCTTTTTAAACTATTGGCATAATATAACCCATCCGAGGAGTAACGTCCGAACTTGTCGACACTCATGGTGCAACTGAATAGTATTCTAGGGAGTAACGCATTTTTATGAGATTACCCCACGGTTTCGGAGTTCATCCACTAAAGCCACCCATTCGTTTTCCAATCCAGTATGACCCGCTTCTTTAGCTTCATGTATTAGTTTCATTCTATCCACCAATTTATTGATATTATTGTAATAAATCACATTTGTGTTATATAGTTTCTTCATTAAACCTGTACCCGTAACGGACTTACTTCTTTTTCTTCGTTCCTGAGCACTTACATCCAAAGTGGATGCCATAAATCTTCGTTTTACAGGTTTTCTTTGTGTTAACGGCATTGTTTGTCTTCTAGTTGGTATTAACTTGGATACAAATTCTTTATATTTTAAAGACTTAGATCTAAAAGGAGGCTGGTCAGGTAAATACTTTCTCCTATATGCATTTGTCTGTTCCAAAATATTTTTATATGCTTCCATGTCTTTTTCTTTCACTACCGATACTGAAGGCTTATTTTCAAATAATAATTCAAATAATCCTTTTGTGCCCTTATACCTTTGATCACCAATGACAATATTATCATGTTCGTCAACGTTTAACGGGCTATTACCTATCATTAAACCGTCTTCTGTTAATCTCGCTCCATAACTATGGTAATTCTTATTAGGAATTGTTCCGAGTAACATTTTTACCATGTATTTCCTTCCTAAAGGTCCTTTGTTATGAATGTTTTCACCCAATAAGCTTATGTTTGACGGACCTTCCCTTGTCTCTTCTTCTTTTTCCTCTTCACTAGCAGTTGATACAACTTCATGTCCTCTTTTGGCTTTTACTTCATATAAATCTTTTATTCCACTATAGTCCGGTGATTCTAGCTCTCTTTCGGGTTCTCCACCGGTAAAACCACTATACGTAGAGGATTCCAGGTCTTCATCACTAAAATCTTCTGATTTTACATTTTCTCTTTCAAACTTCGTAATAGGTGCAATCGCATCTCCTTCCAATACAGGTTTAGCAAATTTTTTGTTTATTTGTTTCAAGGGTTCAGTAATAGGTTTAAAAGTAGATTCAAGGAATTTCTCCCTCTCGCTAATACCTAGTTTCAATGCTCTGTTTTTAGCCCGAATAGAATCACTAAGTGATTTTATTTCTTTTACTAATTTTTCTTGGTTAACCATGTTTGTAGCAAGACGTGTTGTACAACAATGAATGTGTTATACCACGTTTAATGTATTAATATAAATTTATCAAATCCTATCCTGTATCGACCATTGTTTAGCGGTTGTTCCTTCATAATTGTTAGGAACCCATACTTTTCAGCCCAAGCCTTTCCACACAACTCTTTAAATCGTTCAAATGTCATATCCGCATTTACATGATCAAAATATATATGTTTTAGGTTGGTTTCGTCCTGTTTAAATACAATTAACATGTTTGCATTGTCTCTAATGAGTTGTTTAGGTATTTTGCTGTAAGTTTGGCCAATATAAATGCTATCTATGTTGTTATGTCGACCCATAGCGAAGTAATTCCTTATTGTGTTTTGGTTTTCACAAGATACATCGTCGAATATAAACACGGAGAATGGTTTAGCTTCTTGTGGCTGCATGACACTCTCGCTTGCATTAAACTTTAAATATTTAACTTCAGGCACATTAGTCAGTATTTTTTCCAATAATTGATACTTTGGTTGTTGTAGTGATTTTGAAAATACATATAGATTGTTAAATCGTAATCCTTTAGGGTTTGTAATCAAATTGAATACTACATTAGTTTTTCCACAGTTGGAAGGTCCGGTAACCAGACAACGAACGGTGTTTGGTAACAAATTGCCATGCTTCCCACTATTGAATTCTGAATTATCCACTGTGAGTTCATCTATATTATTAATAGTAAAACTCTCTTTTTGTGGTACTATCTCCATCCTTTGTAATGGTTCAACCTAAAATGATTCTCTATCGTTATATCAAATCCTTTTTAGGTATCCAAGAATCTTCCGTCTTATTAAATCCTAACCATCGTACTTTGACCTTATCTTTTTTCCGTTGCAACACCTTTTCAACTAAATATACATCGCCTACTGTTGATTTTAACATTTCATGTCCATAAAACCCTCCTTCAAGCAATTGTCCTTTATTATCTTTTAAAATATATGTCTCAGGTACTGTAGGTTGTACTTTGAATACAGTAAAAACCTCATTGGTCCAATTTGGCAGGTATCTTTTACTGAATACACCTTTATATTTACTTATTCGCACTTTATCACCCACATTAAATTTTTTAGGCTTTAGTTTTTCAACTTTTGGTTTAGTATTCGTTTTTATACGTTTTAATACAAGGTTTTCATTTTTACTAGTTACTTGGTTTGGTTTCATCCCGATAGTCCTATGAAATTTGTTATTGTAATCGTTTATAAGTTTTGGTAACATATCAATCCATATGTGCGATCCTCTGTTGGAAAACATTTTATACATTGCACTTTTTAAAGTTCTGTTGAATCTTTCGATTATTGAGGCTTTTACTTCTGAATTGGTTGAATAATGGTTTATATTGTGTTTTTTCATTAAATTTGCAAATTCCTTATTAAAATATTCTTTTCCATCATCTGTTTGTAAATGTTTAATAGTATGTTTGTCTCTTTGTATAGCTGTTTCCATTGCTTTTGTAACACTTTTGCCACTTTTATCTTTTAGTGGTAAAGCATCTGCCATTTTTGAAAAACAGTTAATAACAGTCAATATGTATTTATATCCTTTATTTTGTTTGCTATAAGGAATCATTTCGATTAAATCCGCTTGATATAAATCATCAATTCCTTTTATCACCGTATTTCTTCGTGGAAACTTTCTTCTTGCAGGTTTATGAAGTTCGTTGACAATTTGTTGCTTCAAGTCCTTCATATTGCAGGTTTCAATGTTTGTTGTATCACATGTATAATCACAATGAATGTTGTTTTAAATATTCACATCATTTATATGGGTCAAGGTCATCCAAACTTGTGTAAAAAAATGGGGAACACGGCGTTGGACTTGCCGTGTTCCCCATTTTTTTACGGAAGGAGAAAGGAATAAGGTCGTAGTTGTAGAAGGACGAAGAATAGGTTACTAGTTGATAGGGTTTAGAGAGTAGTGGCCAAAAGGAAGAGTGTGGATTTTGTCGGGCATAATGTATCTTTTATCATCCCGAGCTGACAACGCTTTTTTAATTTCGGTGACACTGTAGACTTGATGCTTGAAGCTTCGGATATTGTTGAATGTTGCTGATATCGTAGTATCTTCAAACAAACAAGTCTTGTAGTGGTCAAATGTCACGTGTTTTTTCAAATAAGATGTCTTCACTCCTTTTGCTTTCTTCACTGTCGGTGTGTTGTTCTCGTGGTACATCTTAAATGAATACAATTTCGCCATCAGCGCCACTATTTCTTCTAAAGGCATTCCATTTGCTTCATCTTTGAATTTTCCAATTACTTTTTTATATTTTTCATTAAAATTTGGATGGTTTTTCGGATAGTCAGAAAAATCGAAATCTTCTTTGTATGGAAAAGTCCTTAGGTCTTCATACATGTCCAAAGTCTTTATCCAGTAGATAAACGCGTCCGTATCCATGTATGCGACTCCAATGTTTTCCCTTCCGTAATGTTTAACCATTTTGTTATAATGGAAATCATACATCAGGGTTTTACTTATATCCAAAATCGACATACCTATGTATAACGGACGGTCCATGACTATTGTTGTTTTCTTCATACTGACAGCGACTAGATTTTCGTTTATAATCATGGATGTTCCGAAATTTGGTTTTTGCACTAATTTTTCCAATTTCCTAGGATCACTCACTAATTTTACATTTTTGTGTTTTCTTTTGTTCTCCAAGGTCTTCCCAAAGATGGCATTGTTCATTAATTTATAGAAGTCCTTTTCAAATGCTGTTGTCGCTGCAGCTCTTCTTGCAGTGTTGGAATCAATATATGGTTTCAACCAACAAGACTGGGTGAATTCAATTGCTCTATGAATTCTCACTATACGTAGACCCAATTCAAGAGCCTGTTGAACTACCCAGTAGTGAGCCACATAGCGATCCTTATTCTCCAAGGTCATCATCAATTTTGGCCATCTTCCTGTCGGTGAAACTTCAGTCTTGGCTAGGAGAGGCAAGTCGTAGTGATGGTCATGAAGGTGCTCTGGATATTCGAAATCACAGTCCAAAATATAGCCTTTTGGACCATTCTTTGGAATCTGTGAGATGTCTCCAATGGTGGCCGGGTCGATCCATTTGAAGTCAGCGTAGGGAAGCGGATTTGACATTGCCCAACCATAAAGGTTGTTTGCGTCAAAGTAGCCAAGGTAGACCGATGGTTGTTGCTCGTCGAAGCCGGGGATGTACTTGTTGTTGGCTTTGACATGACGTGTTACAGCTTGTGTCAAACCGCCCCGTACACCAGATTCCATCATGAGCACCATATCGATATCCGTTAGAAGTTCCAGTCGACAGTTGGTTGACTTTAGCATAGCTTGCCATGCTAATCCTGGAGATGTGTACGAGTGTAGAGGGTCCAGTCCATAGGCGGAGAAGCAGGTGTTTCGGAATTCTTCCATCACATCGCACAGCAGAGTTACGTCCAATTTTATATAAAAGTCAGAATATTCCCCTAAGGTTTGAATGTTTAGTTGGTTCCAAACATTACAAGCATGATTGTAGTCTTCAACGGAGATTTCACTTTCGTTTAATTTGCTGTTGAAGGCTTCGATCGGTGGTAGACTGGTTTCTTCAAATTTTTCTGTAGATGTTATGTAGTCGTAGGGGAATACTCCTTTACGTAATACTAAGTCCAATTTATCTTCAGGTACAATCTTGCTGGTTTCTTTTAGGTCTTCTCTTCGTAGATTCTCAGACAATCTGCTCAAACTAGATGGCATAAATCTATAAGAGTCTACAAAGCGAAGTTTAATTTTACCTACGGTTTTTGAGAAACTGATGTACTTTTCCAATGTTGTAGCAAGAACATCAATTTTACCATCATCTCTTCCTAACTCTGGAATAATGAAGTGGGAGTCGTAGCCGCTAAGATTGTGTAACACGACAGGGATAAAGTGGGGCAGTTTGTAATTTATATTGCATGAATTACAAGCAGCTCCTCTGTATAAACCTGTCAGGTGATCGTGATCTCTTACTTTTGGATTTTCTTCACTGAAGCTCTTCTCGCATAGATAACATCTTGATGCCATATTGTATTCTTCTTGTTGATTCTCATTCAAAGGTTCCATAGGTACGACATTACCATACAAGCGTTGTACCTTTTCAGCAATGTCATACAACTGGTCTACGAAATACTTAGCGGCTTCTTCACCACGGTAAAGTATTGGAGTGGATGTTAAACCATAGTTTTGCAATTGGTTTTCAGACAAGGTTGATTTCACTATTAGACAAAAACTGTTGGGTTGATGCAACTGATATTTTGTTCTTCTAGTCACTTCACCGTCCGGCAGCTCCTGTGGTACTAACGTAGATTCAAAATCTGCGTAGATGACTACTGGAATCCGATATTGGTGAACTGTTTTGTTAAATTGGATACACGCTCGAGATGGTGGTGGCAGACTAATCTTCACTTCATAATTTTCATTACAAAGTCTTTTGTGTTCTATCAACCACTCTAATCCTCCTTGTCTTATTTCTTTATATGTGAAACAAAAACATCTTTTACACACTGTTAACCTACGCCTCTGTTTTGATAATTGATTTCGAATCAAGGATGCAAAGTCCTTTATCCACACATAATGTGAAATTTCACCCTTAGTGATCAGTAACAAATCAGTGTGGTTTCTTTGCTCAACTTTTACTACCCGCAAAGGATAAACGTTGTTCGAATCATCCAGACCGAAAACATTCACTGAAACGCCAGGATTTTTCTTTTCAAATTTGTCTATGTCTTTCAATGTAACTGGGTAGGTGAGGCCTTGAAAGTTGTAGCGGTGTTCATTTTCGTAATACTCTCTACCAACTCTTTCAGGATGATCTTTAACATACTTGGTTAACATTGCATACTTAAAACATTCATTACCTTCATTTTGCACATTCCTACACGATTTAGTGTTTTGGATTTTCTTTGGTAAAGGGATAAAACTACTACCCCTTAAACCATATCCATGCTTGTGAACCCTTACATCCATACCTTCAATTGATGACAAAGTCCATCCAGATCCTCTTCCTTCATGTTCTTGAAGTTTTGTTATAAGTTCTTCCAAGCATTCTTCAATAATATCATCGATGTTGGAGGTGAAGGTAAGGGTTCGGTTTTTGGTAATGAACGCTCTCAATGCTGTTTCACCATCAGTATTGTTAAACATAGCCTCTAACACCATTCCAAATTTAATAAAATTTAATCTTTGTAGTTCTTCCCTCAAGGTTCCACCAACAAGTTCCTTAGCCTGGGTTATAAATGTTTCCAGTTCCAATTGAACATTATTAATTTTAAAATGTGTTACAACTCGTCCTGGCAAGGCCGTGGTGCGCAGTTGTTTCACATCTTCTAGTTCTTCTTCAGTGTCCTCTTCTTCAGTGTCTTCTTCTTCAAAAGGTCTTCTAGCAGTAGATGGTCCAGCACCAGCAAATTGGATCACACTAGGTCTTCTTCTTTGCATTTGCTGTAGATAGCTGTCCCAGTAGTCCGTCTGCTTCTGGTGCTCTTCCAAAAACCGGTCAATTGAGTCTAAGTCTATTTCATCCATGGTAATATCTTCTTTTCTATCTTCGTCTTCATGTAATTCTCTGTGTATGGTGAAAAGATCTTCGTCTTGAAAGATTTCCCCACAAATGTCGCAAAGAGCCATTTCAAACAGTTTGGCTTTGAATGCACACTCTGTGAATGTCCACGCAATAATGAGCAGCGCACTCCACCGGGACCCTTTATATCCGAGGCAGATAGGTGGGGAAAGTGACGTCATATGGAAACAGGTTATCACTCATGTGCTAAATTTAGCCTTTACACAACCGTTTGTAATACATTTATCAGTAGGCTTGATAAATTGATGATATTTGGTCTAGATTCAATAATTTGTACAAGTTTTTTCAAAGACGTCTGTTTGAGCAAGTTTATGTAGGTCAAGGTCATTTGGAATTATTATTTTGAGCGGGGGATAGAGCACTAAGCAGCATCATTTACTACAAAGTGCTCTATCCCCCGCTCACATTCTTTTTTAACTTTTTGTTTAAACTTTTTTACAAGGGTGAAACATCACCATCAGAGTCGGAATCATCCTCATCACGGAATAGGCAGCGATGACAATACATAATTCTTCTGGCAACTAACATCCTATCCATTGGACGATGGGGAGTGTCTTGTTCTTGTTCTTCTTCTTCGATTTCCAATTGGAATTCCATTTCCGACTCAGATGACGACTCTAATGTTTCGTAGGCGTGCAAGTCCACCTCATTGTCCGTTGAACCAGCTTCGTCAGAGTCCATTTCAATATCCATTATCTCTTCCTCCTCCTCTTCTTGATCAACCGCAGGTAGTTGGTCCTCTACTTCTATAATTTCTAGAGGTATTACCTCCAGAATAGAGACAATTCTGTTGCGATGGAACAAGGTGTTGTCAAGTGGAGCCATGGTATGGAAGTGTTGTATCCATCCAATTTGCTTACCCTTTTTATACCCCCACCAACTATACAATTTATGTGGGTCAAGGTCACGTAAAGATACCCTTTGAGCGGGGGATAGACCACTAAGCAGCATGCTAGTCCATTGCCGCAAAGTGATCTATCCCCCGCTCTGTTCTACAAAACCTCAATCAAGTCCAAGTCCAAGTCCTGTTTAACACATTTTATTCTAATTCCATATCCAATTTAAAAATTTCAATTTCACATGGTTTACATTCCTGATGTATCAAACACTCCAGCTCCCTAAACATATCGTCCAGTTCGTCCAAATTATGATGTCCTACTTTTAACACATGAAGGTGGTTCATGCTTTGCATTGTAGCATGACCATCAACAAACAAGTTTCTTTTCCACGCTAACATAAATTGGCAGTTTTCTTGAAAGATTTTTCTCACCAAACAATCATACACAGCCGTCAACATGTCTCTACAATCTTCATAGTGTACCATCACAGAATACCTGTCCAAGTTAGCACCAAGCAGCGATCCACTCATTGTTTCTAGCGTTCCACTGGAAGGTTCAAAGCAGAATGAAGTCGAGATGTATAGACCCCCTCTTTTATACCAGTTAACCGGTTGTCCTTGCTGTAAAGTGGGTCAAGGTCATCCAATGCTACCCTTTGAGCGGGGGATAGACCACTAAGCAGCATGCTAGTCCATTGCCGCAAAGTAGTCTATCCCCCGCTCTGTATTCTACACACACACACACACACATGTCCATGTCCAAGTCTTTCATTACATACCCAATATATATTCAGTTCCTTCATCATCACTATCACTCATCACTGCTTCCACAAACTCCACAGGATTAAAGTTAAATTGTTTCAATTGTTCTTTTAAGTTTTCAATTTGTTGGTCCTTTACTTCTAAAACACTGTGAAGATGTGATATGTAGTCCGCTGCCTCGTTGATGCTTGCTACTCTCGGATCGCCTAACTTCAAGCTGGGAACTACACCCTGCAGCCTGAAGTACGCCATACGCCTTTCTTGCTCCTGCCGTTGACCAGGACTGAGCAAGCCTTGTCCGTCTTGGCTTACCTCCAGCAAGGTCCGTAGCATCGGAGCTTTGCAGGCGTTTGCCCGAGCAACAGTTATGCTGTGGAATGGTCGAGCAGGTCCACGAGTAGCAGGCAGAACGTTGGCAGCACGCCTTCTTGAAGAAGAAGAGGAAGCCTGAGAAGTTTTGGAGTTGAAAGCCATGTTACAGTGCTGTATTCAGCTAAGCGGTACAAAGCAGAATAACCAAACTGCACGTTAATACCCGTATATATACACTTATCAGTGGTGGGGGTACTAGCTAGCCTTGGTAAAGTGGGTCAAGGCCATCCAAAAACATTACCAGAACGGGGGATAGATCACTAAGTGGCATGTTAGTCCATTGCCACAGAGTGATCTATCCCCCGCTCTGTATTCCGCATTCACACACACATTCATACAAACACGCAAGTCCCAGTCCGAGTCTTTACCCACACCTATCCACTCTCATCCTCACTATCATCACTATCATCTAACAATCTGTCACACTTCATAATTAGTTTTTCCCATTCTTTCCGGATCAAAAGTATTTCACTGTGTGCACTCTCCAACAACCTCTTCTTTTCCTCTAACAACCTGTTCTTTTCCTCTATCAATACGTTACAACCTTTAATATATCTTATAGCAGCTCTAACAGTGTCTTCCTGTGAAGATGCACCAACCACTACACCCGGCACTACCTGCTGGAGTTCTTCATACAAGCTAGACTCTCTTCTGGAGGCTCCACTGCTGCACAACTCCGTCTTGCTCGGAGTGAATCCGAAGAACCGAACGCGACTCTTTGACAGGCGGCCCCGCCGGATCGGTCCAGAGCTTGAGCCAGAGTTGGATGCGGTCGGGCCAGAGGTAGAGGCTGGAATGTTCATGGCTGACATGGTAGTATTCAGCTAAACAGTGTAAAGCAGAATGAGAAGACGGTTGATCACCACTCCTATATATACCCATTTTTAGTGGTGGGGGTAACCCCGGGGTGAGGGGGGGGGGGATAGCTTAAGGACTTCCACTAACTTTCCCTTAGTCCTCGCGGTCATCGGTTTTACATACCTTTAGCACACCCATCATTTTGGTTTCTTCAATAACTTTACACACCTCAAAAACCCAAGCAAACAGCTCATCTATGTTGTTATAATTAATTTTTGTCCAGTGTTCATACTTGTGGGTTTGTTTGTTTATAATACATAGATAAAATGTAGACCCATCTCGTCTTATACAACACTCAACTTCCATTCTATGCCGATTTAGCACTTCCCAAACATTGTGTGGATCTATCAAGAAGTCACCACCTTTGTAATTGTACCGTGACATGTTTACACGGAGTACAGAAACGGACTGAAGCAAATGAACGGCTCATACAAGCTTAGTAAGAGCATTAGAGTGGGGGGTATCACGTGATACACGACATTAGTTGTAAGGTTAGCACTTTACTTTAAACAGTAATTTATATGGGTCAAGGTCATTCAAACTTTGAAAAATTTTTACCTCCAAACACTTGTAGCAAGCTACAAGTGTTTGGAGGTAAGTTTTTATTTGTTAAAGATTTTCGTAACTTAGTCTTCACCCTCAAGGACACGGTTTGAGATTGTCCCAGTGACTTTACATCACCGCCAGGTTAAAGTATTATACAAGTCAAGTTTTTTTTTATTATTTGACTTGTGTAATACTCCTCTCCCTTACTTTAAGAGGGTTAGGACTAAATTTGGAAAAAATAATTTGGAAGAAGAATTTTTGTTTTTTAAATATCGTCCAACACAACCTAACAATTTAGAATTTCTTTTGGTAGGCCTACATCCTAATCCATTTCCCACACAGATTGGCATCCTTCCCTTCGTATTAGCCTTTTTTATGGATGAAAAATTGTCTTTGTACCATCCGAACGGGTACTTTCATTGTATGAAGGCTGCCATCACCTTTTACAATGATTTCTACTTTGGCATCAAAAGCTCCATAAATTTGAGCAATAAAATAATATTTTTCATCCATTTTAAGTCTTCTAATATCAAGCGGTTGCGGACTGTGGGGATGTCTGGGTTGGGATGTTTTAGACCTAATGTTGTTAAGACTGTAGGGTCTTACTCTCGGAAGATTGATGTTTTTGTTCAAGTGCGTTTGGCAACGGTCTTTATCTAAAACAGCAAACTTCTGACAGCAAAGAATCCCAAAGTCTTTTGACATCCACACGTAATCGCATTTATTACCCTTGCCAGCAGGGAGTTTAACACGCTTACGTTTTTGTGTTGGACGCTTTACTGGAGTGTTTTGGAGCTTGTCAGGTTTAGGCTGGCTAGAAGGAATGGGGGTGGGAGGTGAAGGTTTAAGTAGGTCAAAAGGTAGGCTGCAGACAATTTTGGGTGGGGTAGGTGAACGGGTTAGGTCGATTGAGGGAAGTTCGGGGGAGAAGATTGATTTACGGGGTGGTTTGGTTGGTGTAGGTGGCATGGGGGATATGGGTGAGGGACATTGGGATTTGGTGTAGGATAGGATTTTCTTAGTTCGACTGTAGGGGGTTATCCTCGACCTTGGCGCCTCTTCGAACACCGCAGACTCCGATCCCGAGTCCGATAGCAGAGAGAGTGCTGGAGAGGCTATCAGGACTCGTCCGCTGGGGTTCTTTGAAGATGCCGCAGGTGCGCCAGCCTCTTCCGAAGCCGAAGGTGCGCCAACCTCTTCCAATGTTGGTGGCAATGGTGAAAGGCTGGGCATCGAGGCAGGCTGCGGTGGCGGCGGCGGTGGCGGCATCGTCAGGCAGCTCAGAATCTGCGCTGTCATGAGGTATTCTAGGATCGGAGCGGACGACGATGAGGGCTGAGGCGTGTTGGCCGAGGTTGAAGAAGCTGGTGGGTAATTCTTGAGCTTAAGACCCATCTTGATGAAGCGAATAAATGAAGAGTAAATATGAAAAGAGTAAATATGAAAAGAAGATTGAAATAAGTAAATAAAATCTCAGGAGCGAGAGAGGACCGTCCGGTACGGGAACCTGGACAGGAATGAGAAGTGCATGCCACCCGGCCGCCTTATATCCCCGCCGGGGCTGCCACGCCCAGGATATCAGGGGTGGGGGTGGGGGTGGGGGTGGGGGGGGGGCACTTTTTGTCGGGGGGGGGGGGGGGGTTCGCACTTTTTGTCGGGGGGGGGGGTCAATTTAAAACAATAAGCCTCACTTAAGGCGTTTATGTTAACATCGCTGAAGCCTCCAAAAAAGACACACTTATAGACGAGTCAAACCTTGTGTGTTACTTGACTTGTACATTTTTTTAAAAGAGCTTAATATATTTACCTTGTTAATAAGACCTGACTGTTAAAGAATTTTGAAAACTTTTATATATTTAGGTCAAGGTCACGGTAAAACTTTAAAAAATTAAGCCCCACACCCCCGATGGGGGTGTGGGGCACTTGGGTTGTCATCGCTGTAGCCTCCAAAGAGACCCAACTATGACAACAAGGCAACATCCAATGTCGTGTTCCCTTCGCCACGCAAGACTTGTAAACATTTACTGCATTGTCTTTTCAATAGCTAACAAAACATTTACTTAATTTTGAGAGAGGTTGAGGACAGCCCTAGTGGCTTACGCCCTCGGTCCGAGTGCAGGGGCCACCGCAAATTGGCCACAGCTGTGGTCTGCATGTCAGCATACAAACGGACCGAGTCCCAAACCCAGCCGCAATATTGCATGCCTGAGAGGACCCATGCTAAAATTGGTTTAAAATTGTTTTACACGGGGGTCTACTCCCGTACCCTACCTTTACTATTTAACTTTATCAATGCAGTAAATTTTTATATATCTTTGTGGGTCAAGGCCACACGGACATTAAAAAAATTTCGGCCCCCGTACATCCATGGCGAACCACGAATGTTCGGGGGCCTTGGGGACTAAAAACACAAATAGCTAACAAAGATTCATTTACATAATTTTGAGTTTCCAGAAGGGAAACAAGAGGTTGAGGACAGCCCTAGTGGCTTACGCCCTCGGTCCGAGTGCAGAGGCCACCGCAAATTGGCCACAGCTGTGGTCTGCATGTCAGCATACAAACGGACCGAGTCCCAAACCCAGCCGCAATATTGCATGCCTGAGAGGACGCATGCTAACGTTGGTATAAAATGCTTTTACACGGGGGCCTACTCCCGTTCCCTGACTTTACAATTTACTTTGAGCATTGAAAAAGCTCAAGGGGGGATTGCTAAAACAAGCGTATACACTTTACAAACATATAACACACTTACAACACACAATTGAGCTCAACGTAGTCAATGCTGGAACAAGCACATACACATTAAACACATATAACAAACAAGACACAAAGGATAAAAGACACAGGAGACATAGGGTACAAGTAAAACACTCTCATATAAATCAATTCCCAATACCCAAACGCAAGCGCAATATCTTACAACTAATACAAGTCTTAAAGTTAGAGTAGACTTCGCTAAACACTGAAGGCGCCATTCAATGTTTAGTGATGCCTATGGCGGTCCGTCCCGGTCGTTCACGTTCAACGCGCGGGAGCGGACTGCGAGCCGGCTCTGGCTGGACCCCCTTATATCCCCGCCGGGGCTGCCACGCCCAGGATATCAGGGGTGGGGGAGGGGGTGGGGGAGGGGGTGGGGGTGGGGGGGGGAGGGGGTGGGGGGGGGGCTCGCACTTTTTGTCGGGGGGGGGGGGGGGGGGCTCGCACTTTTTGTCGGGGGGGGGGGGGGGGTCAGGTAAGTTAAGTGGGTCAAGGTCACCCACAACACTTGTACTCTAAGTGTTGGCTATACCCCCACCACAACTGGGTCCCTAGGCTGCACAACACCGCTTCGCCAGTATGTCTCCGGCTTCCATGCGGTGCGTCTCGCTGTTCTCTAGCTCTCTATATGTAAGTAATTTTACAAGTTCTGAATGAAGGTCACTACACTTTAACTCTGGGACGATATCGACTTGTAGTGTTTCAGTGTTTTGACTCAAGGTCATCACACTTTAACTCTAGCACATCGGTTATCGTACCAGAGGTGCTCAATAACCTAACTTGTAATGTTTAGGGTGGCGTTTGCACGCCACGTGGTATCGCCATGAGTGTCCAGTCCAGGTTTTAAGTTAAATTAATTTTACTGTAATCTTTTCCATTTCCGCTTCGTTTTGCCAAAGTATAAGGTGTCGCTTAATAAAGTGGTATTTCTCTACAGTTATAGGAGATTGCAAGGATACAATTAGTTTATTTAGGAGACTCTTCATCTTGGAGTTTAACACAATTTCCACTTTGACTTTGCTTCCTCGGCTCTCACAGCCTAAGCTGTACAGAAATGTTTCTTCTAGTGCCAACTCGGGCCAAGAGAACAGTGTGTTGATTGTAGGACAGCTCATGGTGAAGTGATGCGATACTCCAGCGTACCACCTCACCTTCCCCCGCCACTGTGACCTTCCCCCACTCCTGCTGTTTCCCCCACTTCTTTTCCCTTGACTCATGCGCTACAAGCAGTCTCTCAGTATTGTGCGGACTTTTGTGAGGTGAAGCCATGTCGCAGGACACTTTAGGTAAGAAACTTAGCCGTGTTAAGACTTTATTAGTTGCTCACTGTCCACCACCCAAAGTTAAGAGAGTTTCAACTTTAGCTAAGTGGCGCAAACTGTTGCGCGGACACCCTAAGTTTTATACAAAACAGACTAATGTCAGTTTTACTGATGAGGATTTGTTTAAAATATTGGATGAAATGACTTTTCCTTGCAAAATTCAGTTAGTTACTCCCATTCCTGACAGTTTAGAGTCTTAGTCTCTCAAGCCAATATACCTAGCATACACAGAGCCTGACAGTCAGTCACTCGATGGCTGTCGTGGGGTGCGCATCGGTGTCGGCGCTCCGTTGTTAAGTGTTCAAGGTCACGGTAACATAAAATTGCGGGCGTTGTACTGGTTCAAGGTCGCCTGAGGGATAACCGATTGCCCATTTAGGCAGAGTCATGTCAGAAACTCGAGTTTAACTTGGCACTTTTGCCGTTTCTTGTCGAAAATTCGCTCCAAGTGGTCAAGGTCACGGGGACTCTGACTGAAACTCGGAGCGTAGTGCGAGAAACGGCAAAAGTGCTAAAAAATTTTAAGTTTCTGCGTGACCTTGACCTTAGTGGCGTCGGTGACGTCGTTTTGATGACGTAAGGGGTGATGACGTCATCAGCACGTCATTTCTGTGACGTCATGGGTGTGACGTCATCGAAATGACGTCATTAGTGATGACGTCATCGATTGCGTCATCGATGACGTCATCGATGACGTCATCGGTGAGGTCAATGACCTCGATGACGTCATCCCTCAGGTGACCTTGAACTGGGCCAGCGGCCGCAATTTTACACTACTTTCATTACCTAATGGTTAGTTATTAACTAATAATCCACATGTAAAATAGAGTAATATGATGTTATTACGATAAATATCGTACCCGTGGCAAGACTGCTTCATTCACTTTTTCAATCAGCTGTGAAATGTTAAATATTATAAAGTAACTTGACTTCCGTTTTAGCTTCGACGCTTGTGTGTCAACACTTTTATCTGCGCAACACAAAAATAGCTATTCAGCTAACCTTAGGAAGAAGTTATGTTTTTCCTCTACAGACCTTAGATCGGTAAAGGGCAGTTAGTTGAATTGCTGATTCAGAAAAGACCTTCCCCATTAGCTTATTTCCGGTTTCGCTAAGTGTGTTTGGATTTTGCCAGAAATAATACTTGGTCAAGCTGATTGGACAAGTGTATTTTACATTGATATTGTGTGTTGTATGTGTACCATCATTCAGTATGGTGTATGGTGTGTTATTCATTCAGTATTTTCCAATTAGATCAGGTTTATATTTTAAAATTTTGTAAACACAGTATATTCCTATATATATATATATTTTGATTAAACATTAATTTGTTATAATGTTATTTTAAAAATTGGAGATTTGATAAATTTTACTATGTGTTTTATTGAAAATAAAATTAAAAATATTAACAAGTTTTTTTATTTTTGCTTGGTTTGCTTAGTTAGTGGTTAGTTTATTTGGTTTGCTTGTTGATAGCTTTCTATCAACAAGCAACCACAGTATACCTTTTTACAGTTAGGCTTACAGATGTTTTAAAACCAGTGCTTTGAAAGTGTTCTTTTATTTGTTCACCTTTGTTGTTATTTTACCCCAATTAACCCAAAGAAAAATTATCATGTTTACAACTACAATTTCAAACTAGTTTTTAGACTAAAACCGATTCTTCTTGGGGTTGAGGCTGTTTATAAACTTATTTCTGGGCCAAAATAATCTTAAATAGAAATTTTAGGAAAATCTATCGCTAGATTTTGAGATTGAAGGCAACTACTCGTACATCGACACAGCAGACACTACATCGTAGGCCTATAGTATACTAAGGCTACCTTCAGGACATCCACAAGTCTCTCTTTATAAGACTATCCTAAAATATTGCTAAGCGTTTAGGCAAAAATTGGGTGAGATTCAATAAAGAATTGGTCGGCAGTGTTACATCAAGTAGGGCTCTGATCTGCTATTGGTCCGATGTTTCGACATGAATGAATAAACCTCTGAATCTCTTTAGCCCTAGTCTACTTTCGTCGTGGCGAGAACACAAAGGCTAAATATATCCCAACATTGACCGGGAATACAAGAGATTGGACCCGTCAGGAAAGTAAAAAAAGTTATTTGTTGATAAAGATATTGATATATTTAGCTTGTAGTTAAAAATCTGGTTGATTCTGGCCAGCCATTTTTAGATGTTTTGTCATCACCTGACTTCCCTCAGTCAGTCTGAAATCCCCAGAGCGGAATATGCCTAAAGTGGTGGGATACTTAACTTGGAATCAAAAGTAAATATTTCGTTAGTTAATGAGTTTATGTAGGTCAAAGTAAAAGTCATGGACTATTAGAGTTCAATGTTACAATCCTCTGTAAAGGTTGACCAACTCGAAAATCACTGTCTATTAAACATACATTAGTGTACTTGTTGCTCGAAATCGAGCAACAACAGTGGCCGGCCCACGAGAATGCACTTGTCCAAAAATCATACGGAGTACTTATAAATCAACAGAATCATATTGAACAATCCAGCACTTGTACGTAGGTACAAGTCTAATAAAATTACGTAGCTAATGTCTTGGTTAGCAAACGAATTTAGTATAACTTTATCGTTCTGTTTGGGGGATGTACTGGTACTACTTTCCGTGACTCAAACTTTTATTCACCTCTTTAAATACAGTACATGCATTACAATCAATGAAAATAAAAAATAATTAAATTGACAGCTACATACAGACAAGTGTCATCATGGAAGTTCCTCTCCCGCAAAATGTGGTATAGCACTTAATGTACAAAGTAAAAGCTCAATTTAAGTCGTGACTTTAAAATGTTGAAATAATTATTTATAAATTATTATTAGAGGTCGAAACTGTACTTCTCTCCTCCCCCTCCCACTCTAAACATCTATCTATGGTATTGGTACGGTATTTAGTGCTTTATGGCTAGGTGATCGCTTTTTCTAGGCGGAAGCGACAACTTTGGTTTCAACGGGTCGTTTAAGAGGAGGAGTATAATAGCCTATCCCATTTTGTTATTTTTGTATGAATGTATTTATTTTTATGTATGTATTTATTTATTCCATTAATTTTACAGTGCAGAATATACACAAAATAATCTTAATTGTAAATGATTTAAAAAATAAACTGACTAAACTAAAAATCAAAACAAAACAAATTGAACTGTGAAATAAAGAAAATAGCCCATGGAATTCAGCGGACATAGGCGCGAGCCTGTGCGTCTGCTGGTGTTGCTTAAAACGAGATATAATTTGAACTTAAATTGAAGTTTATTTCAATATAAACATATAAAATATAAAAAAAGAAGGAGTTTTGTTGTATATACAATCAATGGCCGTGACGGAGTGTGAATAACAAAATCTAAAATCACAACTCATCAATTATCAATCAGCTGGGAACGAGTTTGGGATGGATGGATAGTGGCAGTGCATAGTCAGGGGTCAAGGTCTAGGCGCCGATAATCGGCAGTAATGATAAGATCAGCTTCGTCCACACCTAATTGAATTTTTTACTATATGGAACATAGAGTATAAAATTCTTTACGATCGACTTTAAATTTCTCTTAGGCGAATTTTTGACCCCCAGAAGGCTTTTTTATTACTAATTTGATTTCAATGAAATTCTCAGGTTAGATTTTAAGTATTTTAAACTAGGTAATAAACTATAATCGAGCAATTATTTTCAAGTATTAAAAAAGCTTATTTTCCGGCATTTTTGACAGAACTTTAGTTGTTTAGGTTACATGGTTTGACTTATGTAGTTGCTATGATCAGTTTATTTTCCCCCGTTGCAGCTGAGTTGTCGCTGTATGCTGAAAACAACATAACATAACCTTTTCTTGTTTATATTTGCTCGCCGTTATGTTACTTTTTAAATAAAATTTAATTGATATTTTGACACACCTATTTGTTAAATTAAATAGATCAACACTGATGTTTACTTGTTGAAGTTATAAATTATAGTCTACCAAAAGATAGGCATATTGATGTGGAATGAATTGGTGTCGTACGGAATTATGCGATTAACTAATTTATGGGATACAACTAATATCTATTTGGGAGAAAGATTTAAATTTGAACAACTAATTAGAATGTGTTGTGCCATTGTAGCCTATGTCTCAGGTAACAAAACATGCCTTAAGTGTTAAGTAAGCGTAATTCTACAATACTTACATTACTTAATTTTTATTAATTTTGATTAATTAATCACGGATTTTAAATTGTATTGTTTTTTTCGCTCTACAATCTATTTACCTTTAATATTGTAAGCATAATTATTATTAAGTTACTTGCTTGTTTTGAGGTCTTAGCTAAAATCATTCTTTGTATGTATTTATTTGTAGGCTAGGCCTAGGATGTACGCCGGTTGACTTTGGACGGTTAGATGACGTTCCACTCTTCACATTCGAGTAAATGGAAACCTCCATTCTCTCCCTAAAGAGCAACAAGGCTCCTGACCCGGACGGGATTCACAGCGAGGCTTTAAAGAAAGTATTTTCAATTAATGCTGACTTGTTGTTGAGAATGTACAACGCCTGTTTGGTAGAAGGGGTGTTTCCGGCTCCCTATGGAAAACCGCAAGACTTGTACTGATCAGCAAGGGCAAAGGTGATCCCGAGCTGTCGTCGTCCCACAGGCCTTTCTACACGTTGGACACGGCTGGGAAGCTGTTCGAGAAGCTGATCCGTTCCCGCCTGACCTCTGCCGTGGAAGCTGCCGGGGACTCATGCCCCCGTCAGTATGGCTTCAGAAAGGGACGGTCAACGATTGACGCCATCACCGAAGTCCATGGAGAGCTGTGAAGAGAGTCGAGAGCCACAACCATTTCTCTCGCTGAGTAGTGCTTCTTGTTACGCTTATGTCAAGAATGCCTTTAACTCGGCGAGGTGGGTCGATATGTTGGATGCGCTTCGCAACACCTTTCGCGTTCCTGCATATCTGTTGCGACTCATTGAGGATTATCTCCGCTCTCAAAGCCTTATTTACGACACAAGGGACGGAACGTGGACGATGGAAGTCACTTCTGGTGCCGCGCAAGATTCAATACTCGGCCAGGATCTCTGGAATGTTGCCTATGACAGCCTCCTGAGGTCGGAGATGCCTGAGGAAACCACTTTGGTTGGGTACGCCAATGATGTCGCAGCTCTCATTGTCGCACGCAACGTTGAGCTGGCCCAACTAAAGTTGAACCGAGTCATGCGTGTGGTCAACACATGAATGTCTAATCACAGCCTCTCGCTTTTTTCTCCGTAAGACGGAGATTGTGATCCTTACGAAGAAAAGGATAGACACCATCATTCTGTTCCGAGTGGGAAGGGAGGTGGTCCAATCAATTCGTGCTGCTAAGTACTTCGGGATTATGGTGGACACCAAGTTAAGCTGGAGGGATCAGATATTCCGTACGGCGGACAAGGCCGCTAAGGTAGTCACTTACCTTAGTAGGCTGATGGCCAATGTCGGGGTTCCACGATCCAGCAGAAGACGTCTATAATGAAATAAAATTACCATATAAAATCACTGGTTATCAAAAGACAACATGTTTCGTTCCTTAGAACTTCTTCAGGTCAATAGTATGCAACTACCACATAATCCAATGTATTATTACATTGTGGTTTGTCAAATTATTCAATAAAAGGTTGTCCCAGTCACTAAAACTAAAAGTTGTCATAGTGATAAAATTAGTAAATCAGTTTTATTCTGTTTTACTAATTTTATCACTATGACAACTTTTAGTTTTAGTGACTGGGACAACCTTTTATTGAATAATTTGACAAACCACAATGTAATAATACATTGGATTATGCAATAGTTGCTTACTATAGACCTGAAGAAGTTCTAAGGAACGAAACATGTTGTCTTTTGATAACCAGTATGATTGGATAAGGTAATTTAATTTCATTATAATATATTCCAATCCAGGGTCACAATGAATACTAGAAGACGTCTGTTGAAGTCCGCGGTTCAGTTCATGCTTCTTTACGGAGCAGAGGTGTGGGCAGACGCTCTCGATAAAGAGTAGTACAGGTTGCGACTCGCCCGGGTTCAACGTTGAGCGGGGTTGTGTGTTCCGCCTACCGGACAGTTTCCGAGCCTGCCGTCCTGGTGGTCGCCGGAGTTATCCCTGTCAAGCTCTTGGCAGGAGAGAGGAAGGCAATTTATCAGAGACAAGGCGAGATTGGCAAGGACACGGCAAGAACAGCAGAGCGCTCCCGAACCTTCCAGCAGTGGCAATACAGCTGGGAGCACGACACCCGAGGACGATGGACTGCGCGACTTATCAAGCACATCCAACCATGGGTGAAACGGCGGCCAATTCTTTATTTATTGCTCGGGCGTTCCCGACGATGCGGAACACACATTCTTCCGCTGCCCCCGTTAGGAAGGGTCCCGCCTGAAGGCCACACAAATTTTTGGTGCATTTTCGGTGGACTCGGTCTGCCAAAAGATCTTGGAGGATGAGGGCAACTGGGATTGTTTATCACAGTTCGTGCGGGGCATCCTCTTGGAAAAGAAACATGATCTGGACCGCGAAGTGGCCCAGATCCCTTGATCGAGTGGCTGGATAAGGAGTGAGCCCCACGGGCATAAGCCAAATTTAGGCCTAGCCCTACGTAATGTGATAAACAACTCCAGGTTATAATCCTAAAGAGTAGATGCGAGGTTTTTTAGTGGGTAAACCCGTTCTTAGGGGAGTCCCACACTACAGGCTTGCTACCTGTTTGCGTAATACATTTTTCTTACCTCTCCCTCAAAAAAAAAAAAAAAAAAAAAAACCCGCGTCGCAGCAAACCTGCGTACTCAGCGAATTTCCAAAGAATTATTGTTTCAATATCAAAGAACTTTGTGGCTATATTATATAATTAATAATCTTTACAGGGAAATATAATATATTTAATGGCATTATATTTCCGAGTAAATTATTTTTATTTAATAATTTATATATTAATATTTATATTGCAATAAATGACTTTTTTAACAGTAATAAAGGTGCATATCCAAAGCTTCAATGCAAAAGGAATGATTTGTTTACAAATAACAAAACATAAACACTTCAAATTTGACAAATATGCAGAAGACAGCTGATCAGCTGATTAGGAACAGATACCTTATTATCTCCATCTCTCTTGCTCCCATTATACACTTATTTTCCATGAGAATACCATGGGATTTAACATGTAGGTTTGCTGCCATGTGGGTTTTTGATCTAATCTTAATACTCACTACCTAGTGAAAGTTCATAAAAAATTTTATTAAGGTATGTTGATAAATACGCGATTTATATCTGTTCAAAGATTTACCCATAAGAATAACATGGGAAACTTGATTTGAATTTTCTCTAGAACCAGTTAAGCTATTTTAAAGATTCAAAATACTAAATTGTTTGTTTTTTTAAGCTCTTTTAAATGGTTTTGGTTAAAATTGATGAATTTAGAAAATTCAGCCCCAAAAACGCCAAAAACCCATTTTTGACCCCTTTGAAACCCCATAAAACCCCGTTCCCATAACCCGACAATGCTGGTTCGCGAACTCATGAAAATAGACCTGGTCTTACACCTTCATACCAAATTTGATCAAAATCGGAACCCTGTTACTTTCAATACTTACTAAATACTTTCAAAGTATTAAAGATTTTTTACTTATACTAGGAATACGCTCCGATGTCCGTCCCGTACAAGAATTTTTTACTCACTTTTTGAGTTATTAGGTGACGCTTTTTATGTTTTTTTTTTTTTTTAGCGAATTTCCCTATAGGGAATACGCTATTACGGTAGTAGCCATGGTAAGACCTAAGCCCGGGACCACTTTACTTTTTATTTTGAGGTCCCCAGAAGCCAAAAACACCGTTCGTTCATTTTCATATATATGTATATATATATATATATATATATATATATATATATATATATATATATATATATATATATATATATATATATATATATATATTTTATGCAAGGATTCACATGTTAGGGCTGCTATAATTATAATTATGAAGTTAAAATAAAACTGAGCACCCTTTTTTTGAAACATTTAATCTAATCAAGCAACATGTTTCGGCTCTAAGGCCATTTTCAAGCTATAAAATTAAAATTAAACTAAAAATTACATAATACCTAACAAAATAACAATTTAACTATTTGAATGTAAAAATAAATAAACATTATAAAAAACATCTGTTTCTTAAAATTATCTCTAGTTGGTTTTTGGTTTATTTTTATGGATTTCCTTTATTTTTTCAAATATAGGATTGTAATTCGTCATTTGAGTGTTCAATAAATTTTCTTTTTGGCTTGTATAAATGTGGAACTGTTCTCTCGAGTCCATTTCTTTGCCTTTCTTTAATACATTTAGAATTGCCAAATTTTCTTCCATGCTTTTGTACGTGTGGTTTGTTTTTAGGAGATGTTCGGCGAAGTTAGATTTTTGAGATGTTTGATTATTGCTTCTCAAAGCTTGGATATGTTCGTTGAAGCGAGATCTAAACGTTCGCCCGGTTTGGCCAATATATGTCTTTTCACAATCTGAGCAACTTAATCTGTATATACCTGATCGTTCATATTTTAGTTTATCATTGTCACTAATATTTTTTGATAGTTTTTTGTTAATCATGTCGAAAGCATTATTATTTGTTTTGAATCCTATTTGATACTTGCTTTTTTCAAATGTTTTTCTTAAGGATTTGCTTAATGTAGTGTTAAATGGCATACCGAGATACTTATCATCGCTCTTATCTTTCTTTGGGTTTCTTCTTTGTTTTTTAATGTTACTTATCAATCGGTCTATTAATTGAGAGCTGTAACCATTTCTTGCTGCAAGGTACTTGATTGTGTTGACTTCTTTTTCATAATTATCTCTGCTCATTGGTATGCCTAACATTCTGTTGATCATCGACCTGAATCCTGATATTTTATATTTAAATGGATGATTCGAATCAGAGGGTATCAAAAGATCAGTTTGGGTAGTCTTTCTATATATTTGAAAGGAGTGTTTGTTTTCCTGTTTATTTATCGTCAGGTCCAGGTAATTGATTTCTTCTCTATTACTTTTCTTTGTGAATTTGATTTTGTCAGACAAATTATTCAGGTAGTTTAAGAATTCTTCACTTTCTTTTTCATTCCCCTCAAATAGGCATATTATATGGTCAACGTATCTGTACCAATATTTAATTTTTGATTGAAATGGATTGGTTGGATTATTAATTTTACTAACTTCTAGTCTATGCATGAAAATGTCAGAAAGTAAACCTGAAAGGGGTGAACCCATCGCAAGACCTTCATTTTGTTGGTAGTAAGTTGAATTGTATGAGAAATAATTTTGTTTCATGCAAATATTAGTTAGTTTGATGATTTCTTTTGTTTCTTGACTTGATAAAGTACTATTTTGCTCCAGGTCTTCCTTTAGAATGTCTAAAGTTTCCATTGGAGGGATGTTCGAATACATATCTTTTACATCAAAAGATATGAACAAGGAATTGTCTGGAATCTTTATGTCTTTTATTTTGTTGACTAGTTCTGTATTATTTTTTACACTGTATGTGGTTTCCCAATTCAAGCTGTTTTTAATTGTGTTATTCAAATACTTGCACAATTTATATGTTGGTGCTGTTCTACAGTTAACAACTGGTCTGATGGGGATTTCATTTTTATGTGTTTTTGGTAGTCCTTTCAAAGTTGGAGCTTTTGGATTAGTCATTTTTAAGTGGATCTTTTCCTGTGTCGAGAGAAATTTACAGCCTGAGATAACTCTGTTGGTCGTTTTGGAGAATTCTGCTGTAGGATCCTTTCCAAGAACCAAGAAGTTGTTGTTATTTATAAACTGTTGGATTTTCTCATTGTAATCAGTTCGTGTTATAATTACAGCGGTATTGCCTTTGTCGGCTTTTACTAGTAGGGAATCATTCTCTAGGAGTTTATTTGATATGGAATGGATACTTCTCATGTCCTTTTCTGCAGTTTTAATATTACCATATCTTCTTAGTTGTGTATTAGTCTTGTCAAGCTCATGAACAAAATTATATTTCAAAGGTTCAATGTCTCTTTTATCTGCACATTCAATCGCTGCATCAATAGTAGTGTGAAATTGTTGGTGCTGGCCCAGTTCAAGGTCACCTGAGGGATGACGTCATCGAGGTCAATGACCTCACCGATGACGTCATCGATGACGTCATCGATTGCGTCATCGATGACGTCATCACTAATGACGTCATTTCTATGACGTCACACCCATGACGTCACAGAAATGACGTGCTGATGACGTCATCACCCCTTACGTCATCAAAATGACGTCACCGACGCCACTGAGGTCAAGGTCACGCCGAAACTTAAAATTTTTTGGCACTTTTGCCGTTTCTCGCACTACGCTCCGAGTTTCAGTCCGAGTCCCCGTGACCTTGACCACTCGGAGCGAATTTTCGACGAGAAACGGCAAAAGTGCCAAGTTAAACTCGAGTTTCTGACATGACTGAGCCTAAATGGGCAATCGGTTATCCCTCAGGTGACCTTGAACCAGCACAACACCAACAATTTCATATTACTGTGACCTTGAAAACCTAACAACGGAGCGCCGACACCGATGCGCACCCCACGACAGCCACCGAGTGACTGACTGTCAGGCTCTGTGTACTCTAGGTATATGGGGAAGTGGAGGGGGAAATCTCAAGGTCATCCAAATGGAGTTTTAAAAAAGTTGAAGAGTAGAAAGACTACTCTTGTGCTTCCTGGGCGACCTCATCAATTTCTAACGGATCTGTAAACCAATCCGATCTGTAGCGGCAGGAGTCCAGAAAACAGGTGCACCACCCATCAGGTTGTCCGTAGCATTTCCGACAATTGGTAAGATTGGAGAAGTGAAATTTAATACACCGCTGCGGACAACAAGTATAAAAGAATTTGGATTTGTAGATTTTGAAAGTTTGTAGTACCGGTGGTGGCAGCTGTTGCTTCTTGCATCTACACCTGCAACATCCGAAGCATTCACATTGCCGGCAGGCCAGCCCATCCACTTGCCACTTTGGTAAGAGGAAACACTTATCCTTACAGCAATAGGTTGTCCCCGTCTCTTTCTTCCAACGCTTCTTTGCACAATATGTGACGCCTTGTATCTCCAAACACCTATGCTCGCAACATGAGATGCGCTTACTTTCCATAGTTGATGTTGCTTTGACGAGGGAGCACGATGAAGTGATGCTGTGGTCAGTGGGAATGGGGTTTATATAAAGTAAGGTGAGTGGAGGGGGAAAGGTCAAGGTCATCCAAATGGAGTTTAAAAAAAAGAAAAGAGTAGAAAGACTACTCTTGTGTATCTATAGCGATTTCATTGATAGTGAGTGCTTCTGTATGCCAAGTTGATCTGTACTGACAGGCTCCTAAATAATGTTTGCAAAAACCTGCAAAATGATTGTTGCACAATTTGCAGCCAGTTAGCTGTTTTAGTGTGAATTCAATGCAACGTTCAGGGCAACAAGTGTACTTATGCCCTCTCATCTGGTACACATGGAATGTCTTCAACTCTGGTTTCGGCTTCTTCCAAGACTTGCACTTACACATGCATTGACCAAAAGCTTCACATTTTCTACACGCCAGGCCATCCGCAACATCAATGTCATTTGGCCATGAAAAACATTTCCGTTTGCAACAGTAGTTGAGTTGACTCTCCATGTTGCTGTGGTGAAGGTGCGCGATGAAATGATGCTGCAGTCATTGAGAGTGCACCTTAAATAAACTCAGTGGAGGGGGAAAGGTCAAGGCCATCCAAACGGAGTTTTAAAAAAGATAACTAGTCGTCCTCCTCCTCCTCGTCCGTTGTACTTAGAGAGCTGTCAGACGAAGAGCCCCGTGCAGGTGCTCCCCAGATGAAAAACAAATCAATTTTAAAACGAAGACCAGGATCTTGCATCATCAATTCCTTTAATTTGTCACATACTAAGTCGACCTTGTGTAAGGTGTCAACAACAAGCTTCCAATTCGTTGGCTCAATATAACTTGTAGTAGAGTCTGCCTCGCTGATAACCACATCCTCCGGCCGTACTGGAGTGTAAAGATGTGTAAAGTTCTTCGGCTGTAGCTGAGGTTCAGGCTGGCTGGAAGTGGAAGGTTGAGTGTGGACCCCTGTCGCATCGAAATCCATAGTCATTCTACATTCAATGTTGGGGTTTTCGTTTAATACATACACCAATTTCTCATGCAACATATCCACTTCTGCCGAGTCTTGCAGATGAACATTCCAGGAAAATGGCCATTCTTCATCCGTAGTGGAGTCAACTCGAGAAAGAGTGCTGTCCGCCATGATAGCTAAGCAAGGAATGATGTGAGCTACAGACTGTGGTAACAGTATTGAAAAGTAGAGGGGGTACACCAAAAGTATGTGGAGGGGGTATTTTCAAGGTCATTTAATTTGGGTTTTAAAAAAAGGAAATAGTGGAGGGGGAATTCTCAAGGTCATCCAATTTGGGTTTTAAAAAAAGGAATGAAGGTTACTCCTCTTCAGCCTCGTTGTCCCCCACATCCTCATTAGCCTCATCTTCATCGACGTCAGACTCGCCATAAGGGTAGATCGGGGACATGGGCGAATATTGTGGAGATTGTTGACCGTTGTTATCGTCCCCTTGCATTCTAACTTGGGACCAATCATAATTTAAATTCATTTGTATTATGATCCCAGGGTTGTCCCGCAGTATTTCCTTCATCCGTTCGCAAATCGTTTCCAAATAGTGTACACTATCGATCGACAGTGTCCAACCCGTACTTGTACCGACATCAGTAGTGGAGTCAGCTTGGCTGATGGTGTTGTTGTCTGCCATGGTTGCTTGTCGGACAAGGAATGACGGTTGATGTGATGCTCATGCAGGAACATGGTGAAGTGGTGGGGGTGTGGTGGAGTAGTGGGGGAATTTTCAAGGTCATCCAAACGGAGTTTTAAAAAAAGGAAAACCTACAAAGTAACATTGAAACTTTCCAATTGATGGTGGCGAGCGTTTTCTTCTGCAACCTTGCCGACACATGTGACTATGCCATACAGTATGAAAAGTACAACCATAATAAGGCCGAACAATAAAAGATAGCCGTTGACTATCATGATATTTTCTGAGTGTATCTGCTTTCTTCGTATCGCCCTCTCCTGCATCCTCTTCTCCAACTCGTGGACGAAGTCACAGCAAACGTGAGGACATGTTTTATCCGTTGGTAGGTTTGCCATTGTTGATGTTGTCGGTTTGGCTGTTGAAGATGGAATGAGGTTTCCAATTGTGATGTGCCATGTACATCAATAGTCAAGTGGTGGGGGTAGCAAAGCAGTGGAGGGGGAAGTTTCAAGGTCATCCAAATTGTGTTTTAAAAAAAACCTATCTTGTTACTGAGCTCATATGTCAGTAACAAGATAGGTGTTTTTGCTCTTTTACTTCTTTAATATAATGAAAAAATATACATATTCTATTATTGTAAGAACAAGGAAGACAACTGCTAGTCAGCTGAAGTAGTCCAAGTTGTCTGGCTCGGTCTTCATCGACGCCGGTGAGGAAGCCGTGGAGGAGTGTCCAGGCTCTTCTTTTGACTGCCGGGTGTTCCGTATGTTGCAAGCGTAAACTTGCACGTTTATACGGTAGCCTCGTGCCACCATGAGCTGCAACTCCTTGTACAAGTCGTTTAGCTCCTGCTGAGTCTTGATGCTCACCTCCTCGTAACTTGCGCAACTGACGTTCAGAGACATCCTGATGTTGCTAGGTCGGCTGCTGGAGTAGAAATGAAGCCGAGGCACAGCGTTTAGAGGTACATGAAAAAGTGGTGGGGGTAATGGTGGTGGGGGTATGGAAGATCCAATTAAACACTTCTAAACTTTTTCCATTGATACAGTGGGATGGAACAAATAGCACAGGTGTCCTTGTAGTTTTCAAATCTAAACATCGGTGCTAGAAATCCGAACTGTTTTCTACCACCTTCCTGTACGAACCGTCGAAGGTCTCTGACGGCAGCATTGCCACAAGGCCTACAAAACTTTTCCCCGTCTTGGAACCTATACCAGGAGTATCCCGAATACCCTCTATTATCTTTCTTGTACTCTTCGATATCCTGTTTTACTGTTATAGGGATATTATCTCGTAAAGCCGTCTGGAATAAAGATGCGTCAGTTATAACTCGTTGTAAGCAAAGCTCGTACAAGGTGCTCATCGTTTGCTAGTTGGCAACAGACTGACCGTTTTTCGCATCCAAGCAGGTTTGAATCCTAGTGCGGTAGTGGGGGTAATTACGGTAGTGGGGGTAATTGTGAAATGCAAAGGTCAAAGGTCAAGGTCACCCGCGAAGTTTAAAAAAATGCAACATATCAATACGTGAAGCCTGTCACATATTGATATGTTGCATTTTTTTGTTTTTTTTTTATTTTTTGTCTTTTATGATTCGTTTATTTATAAAACATTACAACAACAACATATGTACAACATTAAAACTTAAATCTAACACTGCTGCTTGTCAGCGATGTGGATGGTCAACTCTGTAGAATTGCTACCCGTGCAGCCGTGGGACACCAGGTATAGACACCCGGGTTGAATAGAGCGAAGATCCTCGTTTTGTAGAAGATGGACGAATCTCTTGGGCAGGTACACCTGGAACTTTGGTTCATCCCCCGGAGTAAACGGTGCCTCGCTGAGACTGCAGCAGATGGCCTCCCCAACTGTAGTCTCCATCTTCTTCATAGCATGGATTATGTAGTGCTTCTCGTCTTTTAGTTCCGAGCACTTCTTTACAGGTAATATTGTTGACTTGGAGTGAGCATTGAACTGCTCGACCAAAGTCTGAAGGAACTGGTGAGATGCCATGGTCAGGTTACAGATCGTCTTCTTGCTCGGAGATGTTGTCGTCTCGGAATCTCGAGTAATACTCATGCCAGGTCCCAGTCTGCTCCCCACTTATATACTCTCTGTTACCCCCACCACTCCCCACTTCCCCAGTTTGAAGGTAAGAGGCGAGTTTATAGGCATTTTTCAAAGCGCAATGTCTATCTTTATCATGTTCTGGGCTTTTTGTACAAATACATATGGTTTCCAGCATGTATTGATAATTTTTATCCAATTCCACATCATTAACCGGAACATGAGTAAATCCTTCGATCCATCTTTTCTTTTCCAGCCCCTTTGTGTAAATATTGGTAAACTTGTCTGAAAAGTGATGCATAATGTGATACAAGTCCGTGTAACTTGTAAAACCATCATACCAATCGATATGATGGAAGTGTTTTGAAATCCATCTGTTGGTAGTAGCGGCTTTACTAGTTAAAGACGAATAAGAACATGGTGGTTTAAATAAAAACGAATAAGGAACACTTGTATTCATGTCCAAAAACACAAGTTCTTTTATAATGAATCTATCATCATTACCACGAAACGCTTGAAACTCAATAATACCAGGCTTGGACTTTACTTGTTGTTCTTCTCCCTTGTCCATTTTGAAGGTCACACGTCTGCTCATTACGAAGTCAGGAGGTCAACTGATTTCCACACCACGGTAGGTACTACTTTTATACCAGGCCGTACAGTTGTTGGCGCGTTGGTGTATATTTAACGTGGGCACCGTCCCCAATAGGCCTAACCCCACAAAATGTTGGTTATTGTTTTAAAAACTAACCATCGTCATTTAAGTTTCCATCTTTATATTTTCCTTGTTTTCATTTTCATCACTAACACTTGATTCTTCTCCTCCATCTTCCTCTTCTTCCTGTTTTACTGATTTCTTATGTAGTTGAGCGTACTTTTCCAATTGTCTCCACATCTGTACTTCATGAGGAACTCTATTAAATATAGAAGTATCCACAGGTCCGTATAATATAGGTGCGTCCGGTTGTTTGTCCAAAGTGTCTTCCAGATAATCTTTAATAATCGAACTTGAAAACACCAGTTGTCTCAAGTATCTTGTTATAGGTTCAGTAGCACAAGTTAAAATGAAAAACTCCTCTCGATTAAGTTGAATTTTGTTATCATGTCTTGTTGTGTCTCTAAACCGCAGCTGATGATCACCACGTTGTTTAATAATATCAATTTCCACATTTGAATCTAAAAGTCCTACTCTTGTCTTCCTTCCAAACATGTTACTACTTAAATAGCATTCTAGCAGATGCAAGTGTTTCATAAATGATTCCCAAGCACTGTCCGTAAACAAAATCATTTTGGGTCCATGAGTTAAAATTACAGTAGGGGAATAATCTGTAGATTTCATAACACCGATTAAAACACTTTTGTCCAAACTGGAAGAGATTGGGTAAAATATTCGCAAAAATACCTCACTCAATATGTTTGGAGAAATATTATCTTCAATATCCCTTTTTCTCTTTTGTATATTCTTTCTTCTTTTACCTTTTTCTTCAACATTATTACTGGCGTGAAATTGTCCGCAAACGTTTTGTTCACCTCCTTCCTGGTGACCTTGAGGATCTAAAAACTCAGATATCTCCTTCTCAATATCTATCACATTTTCAGGTGTACCACTAGGAGAAGCCATATTGAATACGATGCTACCCATACAACAGTAGGCAACAAACTGATGAGGAGCGGTCTGTACGCTCTGCTTTTATACTCGCGGAATGAAACAAAACCGGTTTTTACAGTACATTCTTAACAATTCCAGTTAAAGGTGTGTATGTTACAATTTTATCATGTAGAATTAAACAGTATGCAGTTGTATTAGCCGGTATAGCAGCGTTGAATTCCATTTCTATTTTTATATCCACACTTGATGATTTTACTGATTCATTTTGTTTAGAACAATCAATTACAACTATTGGGTAGGCATCGAAATATTTTGAAGGTGATAATAAAGGTGTATTTGCTTTACCGTAATATGAACTTTGGAATCTCGCGTACATATCGTACAATATACTGTATTTCTTTTTAGTGAATGACACATTTAATTTATCGTATGGAAAGAATTGTGAATTTAAATAAACTTTAATATTTTTCAAGTTACAATGATCAAATTGTCCTGCATGTTTAGTGATGTCGTCTCTTCTACCTGTTTGTAAACCAAATATAATATACCTGGCTCGTTCTACATAATTTGATGTTTTAACAGTCCAAGTGTGTCGATCCGTAGTAGGTAAACTGGGATGCTCATGGAATTCCCAATTCCTAAATGGAATAACAATATCACGATCGGCTTTTAATTTTCTTAAAAGTAGCATTCTATGCTCGTCAGCTAATTTAACATGTGGAACTCTCCATACAATTTTGTCTAATTTTAATTTCCATTCTAGGTTTGCATCAGTCGTATTATCTGCAGCTTTAATAATGTCTTTATCGTTAGAAGACCTCAACAAAACTAATTCTTGTTTAACGTTTAATATTATTTTCCTATAATCTTCAGCAAAACCAAGCAACAAACGTAATGGAATATGAAAATCAAAATATCCATCTGAATTTGGAGTGATCGTGTCAATTGTAGGTAATACCCATCCGGCAGGTTTAAGTAAATTGGTTTCATTGGGTGTTATAGATGTTAGTCCTTTTAAAGTCGTTGAAATACCTACCTTTTTAGTAGAATCAACTGTTACACCTGATATTTCATATCTAATTTCATCAAACAGGAAAGCCATAGGATTATTTATAAATGGAACTGTTGTACCAGCAGTAGTACCGTCCTTTTTAGTAACTTGTCCTTCAATATACAAGTAACTTTCACATGGTAGTGTGTAAATGTCTTGATGTCGTATGGGAATACGAATTTCATCGTTATTGTTTAATTTCGATGAAGTGTAAGGGTTGTGGGTGTGATATTCTTTTTCCCATAGGGTTTCGTCGAATGTTGGACCCTGCGCTATATCCAGTATATCCATAATCGGTTAATTTTAATCCAACTCTCTCTAAGAAACGAATGTTCTCGCGTGTTAACTCCTCCACAGCTGAAGAGCTACTAATGCGGTTTCCCGTAGGTTGTTCGCTTTTAAATGTTAAACCCATGGTTTTTGTATTAAAGTGTAGATTTTAAATGTAATCTAATCGTAATAGGCTCTTCTCTGAAGTCTACCAAGTTACCGTCTTGATCCAATACGCTCAACACGATGTCTGAAATGAAAGTGGTGTTCAACGGTAGATATACCAAGTTTTGTGGCTTTTCAACAATTTTAAATCCAGGTGGTACACTTGGGTAAAAAGTATGTATGATGTGGGTGTTAGCCCCATCCCTGTAAGCACCTTGTATAATGTTACAAGTTATGTCTATACTATTGACTTTTAATATTGTTACTGTTTTCTTACCGGAATGTGTTACATCTGGTTCTAAAACAGGCTCATCGTTGGAAAATCCTAATAAATCACCAATTGAGTTTGGTTGAGTGAAATCTATATAATATTTGGAAGTAATTTCAGCTTTCATCGTATTATTATTACCTTTTAATGTTATATTGTCTTTTCCCATTTTAGTTTGCAAAAATTCATTTATATGATCAATTTCATAAGAACCTGTGGGTAACCTGCACTCTTGTAAGTCTGTAAATTTTCCACTGGCATCCTTTCCCTTATAATAATGCAATACGTTATTTTTACCTTCCGTAACATTGGGAATAGAGTTGTAAGTTGTAAAATCCAATAGTGCCGCCTCCCAAAACCTTCCTTTTTGCAAGCGTAACGCTGGAAAAAGGATACTTCGTAAAGTGGACGATTTTCCTGTTAATGATACCGTATAGGAAGACTCGCCTACGGCTCGATGGGGGCTCCGCCCCCATGCCCCCTCAGGGGTTGCCCCTGAGTAGTTAAAGCCCAAATTAGAGTCGTCGTTACGTCATAGATATATCTTTCATAGTTATAATTTGAATGCCAGAGCTCAAAGTTCAAGATTTCATAAAAGCTTAGTGTTAATTTGGGGGGATACATAGTGTTACTTGGAGATTAAAAGTAAAAAGCAATTATAAAAATAATTATTATCTTAGCTTTTTACAGGCTGCGAGACTATCTTCAATTTATATGTGAGAATTTTTTGATATTTAAAGAATGGTAAAAGAATCGTTGAGGGACATTACGTCATCGCGCAACTAAGAACTTGGTGCAATGAAAAAAGTACAAAAATATCGAATTATCATTAAATTTGAATTAAATGTGTTTAAAGGTCCATTTTTGTAAAAAAAATTATTTGTTCACTTGAAAAGAACTTAGCCATTACAAATGTTCAAATATGCTACAAATTTAAACCTGAAAGGTAGAGAAACGGTTAAAACAAAACTTATGTGTTAAAAAGTTGTGGGATCACGCATCTTGGTTACTTAGCGCAAATAAAGGAAATAACGTATAAAAATTAAGAAAATCTTGTTAATCAATAATTAAGTCTAAATTATTAAACTGGTTAGTACCTTCGAAGTAGTGGACTGCCAATTTAACTTTACTCACAATTAATACTAATAAAAAGTTTGAAAATTGCTTATGGCTTTTTTCTTTTTTCCCTAGTCTCTTAATTCATAAAAAACTGTCCCCACTTAGGAAAATAAATAAAAAAATTCTAAACATTTCCAAATCGATGCAAAAGTTCACATTAATAACTGTAAACTAAAATGCCTTGCTTGGATAAAATAAAACTATAGGTGCATGGTGGTAATAATAATAAAAATAATCGGCCTGTAAATTCACCAATAAAAATGGAAAAACTTATTTTAGGTAAAGAGTGTTGATATTGACAATGGTTTTGTCAAATCATGACTTACGAAAACTTATAAAATAATTGTTTATTCTTAGGCCTCCTTAGACAGTAGATCTAGGTTCTTGTATAAAGAAAAAAACATTTGGGGAAATGAACAAATATTTATATATGTAATGTACAGCAATATCTCACCTAAAATAATCAAAACCTTCAATGGGATTATTTTAAATATAAGTAATTGTAGGGATAGAATGGAGTTGTGAAATAATAATGGACTATGTAAATATTCTAGATATCATGCTTAAAAATTGATATGTGTTAAAATTTTGGCCACATGATGTAAGTAGTTGGTGTATTCAAAATGAATAAAAGTGGAATAAAATTATAAGTTTTAATTGAGGTACGCTGTATATAATGAAAGACAAAAATACTTAAGAAAGATATTAGAAAATTTAAAAATCCACCGATAATGAGTTGCAGGTGAGGCCCACCGAAGAACTGCCCGCTAAGACAGTAAGAAAACCGGCTAATACGAAAATCGCCTGTAGCTCGTTTTTTAAAACCACATCCTAGTTCTCCTTAGTTCGTAAAAAATTGAGAATTGTGAAATCATGATCGATTATGGAAATATTCTAGATATTATGGTATATGGAGGCTCCACCCCCTTTCCCAGAAATTAGTTGCCCCTATTCTTTAATTGCCGTAAAAATCTCAAGCACTGAACATGGTAGTTGAGGCCTCCACCCCATAACCCTCGTTGTAATTTTGTTTGATACTCTAACTGTACTGATTAGGGTTATGAGTGTGGGTTTATGTGTAGTTTCTATGTACCTATTATACCTGAGTACTAGTACAGATTTTAAGTTAAACTTGTTAATTTTGTTTGATACTCTAACTGTACTGATTAGGTTATGAGTGTGGGTGTATGTGTAGTTTCTACGTACCTACTATACCTGAGTACTAGAATAGATTTTAAAAGAAACTATACTGTAGTAAACTAGTCGCCAGGGGATGTGGCGCCATGCCTTGCCTCACCCTCCTAGCGCAAAAAGTATGAAAAAAAATATCTGGATAAAATGGATGAAAATGTAGGATGGCTAAGCTAAATAAACTATTTTGCATAAACTAATTATTATATAAACTATTATTTAAATGAAAAAATAAATACCGTCAGAAAAAAATAGGACAACATGAACAAACTGTTATGAACCCGCTACAGGCTAATCACAAAAATACTATTCGATGCAAAATAAAAATGTATGTTATAATTTAAGAATAATTATTATAAATACTACTCATAAATCCTGTTGGAGTTACAGGGATAATTCAAACATTAGTTAAAAATTAGAAATTTACCTCGATTCGTTGGGAACCAAAGTTTTAGGTCAGTAAGTAACAAACAATGTAAAAAATCGCTAAGTAACAACAAACAATTCAAAACAATCAGTTACCTAACAATTAATTGTAAAACAACAGTATGGCCTAACAGGTAGAATAAAAGGCATTCATAACACTTATTTTTTTTGTTTGGTATGTACTTCCCCACTCACTCATCAGGGTATCAGAAATTCATCAAATGTCGGTAAAGTTGATTTAGTTCTCGCTTGGGAATTACTGTGTAGTAAGTGATATATGGGTGATATAACTAAACTTCGCTTAATCTACTTTACCGACATTTTCTGATACCCCGATGAGTCAGTTACACATTCGGGAGTATATAATTTAGACATCTCAATAGTGACTGATACTTTTAGATAGAAATTCCAAACATAAATGGCCGCATATTGAAGTATTATCAGGTTGTTCTCTTTTATAGTTATAATATATGTTTTTAGCAGATTTAAAGTAATTTTGAAGTTCTTTTGGTGGTGGCAAATTACCGAAACTACCAAAATAATATACATTGTTATTTAGTTTCTTATAACAAACCCAATGGGTGCCAGGCCCTTCAGTATTATCCAAATTTACAATTCCAGTCTCATTTTGCCACATTTTCTTTGGTAAACTGTCTTTCATAAACACACCGCGGAAAAATGGTATTTTTAAACAGGAAATATATTTAAATAATTCAATATTGGTTAATGCTTTATGTGGTATGACCAATTGATTTCTTTCATTTAATATGCACGATAAGGTCTTAGGTAAAGACCTGCCCCGTTTTTTACCATTGACCACACGGTGGGCTTCTTCCTGCCTTTTCTTGTAGATCGTCGTCTTCTTTTTATATTTCCTCCATGTTTTCTTGTGGTTGACCTCCTTTTTACTCTCCTTCTCCTCCTTCTTCCACCTCCTACTGCTGTTTTAGCCTTCATACCTGCTGTTACTGCTAAAGCTGCTGCTTTTTCTGCTATGCTAGCGTCACTTGATTTTACTCGTTGCCAAGCTATGTCCGCAAGCTTTTTGTCAGCTATTGATCTATTTTTTGAATCGGCAAACGTGGAATATGCGATATCGTGTTCTTTACAAGCCTGATCTAACTTGTTTATGCTAGGATCGCCTCTTTCCAGTCGTTTTTTCAATTTAGTTCCTGTCCGCAATACTGATAACCTCCTGGTATATGAAATTCGTATGGTAATGCGTCTATTGCTCTATTTACTATGGATCCTACTGGAATTTGTTTTAAAGCTTTACTTAACAGAGAAACCGCTGTGGACGTGATCCCACCTCCTTTTCTTGCAGTGTCTCGATATGGACTGATGTACTTGAACGTCATTATTGTCCTTTTATAATGGCAATGTGCAACTCATGTGTTAACTCTATGACAGGTTGCACATAAATGAAGTCATTTATTGAGTTATTTACTTAAATATCAATATCACCCCAATCTGATGATCTAAACTGTTTCGTTTTAGGGTTAATAAAGTATTTATTATAAATTTCTCGTTTAATATACTCACCTCTCATGGATTCATCATAAGTATTATTACCTGATTTTCCTTGAAGAATATCTGGTGTAAAATGATTGTGTAAATCAAATATCGCATTACCTAAAACTTTTACAAGAAAATTAACAGTGACAGCATTATCTACATGTTCAGGGTCTTTAAGGTTTGTTATACGTTTATTATTACAATTATACACTTTACTATCCTTTAATGATGTTGTAATGGTCTGTCCTACAGTTGCAGCATCATTTGCTTCTCTTCCTTGTGCCAAGTCTCTTATCACTCTATTATTACATGTAAACCATCTAAAATATCGATCTGGATCTAGATGTACGGTTTGTGATAAAGCAGCTGCATCATGTTTTTCATAACCCCATCCCATATTTGATAACTTTTTATCCATGCAATCCCAAGCATTATTTTTGTATGTTAATAAATTAAATTTTTCATTACCTTGAACAAATTCATCCCCTTGCTTCGATACTACTTGATCTTGTTTTACAAAAGAGGTTGTTTCTTGTTTTAAGGTTTCCATCATTTGACCCACTGTTGCACCATCTGATGGCGCCGAACCATCTTTAACATTTGCTAAACAATTATTAAAACAATCTATAACCCCTACATCACGTATGATGCAATGATCTTTAATATATTTTAGATTTACAGCATCGTTTTCAGTTTTTGGATAACCTATATCATTAATAACAAATTTATAAAAAGAAAATCCATCTTTTGTCTTTTCAGGTATCAAAGAATGTAAATAGCGTCTATTTACGCTGTCTTTTGCATCTTTAGGGTCATCTACGTTGGATATACGTTTATTGTTAGCACTATACGTTTTCCCATTGAATTTTAACGTATTTTTTAATTCAGATGACAAATAACCTTTGTTTATTGCATCACCGTTTTGATTTGGTTTACCAACGTTGATGATTCTATGATCTTCTGCGTCATATGTGTTATTTTGTAGTCTTAATGTTGGCGATATCTTTTCCTTTAATATTTTTAAATTTATTGCATCGTTTTCATCCGTAGGATCTTTTATGTTTTTTAACCTTTTATTACTCATATCATAATCTCCATCAGGTGTTTGTGGTAAACCAGCACTTCTTTTTAAACTATTGGCATAATATAACCCATCCGAGGTGTAACGTCCGAACTTGTCGACACTCATGGTGCAACTGAATAGTATTCTAGGGAGTAACGCATTTTTATGAGATTACCCCACGGTTTCGGAGTTCATCCACTAAAGCCACCCATTCGTTTTCCAATCCAGTATGACCCGCTTCTTTAGCTTCATGTATTAGTTTCATTCTATCCACCAATTTATTGATATTATTGTAATAAATCACATTTGTGTTATATAGTTTCTTCATTAAACCTGTACCTGTAACAGACTTGTTTCTTTTTCTTGGTTCTGGAGCACTTATATCCAAAGTGGATGACACAAACCTTCGTTTTACAGGTTTTCTTGGTATTATTGGTATTGGTTGTCTTCTCGTTGTTGGTATTAACCTGGATACAAATTCTCTATATTTTAAAGACTTTGATCTAAAAACAGGTTGGTCAGCTGAATACTTCCTCCTGTATGCATTAGTTTGTTCCAAAATCTTTTTATATGTTTCCATGTCTTTTTCTTTAACTAACAATTCTAAAGGCTTATTTTCAAATAATAATTCAAATAATCCCCTTGTGCCCTTATATCTTTGATCACCAACAATAATATTATCATGTTCATCAATGTTTACCGGGCTATTACCAACCATTAAACCGTCTTCTGTTAATCTTACTCCATAACTATGGTAGTTTTTATTAGGATTTGTTCCAGCTAACATTTTTATCATGTATTTCCTTCCTAAAGGTCCTTTGTTATGAATGTTTTCACCCAACAAGCTTATGTTTGACGGACCTTCCCTTGTCTCTTCTTCTTTTTCCTCTTCACTAGCAGTTGATACAACTTCATGTCCTCTTTTGGCTTTTACTTCATATAATTCTCTTATTCCACTATAGTCCGGTGATTCTAGCTCTCTTTCGGGTTCTCCACCGGTAAAACCACTATATGTAGAGGATTCCGGGTCTTCATCACTAAACTCTTCTGATTTTACATTTTCTCTTTCAAACTTCGTAATAGGTGCAATCGCATCTCCTTCCAATACAGGTTTAGCAAATTTTTTGTTTAATTGTTTTAAGGGTTCAGTAATAGGTTTAAAAGTAGATTCAAGGAATTTCTCCCTCTCGCTGATACCTAGTTTCAATGCTCTGTTTTTAGCCCGAATAGAATCACTAAGTGATTTTATTTCTTTTACTAATTTTTCTTGGTTAACCATGTTTGTAGCAAGACGTGTTGTACAACAATGAATGTTTTATACCACGTTCAATGTACTAATATAAATTTATCAAATCCTATCCTGTATCGACCATTGTTTAGCGGTTGTTCCTTCATAATTGTTAGGAACCCATACTTTTCAGCCCAAGCCTTTCCACACAACTCTTTAAATCGTTCAAATGTCATATCCGCATTTACATGATCAAAATATATATGTTTTAGGTTGGTTTCGTCCTGTTTAGATACAATTAACATGTTTGCATTGTCTCTAATGAGTTGTTTAGGTATTTTGCTGTAAGTTTGGCCAATATAAATGCTATCTATGTTGTTATGTCGACCCATAGCGAAGTAATTCCTTATTGTGTTTTGGTTTTCACAAGATACATCGTCGAATATGAACACGGAGAATGGTTTAGCTTTTTGTGGTTGCATGACACTCTCGCTTGCATTAAACTTTAAATATTTAACTTCAGGCACATTAGTCAGTATCTTTTCCAATAATTGATACTTTGGTTGTTGTAGTGATTTTGAAAATACATATAGATTGTTAAAACGTAATCCTTTAGGGTTTGTAATCAAATTGAATACTACATTAGTTTTTCCACAGTTGGAAGGTCCGGTAACCAGACAACGAACGGTGTTTGGTAACAAATTGCCATGTTTCCCACTATTTAATTCTGAATTATCCACTGTGAGTTCATCTATATTATTAATAGTAAAACTCTCTTTTTGTGGTACTATCTCTATCCTTTGTAATGGTTCAACCTAAAATGATTTTCTATCGTTATATCAAATCCTTTTTAGGTATCCAAGAATCTTCCGTCTTATTAAATCCTAACCATCGTACTTTGACCTTATCTTTTTTCCGTTGCAACACCTTTTCAACCAAATATACATCGCCTACTGTTGATTTTAACATTTCATGTCCATAAAACCCTCCTTCAAGCAATTGTCCTTTATTATCTTTTAAAATATATGTCTCAGGTACTGTAGGTTGTACTTTGAATACAGTAAAAACCTCATTGGTCCAATTTGGCAGGTATCTTTTACTGAATACACCTTTATATTTACTTATTCGCACTTTATCACCCACATTAAATTTTTTAGGCTTTAGTTTTTCAACTTTTGGTTTAGTATTCGTTTTTATACGTTTTAATACACAGTTTTCATTTTTACTAGTTACTTGGTTTGGTTTCATCCCGATAGTCCTATGAAATTTGTTATTGTAATCGTTTATAAGTTTTGGTAACATATCAATCCATATGTGCGATCCTCTGTTGGAAAACATTTTATACATTGCACTTTTTAAAGTTCTGTTGAATCTTTCGATTATTGAGGCTTTTACT